>CM061492.1:27517500-27999442 GCA_030867185.1 Tagetes erecta | reverse complement strand
TAGCTTTGGTAAGTCAACTACTGTGCCCAGTTGAACTTTAATTTGCTACGTGTATCTCAAATTTGTGAAAAATCATATTCAACATTATTTGATGATTCTTTTTGTTACATACTCAAACCAAGTTTTAAGATTGACAATGAGTGAGTTGTTGTTAAAGCTCCAAGAGATCGAGACGTGTACAAGCTTGATATGTCTCAGATTGATGCTGAAACCGAAACCATATGTCTCATTGCTCATGCATCAAATGATGAGAGTCAACTATGGTATAGACGGCTGGGCCATTAAAACCTGAAAGAGAAAATGCTATTGGTAGAAGATGGTTGTACAAGAACAAGCCAGATGAACGTGGCATTGTGGTTAGAAAAAAAGCCAAACTAATTGCACAAGGTTACACTCAAGAAGAAGGTATTGACTACTAAGAAGTGTTTGCTCCAGTCGCTCGACTTGAAGCTATTCGCGTTTTTCTAGCTTATGAAGTTCAAAGTGTTTCAAATGGATGTTAAAGGTGCATTTTTGTATGGACCAATTACCGATGATGTGTACGTCAGACAACCTCCAGGTTTCGAAGACCCTGAATATCCACATCGTGTATACAAATTGAGCAAAGCGTTATATGGTCTACATCAAGCTCCAAGAATTTGTACGAGACGTTATCTAAACATTTGCTGGAACACGGTTTTTCGAGAGGTCAGATTGATCCTACTTTATTCATGAAGCGGGATAATGAAGATCTTTTATGTGTTTAAGTGTATGTTGATGATATCATCTTTGGATCAACAAGTTCATGAAATCCAGATTTCAGATGAGTTCTATGGGGGAGATTGTAACATTTGGCCCGATCCACACCCGATCCAAATTCAAACCCAAACTCAATCGGATATCCATGAAATTTTTCCGTCGTATCATAAAATAAAAGTAATTATATCTTGTTGATTTATTTAAATTATTACATTTAATTATAAAATTTAATCATTAAATAAGTTGATCAAACACTTTGGAGACTTCGTGAATACATTTAACATTCTTATCCCGACCTTCTTATCATCCATGCTTCATTATATAATCATTAGGATATTGTGTTTTGAAAAGCTTAGATAGCAAGTAAGAAGTTTTACATGTTGGATTCTTAGTTACGGCATAAGGTGACTTTCGGGTGACTTTCTTGCCAACCTTTCTCGGTTCTTGGGCTATCACTTTAGATCATCCAAAGCTCTTAGATATACTTGGTATAGTAAGGAGTAAGTAGGTTCAATTGGCAAATCAATCCGAGCCCAAACGAAGCAGGAATCACAAACAAAAGTTTGAGAACGTAACCCTTGACCCGCACCAAGATCCAAGGTTTAAACTTAATTTTCGACATCATGAATGCTGTATTATTCTCTTCTATATGATAGTACTCTGAAAAATATGAACGTAGGCGAAAACCGCGTGAGAAACGGAGTTATAACGAAGCGGGAATCGCGAAAACAAGTTTAGTGTTTACTGTTAATTTACAAGACGCGATTTTTCGGTTTTTCCTACTTTGAAACCGTCCCACATCGCCCCAAACCTAAATTTTTGCTCAGTTTCACACCTATAAATACCATTGCTTAGTTCCTTATAGCCTACAACTCTTAGTTTGAGTCTAAACAAGTAGAATAGCCAAATTTTGGTGGTTCTGCAAGTGCAATACCTTTTTGGGCGTTGTGTGTAGTTTCTTATTTATTCTTTCGACAAGGAAGTGCCGCCCTACGAACTCGTCTCATTTGTAAGGCTTCTTCGAGGTAATCTTCTTCTTTTTATTTCTAGAGTCTTTCATTTATCTTTTTCTTAATTTTGTTAGTTTAATTTACGTTGTTAGTTAAGGAAAAAAATGCCTTTCGGCTTGGTGTAGTTTTGTAGAAGCTCAACGAGCACAACCTATCATGTCCATTCATTTGACTATTCCTTAAGATGTTTACCCATCCATGTTGCCTTCGTTTGATTAGGTTGAGTCACGCTTGCATTCGAATCGTAAACCTATTCATTTGAGTTGCTGTCTGATCATCTACGTTCAAATCCCAAGGCATCCAGCGTGATACGACTGTTCATCTTGAAGTTTCTTTCATCATACACTAGTTTGTTTGAGCACCATTGAGGTGAGTATTCATAGCCCCCTTTTTAGTTTTCTTTATTTCTTTTTGGGGTGAAATCACGTGACTTATACTATAAATCATTTCTTATTCATTTTTATTCATTAATGTTCATTTTATTCATTATACTTATTTTATTCAATTCAATTCAATTCAAATTCATGTTTGTGTTATTACTTGCATTTATGTGTTCATAGCTTGATAGACACTTATAGCACAATCATCAATTTATTCAAACCGACGGTTATCAATAATAGATCTATTTGTCTGACAAACACACCCCATTTAATCATGCTTTTGCTCAGAGGGTGATTGTAAACCGGATTCATATGCATTTGCTCATTTGTGACTTGATTTGTGTGATTTTAAGTCTGTTTAATCATGTCAGTAGGTTTGATTGTGAAATCGCTTTATCTTGTATGATACACTTTGCATTATGGGTATTAACATCACATGAGAATTGAATTTCTTTATTTATTTTATTCATTTTAGTCATTCAATCATTTTAAATCAATATATTCATATGTACTCAACCCTATGTTACTCACCAGCTAAATTAATTAGCTGACAGATATTTTTCACATGATTTCAGGTTATGCAGCTTAAGTGTTTACTTCAAGTGCTTCACATATAGGAAATGCTTGGACTTAGTTAATATTTAAATCATTTAAATGTATTATTTATTTATTTGGAGATTATGTGTCTTGTAATAAATGCAAAATTTGATTTAATAATATTTAAACTATTTTAGTTCCATGAGCTATGAACAATCTATTCACTATCGTCTGCCCCGAGGTTTCCGCCATCGGTTGGGGTGTGACAGATTGGTATCAGAGCCATGGTTATAGGGAATTAGGTTATTAGAAATGGAATGACCTAGTCTATAACTAAGGACCCAAAACATGAGTCATCTCATGTCATTAGTTGTTAATTCATGTTATTTGATTACATGTTTACTTGTTTTCACACATGTTATGTTTTATAAATGCCTATTGTTTATCTCTTATCACAACTAATACAACTCTTATTATCAATCATATGAACTTCAAAACTCTAGGGTTTACGCCTAATCCGAATTGATTTCCTAATCGATTCTCAAATTAAAATTAAGACTTTATTCATTATTTTCAAATTACCCCCTCAATTTTCAAATACAATATTTTTATGTATGGTTTTCAAATCTCGTCAAAGTGTAAGTCTCGTAACTGAACACGTGCAATACTGGAAGAGTGGGTGCCTGTACCTCGAGTGTTCTGTCTAGGAAAAGGTATTCATACAAATCCAAATCAACTGATGGATCCGTTACCTTACCTGGGAACCCTCGGGGTGAGTGTCCGCTTATAGGTACGCATGTCTTCATTAGAGTTATCGTGGACCTACTACTTTAATAGGTCAACGTATTCGTGCGGTTTGTGAACTAAACGTCTACACTCGGAATATCTCAAGATGATTTCAATATCTCGTATTTTCAATAATTTCTCGAATTATTTCTAAACTCATTGTTTTAGTACAAACTCATTATTAAATTTCAATACTTATCATTTATACATAAATTTATCATCAAGCCCTCTTATAATTCAACTAATCACAACATTACCATCAAATACACATATAATACATAAATCATAACTTCATCATTCAAATTTTCTTATAGTTCATAAACTCATTATCAAACTCTCATATAATCTATTTAATCATAAATTATCGTCAAATTAACATATGATTCATTTAACCCATAAAAAAAAACTATTCTCATATAATTATATATATTATGCAAATTCAAATTCTAATGTATTTCATTTCCATAATTTTTCTATTTACTTGAATCATCTATACTATTTATAAAACGCATTTATTTAAACTTGATTAAAAAAAATTACCATCAAATTCACATATAAGACATAAATCATAACTTCATCATTCAAATTTTCTTATAGTTCATAAAATCATTATCAAATTCTCATATAATCTATTTAATCATAAATTATCGTCAAATTCACATATAATTTATTTAACCCATAAAAACTATTCTCATATAATTATATATAATTATGCAAATTCAAATTCTAATGTATTTCATTTTTTTGAATTTTTCTATTTTACTTGAATTATCTATACTATTTATAACACGTATTTATTTAAACTTGACTAAAAAAAAATTATTACCATTAAATTCACATATAAGACATAAATCATAACTTCATCATTCAAATTTTTTTATAATTCATAAACTCATTATCAAATTCTCATATAATCTATTTAATTAAAAATTATCGTCAAATTCACATATGATTCATTTAACCCATAAAAACTATTCTCATATAATTATGTAAATTCAAATTCCAATGTATTTGATTTTCTAAAAATTTTCTATTTACTTGAATCGTCTATACTATTTATAACACACATTTATCCAAACTTGACAAAAAAAAAAATTTCCATCAAATTTACATATAATACATAAATCATAACTTCATCATTCAAATTTTCTTATAGTTCATAAACTCATTATCAAATTTTCATATAATATATTTAATCATAAATTATCGTCAAATTCACATATGATTCATTTAACCCATAAAAAAAAAACTACTCATAAATTCTGCAAATTCAAATTCAAATTCCAATGTATTTCATTTTCAAGAATTTTTCTATAATTTATACTATTTATAACACACATTTATCTAAACTTGACTACATACATGATTACACCTATTTCCTATGAACTTGTTTGTCTATATAATTTGATTTTTCATCTAACACCATTATCCACGAATGTAATCCTTTAAGAACTCGATAATCTATCCATGTGACCTGTTAACCTAATTATCCAGAACCTTGGTAAAACTTGATCATACATGAATTTGACTTCCTATGATGCTATTGAAGTTTATTTTACATATACCTAATTATCTAAATGCTTATGAACTCAACTTACCATGAACTTGGTTATCGGATATATAGAAAACTTGATTCTTCATAAACATGAATTTCTATAAATTTGTTTAACTACAAACTCGATTATTCATGCATGTAAACAATATTAACTGCATAAAGTTGGCCACCTAAATTAATGAACATTGATCTTTCTATCATATAAGAATTTAATTTCTAATGAACTTCAATACCAATGAACTTTAATTATTCAAGCATGAAATCAGAACCTATGTGCATCCTTATCTGTATTTTAGAAGTTTTGCATCCCTTGACCCAAGCATGACATAATGAATTATGAGAACCATGCAAAATCTTATGTAATTACGGGTGCACACGGAATTACAAAAGTTGGTGCATGGGACTCATGGTAAGTTTTGTCGTGTACTTTTAGGCAATACGACAAATGTGGTGTGATAACAGCATGGTGGATACGCTGCTGGTACTTCCTATATATAAGTGCTATTGTCACATCATTAAATGAAGTGTTGTTTATGTCCAGTGAAGTTTGTGTAGCTTTTGGACCTTGACCCATTGCGTTTAATCTTATCAATGTTCTCATCTTTCATTTATCATTATATATTATCATTCATCATCATCTAGTGCTCAAGTTAGTGATTCAACTTCTCGAGGTTGACATATTGTTGTTCAACTCGAGGGAGCTAGATAACGTTAGTACGTATATTATGGAAAGCGCATCAACATGGACATCTTTTGAAGATGTGCCACATTTTATTCATATTATTCATTTTGATCATTTATTCACTTTATTAATCGTATTATTCATTTATTCATTCATTTTATCAATCATTTGTATTCACTTTCATCGTTCATTCACTTTAGCAATCACATTTATTCACTTTGATCTTTTATTGTTTTTTTTACCATATTTATTCATTTTAATCATTCATTAATTTTATCAATCACATTTAGTTATTCTAATTATTTGGTAACGTTTATTCATTTTACTCATTTTATCATTTTACTCTTGATCACACAAGTTAAACTGTAGCAACATTTACCAGTCATCTTAAACCCTATTCCATCATTATCTTGAGTAGCAATGAATCACTATCCTAACCCCTCGTTCAATTACGTTCATCTGAACTCCTTATAATTCGAACAATATTATAAACGACACTTGATGATATTAAATGAATTAAAGAAAATAATTCTTATCATATTATCTCAATTAAATCCTTAGACAGCGCATGTGAGACATGATTATGTTTCAAACACGATCGTGATACACTATTAATTCTTTCATCAAAATTAACGTTAATCAAATTTCGGGACGAAATTTCTTAAAGGAGGGGTGACTGTAACATTTGGCCCGATCCACACCCGATCCAAATTCAAACCCAAACTCAATCGGATATCCATGAAATTTTTCCGTCGTATCATAAAATAAAAGTAATTATATCTTGTTGATTTATTTAAATTATTACATTTAATTATAAAATTTAATCATTAAATAAGTTGATCAAACACTTTGGAGGCTTCGTGAATACATTTAACATTCTTATCCCGACCTTCTTATCATCCATGCTTCATTATATAATCATTAGGATATTGTGTTTTGAAAAGCTTAGATAGCAAGTAAGAAGTTTTACATGTTGGATTCTTAGTTACGGCATAAGGTGACTTTCGGGTGACTTTCTTGCCAACCTTTCTCGGTTCTTGGGCTATCACTTTAGATCATCCAAAGCTCTTAGATATACTTGGTATAGTAAGGAGTAAGTAGGTTCAATTGGCAAATCAATCCGAGCCCAAACGAAGCAGGAATCACAAACAAAAGTTTGAGAACGTAACCCTTGACCCGCACCAAGATCCAAGGTTTAAACTTAATTTTCGACATCATGAATGCTGTATTATTCTCTTCTATATGATAGTACTCTGAAAAATATGAACGTAGGCGAAAACCGCGTGAGAAACGGAGTTATAACGAAGCGGGAATCGCGAAAACAAGTTTAGTGTTTACTGTTAATTTACAAGACGCGATTTTTCGGTTTTTCCTACTTTGAAACCGTCCCACATCGCCCCAAACCTAAATTTTTGCTCAGTTTCACACCTATAAATACCATTGCTTAGTTCCTTATAGCCTACAACTCTTAGTTTGAGTCTAAACAAGTAGAATAGCCAAATTTTGGTGGTTCTGCAAGTGCAATACCTTTTTGGGCGTTGTGTGTAGTTTCTTATTTATTCTTTCGACAAGGAAGTGCCGCCCTACGAACTCGTCTCATTTGTAAGGCTTCTTCGAGGTAATCTTCTTCTTTTTATTTCTAGAGTCTTTCATTTATCTTTTTCTTAATTTTGTTAGTTTAATTTACGTTGTTAGTTAAGGAAAAAAATGCCTTTCGGCTTGGTGTAGTTTTGTAGAAGCTCAACGAGCACAACCTATCATGTCCATTCATTTGACTATTCCTTAAGATGTTTACCCATCCATGTTGCCTTCGTTTGATTAGGTTGAGTCACGCTTGCATTCGAATCGTAAACCTATTCATTTGAGTTGCTGTCTGATCATCTACGTTCAAATCCCAAGGCATCCAGCGTGATACGACTGTTCATCTTGAAGTTTCTTTCATCATACACTAGTTTGTTTGAGCACCATTGAGGTGAGTATTCATAGCCCCCTTTTTAGTTTTCTTTATTTCTTTTTGGGGTGAAATCACGTGACTTATACTATAAATCATTTCTTATTCATTTTTATTCATTAATGTTCATTTTATTCATTATACTTATTTTATTCAATTCAATTCAATTCAAATTCATGTTTGTGTTATTACTTGCATTTATGTGTTCATAGCTTGATAGACACTTATAGCACAATCATCAATTTATTCAAACCGACGGTTATCAATAATAGATCTATTTGTCTGACAAACACACCCCATTTAATCATGCTTTTGCTCAGAGGGTGATTGTAAACCGGATTCATATGCATTTGCTCATTTGTGACTTGATCTGTGTGATTTTAAGTCTGTTTAATCATGTCAGTAGGTTTGATTGTGAAATCGCTTTATCTTGTATGATACACTTTGCATTATGGGTATTAACATCACATGAGAATTGAATTTCTTTATTTATTTTATTCATTTTAGTCATTCAATCATTTTAAATCAATATATTCATATGTACTCAACCCTATGTTACTCACCAGCTAAATTAATTAGCTGACAGATATTTTTCACATGATTTCAGGTTATGCAGCTTAAGTGTTTACTTCAAGTGCTTCACATATAGGAAATGCTTGGACTTAGTTAATATTTAAATCATTTAAATGTATTATTTATTTATTTGGAGATTATGTGTCTTGTAATAAATGCAAAATTTGATTTAATAATATTTAAACTATTTTAGTTCCATGAGCTATGAACAATCTATTCACTATCGTCTGCCCCGAGGTTTCCGCCATCGGTCGGGGTGTGACAGAGATTAATTTCTTTCTCGGATTGCAAGTGAAACCGTCAGTAGACGGAATTTTCATCAATCAGTCAAAGTTCGTTGAAAAACTGTTGAACAAATTCAAGATGCAAGATTGTCAGACTATTAGAACTCCATCTGCTGTGAACTGCAAAATCCAACCTGATCCTAAAGGCAAATCTGTTGATCAAACACTTTACAGATCGATGATCGGTTCTCTGATGTATCTTACTTCTTCAAGACCAGACATAATGTATGTTGTATGTGTGTGTGCCAGATATCAGTCCGATCCTAAAGAGTCACACCTGATTGCTGTCAAACGTGTATTCAGATACCTTAAAGGGAAACCTAATCTCGGGTCATGGTATCCTTATGAGGGAAATTTTGAATTATATAGTTATTCTGATAGTGACTTTGGTGGTTGTACTCTTGACAGGAAATCGACCACAGGTGGATGTCAGTTTCTGGGTCCTCGCCTAGTCTCATGGCAATGCAAAAAACAGACCGTTGTTTCCGTATCCACTGCTGAAGCAGAGTACATTGCTGTATTTGCGGGATGTTCTCAAGTTTTGTGGTTACAAAATCAATTGCTTGACCACGGGTTTAACTTTCTCAAAACTCCTATTTACATAGACAATACTGCTGCTATGTTCATTACTGCTAATCCTGTTCAACACTCAAAAACAAAACATATCGAAATTCGATATCACTTTCTCATATACAACTCTGAAAAAGGTGTTAGGGATCGTTCCTGTTTAGAAGATTTAATTTGTACTTTGTTTATACAAGTTTGTATAGTTTAGGGTTAATTTTGTATTTTCCCTAATGTGTTGATGCATAAAGCATGTTGTGAGAGAATGTTAGAGAGAGAGTCTAGATCACAACTTACACGCTAGAGAGAGAATTGTGTGTGTGATTGTATTCTCCTGCACATTGTACTACAACGAATTTGCTTTGATCATCAATACAAGAGAATTATTTAGTAATGAATTGTGTTGCTGATTGAACTGTTGTGTTTGTACTTAGATCATTCTGATTTGCAGCAATATCGATCCAATTGAACCTATCAATAGGTTTAATAATTTTGATTAAAGTTCATACCAACAAACAACTGGCAGATTTTTTCACAAAACCATTTTTGTCAGGACGGTTTGAATTCTTAATTCAATCCATATGGTTAATCAACCTTGATTAATTCTATTTTTATGAAAATCAAAATATACAAAATCAGAAAATGTAAATCCAAAAATATAATAAGTCGATGTCAATCATTGATTCCTATGTCTTTTTATTCTTGCATTGTGAGTGTGCGTGAAAAAGAAAAATAAAACAAAAAGAAAGAAAAATCAGGTTATAAGAATCTATATTGCAACACGTGAGAAATGATAGATACACTAGACATTATCTGTTACATCATTTTTATAATAAAGACTGATAAGTGTTAATTGATGTGCGAGACAGCTCAGGCAATTAGACTGAAAAAGTAAGTTCATTGTTGACAAATCTAAACTTAATGATCTTTGTGTTAAGTTCCATTGTTATACATGTCTAAATATATATCTTTTGATGAATTTCTTGTGATATTATTTGAACAAAATCGGGTAATGATGTAATCTATTCAGTGTGATGAACCGCATCGTTAGCTTCTTTGTTGTGATATCCACAGACCTGAAGTCTCACATGAAGTCTCTTTCGAGCTTCAAGGTGCAGCAAAAGATTCCCAAAGTTGGAACAAAAAGAGTCCCAAATGTGGACCATCACCAATCACATTCCAAAATGGAATTTAGAAGATTCCCAAGGGGAACAATAGGAAATATAAAATTCCAAAAACGAATTCAAAAGAAGTCCCAAAGTGGACCAAATTCAATTAGAACCCAAATTCCACACTGTTTATGTTTGTAAGTGACCAGGTTTTTGTGCAACATGCATTCGGGTTGTTGTTGATAAGGAAATATGTTGACATATGTATACATGTGGGTCACATAAGTCATTTTAATCGAACCTTAATCTCATCATGATACTGAAAAAGTAAGTGTGTCAATTCGAGCTAATTGGTATGTTTTCATATCATCACTCAATCAAACATAAGTCAAATGTCTATTCAAAACTTGCAAAACATGTTCAGATGATATATGGTATGATCTCACTGCGATATATTGATTCATTGCATTGCATATGTATTTATTTTAATGTGTGTGCTTTGTGTGTGCAGACATATGGATTCTTTATTGACACGTCGACATCCTTTTTAAACTTCAAAATTTCAAGAAATTTCAAGTTTAGTGGGAAAAATAAATGAAGAACATGTGTAAAGGAAATATCAAAAACCAAAAATAGCAAGAAATAAGTTGGAAAACATTTTTTAAGAAAAGAAAATCATGTGTTGAATGTGAGGATCAAGTGGCTAATGAAAGTAAATGCGTTGTTTATGGTTAAAAATGAACCTGAAGTCTTGTGATTATTTTTGTTTGAAAAATGCTTCACGATATAGAAATATTGGTGGTGCAAAAATGTTTGCAAAATGTCATTTTGAAGAAATTAAAGGAAAAATGAAAAAGGAAATTTTTGAATGAATTTACTGGATTAAATTTGTTGCCCTAATCATGCTTGAAAAATTAATTGCAAAACCCTAATAAGGATGTCTTGTCTAATTAATGTGTCAAGAATGATTGCAGGTACAATAAATGCAGTTGAAAAAGTCATCAGTCGAAAAAGTGAAGAAAATTGTCTAAGTGTTGAAGAAAAGGATGTTACTGTGTAGCCGCATGATGCTTATCTAGCTAGGTGATCAAGTTTTTTAACTAGCCGGGTCATGATATGTTTATCTTGCCGGGTGAAGATTTTGAAGCTACTGTGTAGCCGGGTGATAGAATGTTATGATGCCGGGTGATAAGATTTCAATGTCACAATGCACCCGGGTGACCAAATTCTTAAGTCACTATGCAGCCGGGTGATGAAATCACATGTCACTGTGAAGCCGGGTAAAGAAGACAATGCTACTGTACAGCCGGGTGATGGGTAAAACAAAGCCAAGGTGTAGTCGTTCCAAATTTGTGTGTTTCAAAATATGACACGAATATGTCATGACCCATGTCATGTCTACATCATGAACCTATGTTAAACAAGTGTTGACACGTCTCAACTGATGTTGACACGTCCTAACAGTTGTCTGACCCGACCAAGCATCTACACGAAGAAATTTTAATGTGTAGACACTCTGACCCGTCCCAACAATTTTGACACGGCTCAATAGTTCTTGACCCGTCTCAATAGTGTTTGACCCGACTAAGTGTTTCTACATGTTAAATGTGTATGTTCATATGTTGACCCATCTCAAAGGTTTGACCCTTCCCAACAGTAACATGACCCGTCTAAGGCTAATCTACATATAAATACCCTCTTCTTCACAAACACTTATCATTTTTCACAATCACTTTCAAGCAAATACTTTGTGTTTCAAATCATTTTATATCATATTCAATTAACGATTCTGTAACAAGTATTAGAGATTGAATAAGGTATAATCATTATGATCAAACATCTTCGACACCACTATTGTTCTAAAAAATCGAAATATTGATGATGAACAGTAACCGAACTTGAATCGACACTTTGATTATTTGTGTAAAAACTGAAATCGATTGTTGTAATAGGTTGAAGTAAGTGTTAATCACCAACATTTATCAATTAATCAACATCAAAACATCTAAAATCGACTGAATCAAAGAAAAAGTTTCAAACAGGGTCGAAACCGCCATTGATGAACATTGAATCATGTTCATGGTCTTGATCAAAATGAGATAAAACATGCTTTTTGATGATCAACCGATGATTAAACATGAATATAAATCATTAAAATCAACATCATTCATCAACAAAAAATTTGTGATCAAAGTGACTAAGTGTTAATGTTCATAAAAATTGTTTTAACAGTTAACAATAGACATTGTTACACAAGGTTTTTGAACAAATGATGATATCAATTGTTTTAGAATCCATGTGTTTAAGTGTACTGTTGATTGTTACATTTTGTCATTATAGTGTCTCATTACACAAATGTTGATTTCTAATACTTATGTCTCTGTTTTCATATGAATACTCTCAAATATGAACCAAAGCACAACATTGTGGCTCTGCTGGATGAGAATATTCATGAAGCTGAAGGTTATCAAGAAATGATCAGATTTCTCAGAAGAACAAGATATGTCTATGCAATGTGTGCAAAACCGATTGTTTATTCAAGACTTATCAAATCTTTCTGGAGAACAGCTGAGGTAATTACAAATGAGGCCGCTGTATCTGTGATCAGAGGATTTATTACCAAACAGTTGCCATTAACTGTGTCTGAGGAGGCTATTAGAGATGCATTATTTTTAGATGATGAAGATGCAAATGCACTTGATGAGTTTACAACTGCTGAATGCCAGGAGTGTTTTATCAATATGAGACACCCTCCTATATTCCCTAAGCAGCAGTTTGTAAGAGCTAGACTGTGCAAGCAATGGAAATTGTTATGCTATGTTATACAGCATTGCTTATCCAGAAGAAGTGCTGGATTTGACAATTTTCCATCTAATATTGCATCCCCCATTGTTGCAATAGCCACAAACCGACCATTCAATATGTCAAGATGGATAATGAAGGGATTCATCTTCAATTTAGTGAAGGGGAAGAGGTTTAAATTTTTGATGTACCCAAGATTCTTACAACTTATCATCAATGAAGCATATCCGATGATTAAGGAAGAAGGAGTGAATGGTGGTATGTTTGTTATTGAGGACATGAATGCTGCATCATACAGGAAGATGAGCATTGGGAATGTGGCAGATGTAGAGCTGTTTGATTATATGAGGGATATTGCCAATAATCAAGAAGATATAGCTACTGAATATCATCATTTGGCTCGGGGAGAAATATGATCCTTTAGACATCATGGACGATATTCCAGATGCTCTTCTGGATGATGATGATGATGAAAGTAATGATGGAAATGAAGGTGAGTCTAATGATGAACAATGATGATGATGATAGTGGTGATGAAGATGATGACGATGATAATAATGGTGATAACGGAGATGAAGAATTATCTGATAAGACTGATGATGATTCTATGTCTGATGATCATCATGAAGAAGAAAATGTTAAGGCTGATATAGCAGAAACAGAACCAGTTATGAATGTTTCTGTGTTGGAACCATTTGTTGAAGAAACAGTTTGTCAGAATGAACCGATTGATGTAATACATATTGCACAAGAAGTAATGGCTGAAGCTGAGTCTGTGGCACAGGCAGATGATGAAGTTGAAGTTTTTGCGCCTGTTCCTGAGCCTATTGTTATTCCCACAACCTCTACTCCTGCAACTGAACATGCTGAACAACCCATGGGGACTTCACCCAAGGTTGGTTTAGATGTTGATATGAACGAAGAAGAAGATGATGTTTTTCATTTAAAGAGGATGATAGCCAAGCTATTAGATGAAAATGCTCAATTAAAGGCGTCCAATGAGTGAAAGAACAAGAGAGTAGCTGAGTTCTAGACTATGCATCAGAAATATTTTAAAATCTTCAAAGAGTTAGATGAAGAATATGAGAATCTAAAAGTTGATTATAAAGAATTGTATGTTGAATGTAATACTTTGAGAGCATGAAAGGAAGTATTGGAAAAATGGATGAAGGAGAATGAAACAGAAAGTTCTGAATCAGATAAAGACTTTGTTGTTGATAAAGACGTTGGAGTGTCTGAGACTCCTAGGGACGTCACAGTCTACTAGATCACGATGATCTAAAACTGTGACAGAACCAATTGTTGAATCAGTCCCTATTCCTGATGATGCTGCTGCTATTGTTTTATATGACAAAGCGGAGGGAAAACGTAAGTTGGATGAAGCTCCTGAAATTTTGGAAGAAGATAATGTGTCAAAGAAAGTTAGAACCGATGAAGCAGTTCAGGTTGAGCCGGTTCAAGCTGAAGATGTTAAAGAAATTGAATTGGTTGATATATCGGGTGAAGCTGGTACAACAAAGTCTGATACTGAAGTTGATGTAAATGAAGAGATTCCGATCGATCTCGATGCACGATTTGCTTATTTAGAAGGGATGAAGTACAATCCTGTTTATTTGAATGGACTCACTGTCAGTCAAATAAACGAGGAGTACGAATAGTGCATCAACGCCCAAGATCGAGTGGACGGAGATAACATAGAATTTGTGGTTGAACCGGGTGAATGGACACCATTACAAGAAAGCCTGAACATTGATGATCTTGCTCCGCAAGAACTATATCATCAAAATCCTGAGGAGATGACCACGGTGGATATGAGGTCATGGCTCCAGTCTAGAAATTATCCATATAAGACATTGAAGAGGTTGAAGAAAGAATCTCTGAAGAAGATTGTTGTCAGTTTCCAAGCAACTGAAAAGATGCATAATCGAATGTTCTTCTTGGAATACAATAATCCACAATACTATGAACTTACAAAAAGGTTCAAAGTATTAGAGACAAAGGAGATACCGTTGATGTCCTTGCCATAAGATGCTTATAAGAAAAGGCAAGAATTGATTGATATGTTTCCCAGTGAAGTTAAGGCTTACCACGTACCGATGGATGTACGAGAATCATGGCATAAAGCTGCCACAGCATGTGATATTGTGAGATCACTGCTAAGCATAGGTCAATCCGTTGCTGACCTGCTTGATTCAATGATCGTGCCAGAAAAATTCAAGGACGTGAGGATCATTGCATGGAAATATGATGAACTGTTTGATGAATTTATGATTAAGCGTGTGAATGGTTTGTGCGATGTCTATCATTACTACTCGAGTATCTTTAAACATCCAGTTCAAGATCTCAAAGAGTTGCACAAACTAAGACTGATTAATCACACAAGGGCAGAAAGAGGTGAAAAATGTGCTATGTTGTTAGATGCTGGGATTAGTAGAATGCCCAAGTTTCTGGAATTTCGTGGCCAACAAGAAGATAGTATATATCTGGATCATAAGAAAAAGAAGAAGAAGGTATTGATTGTGCGTGACATGTACCTCGAAGAATTTTCTGATGAATATTTCGATAAAGTGACTGATCCGGGATTGAAAGTGTTCGATGGTTCGCAAAAAAGACGAAACCAATTCTGAAGTTTTTCTATCACGAAGAAACATTTGAGCTAAAGTTGGTTCGTGACTTAGATGATTGGGACAATGGTATGATCACATTGTTTAGCACCTTTGAGCTCAAGTTGTTGCACCCATCATACATCGACCATATGTGATGTCATAAAATGGAGAAGGCAAGAGATTCGTTGGCTGAAGCAGACAGAAAGTTATTCGAAATTATGATTGTGGTGACTGGAGCTGCTACAGAAAAGATCAGATTAAGGAAAGCATTACTCAATGCCAACCTTGTGAAGATCAACATTCCGTAGAACAAGTTTATATGGATTACATCCAAGGGAACATTGGAAGTGCGTGCAAAAGGAATGAAGAAGCCTTATGAGTTTTATGCTAACATTGATTTTGCAGGTATTACCTTGGATACGCTTAAACAGATGGCTGCTTGTGATATACTCACCAATGAGTCAAAGCCAAGACAAGCAAAGATAGCAGAAAATTTCAAGTCTTGCATCGAAGAAGCCATCAAAGAACAAGAAGAAAATGCCGGAAAGCAGCTGCTGAAAGTGAAAGAAGAACATGAAGAGTTCGAGTGATTAAGTTGCTGATTCGAAAGAGAGATTGAAGTTCAAGAGAGAGATTAAAGATTAAAGACGAAGTTTTTGGTTTGAAGATTAAAGATAAATCTTAGGGGGAGTACTGTTAGGGCTCGTTCCTGGTTGAAGATTTACTTTGTTCTAAGTTTATACAAGTATGTATAGTTTAGGGTTAATTTTGTATTATCCCTAAGTGTTGATGCATAAAGCATGTTGCTAGTGAATGTTAGAGAGAGAGTCTAGATCACGAATACACGATAGATAGAGAAACTGTGTGTGTGTGTGTGTGATTGTATTCTCCTGCACTTTGTACTACAACTATTTGCTTTGATCATCAATACAAGAGAATTATTTAGTAATGGATTATGTTGTTGATTAAATTGTTGTTTTCGTACTTAGATCATTCTGATTTGTGGCAGTATCGATCCAATTGAACCTATCACAAAATTTTTGATTTTTCAAAAGTTGAGTTTTTTTATGAAAGTTGGGTTTGGTGTGATTATAAATATAGCTAAAATGTTGTGTTTTATGTGAACATCTGATAATTTTTTCAAAAATTGATTTTTTGATCAAAATTGGTTTTCGTGTGGTTATATGGGTAAATGTTGTGGTTTTATATGAATATTTTTGAGTTTTTTTGAAAGTTGATTTTTTGATCAAATTTGTTTTTTGTGTGATTATATAAGTAAATGTTGTTGTTTTATGTGAAATTTTTTAATTTTTAAGAAATCTGATTTTTTTAATCAAAAATTCTTATTAGTGAGATTTTATAGGTAAATGGTATGATTTTATGTGAAAATTTTTTATTTTTTCAAAAGCTGATTTTTTGATAAAAGTTGGGTTTGGTGTATTTATATATATGTAAAATATTGTGGTTTTATGCGAATATTTGTTGATATTTTTGAAAGTTGAACTTTTGATAAAGTTTGTTTTTCGTGTGATTTAATAGGTAAATATTGTGGTTTTATGTGAAAATTTTTTTTTCAAAAGTTGTTTTTTTGATTAAAGTAGGGTAGGTGTGATTATATATAGCTAAAATGTTGTGGTTTTATGCGAAAATTTGTTGCTTTTTTGATTAAATTTGTTTTTTGTGTGATTATATAGGTAAATTTTGTGGTATTATGTGAAAATTTTTAATTTTTTCGAAAGTGATTTTTGATGAAAGTTAGGTTTGTTGTTATTATTATATATAGTTAAAATGTTGTGGTTTATGTGAAAAATTATTATGTTTACGAAAGTTGATTTTTTGATCAAATTTTTTTTAGTGTGATTATATAGGTAATGTTGTGGTTTTATGTGAAAATTTTTGATTTTTTCAAAATTTGATTTTTTGATGATAGATGGATTTGGTGTGATTAAATATAGGTAAAATGTTGTGGTTTTATGTCATAATTTTTTGATTTTTTGAAGGTTGATTTTTTGATTAAATTTGTTTCTGATGTGATTATATAGATAAATGTTATGGTTTATGTGAAAATTTTCAATTTTTTCGATAGTTGATTTTTGATCAAATTTGTTTTTTTGTGTGAATATTTTCAATTTTTCAAAAGTTGAGTTTTTTATGAAAGTTGGTTTGATGTGATTATAAATATAGCTAAAATGTTGTGTTTTATGTAAGCATTTGTTGATTTTTTTGAAAGTTGATTTTTTAATCAAATTTGTTTTTGGTGTGGTTATATGGATACATGTTGTGGTTTTATATAAATATTTTTGAGTTTTTTCAAAAGTTAATTTTTTGATCAAATTTGTTTTTTGTTTGATTATATAAGTAAATGTTTTGGTTTTATTTGAAATATTTTGATTTTTAAGAAAATTGATTTGTTTTTTAATCAAATTTCTTATTAGTGAGATTTTATATGTAAATATTGTGGTTTTATATGAAAATTTCAAGCACATATAGCAGTTTCGACGAGCGTGTGCTTCTCGAGCCCATGCCGGATTCGTCATCCCCCTCGGTAAATGAGGCCATAAACGCCGTTTTATTTTTTCAAAAGTTGATTATTTAATAAAAGTTGGGTTTGGTTTGAATATATATATATGTAAAATGTTGTGTTTTTATGAGAAAATTTGTTGATAATTTTGAAAGTTGATCTTTTGATCAAATTTGTTTTTTGTGTGACTTAAAATATTACGGTTTTATGTGAAAATTTTTTATTCTTTCAAAAGTTGTTTTTTTCATAAAAGTAGGGTAGGTGTGATTATATATTGCTAAAATGTTGTGGTTTTTTGCGAAAATTTGTTGCTTTTTATATTAAATTTGTTTTTTGTGGATTACATAGGTAAATTTTGTGGTATTATGTGAAAATTTTAAATTTTTTCGAAAGTTGATTTTTTATGAAAGTTGGGTTTGTTGTGATTACTATATATAGTTAAAATGTTGTGGTTTTATGTGATAAATTTTTATGTTTTCGAAAGTTGATTATTTGATCAAATTTGTTTTTGGTGTGATTAAATAGGTAAATGTTGTGGTTTATGTGAAAGTTTTTTATTTTTTCAAAAGTTGATTTTTGATCAAATTTGTTTTTCGTGCAATTTTGTAGGTAAATGTTGTGGTTTATGTGAAAATTTTTGATTTTTCAAAAGTTGAGTTTTTGATGAAAGTTAGGTTTGGTTTGGTAATATATAGCTAAAATGTTGGGTTTTATGTGAACATTTGTAGATTTTTTCAAAAGTTAATTTTTTCAAAAGTTAATTTTTTGATCAAATTTGTTTCTGGTGTGATTATATAGGTAAATGTTGTGGTTTTATGTCAAAATTTTAAATTTTTTCAAAAGTTGATTTTTGATCAAATTTGTTTCTTGTGTGATTTTATAGTTATATGTAATGGTTTATGTGAAAATTTTTTATTTTTCAAAAGTTGAGTTTTTGATGAAAGCTGGTTTCGGTGTGATTATATATAGCTAAAATGTTGTGTTTTATGTGAACATTTGTTGATTTTTTGATAAAATTTGTTTTTGGTGTGGTTATATGGGTAAATGTTGTGTTTTTATATGAATATTTTTGATTATTTTCGAATGTTGATTTTTTGATCAAATTTGTTTTTTGTGTGATTATATAAGAAAATGTTGTGGTTTTATTTGAAATTTTTTGATTTTACGAAAATTGATTTATTTTTTAATCAAATTTCTTATTAGTGAGATTTTATAGGTAAATAATGTGATTTTATGTGAAAATTTTTGATTTTTTCAAAAGTTGATTTTTTTGATAAAATTTGGGTTTGGTGTGATTATATATGTAAAATATTGTGGTTTTATGCCAAAATTTGTTGATATTTTTGAAAGTTGATTTTTTAATCAAATTTGTTTTTCGTGTGATTTAATAGATAAATATTGATAGTGCTAGATGCACCGAGCTTGGATCTAGATCTGAGATTGTTTGGTGATGTTGTTTGTAATCAGTGATGCGGAAACTCACTGATCACGTATTGATGCTTGAATGTTCATGAAGATCAATGCAATGTATGATGAAGATTGATGATAATATGAATAGATGAATTGTATTAGATCAATGGAGAGGTTACAAAAGATATGGAATGAAATGTAGGCAACTCTTTTAAACAAATGACCTAGGTGATGGTATTTATAGTCCATACCATTCACCTTACAATGTAACCTGAACACGTGCAGTTAAGCACAAACGCGCATTTAAGCACGAAACGATTACACAAATATTCTAAGACAAATACAAATAATGAACGTCTTCACTCGATATCTTCACTCGCTTATATTTGGAAAGTGACATCTTCAAATAACCCCAACAGTACTCCCCCTAAGATGACACTTTACAAATCTGACATATCAGCTTAAATCTTCATTTTGCGAGTATAGAGAGCAACTTAAAGTTTTGGTATGCATTATCTTCAAGAGGACCCAATAGTACTCCCCCTAAGATGATGCTGCTAAAACTCTGTCTTTCAACAAGCAATCTGCATCCTTCTCTCCCTTTTGAGTAACATCAAAGGCTATGGAAAGAAATACGCAGAGAGTAGATTCCGGTGAATCTATATATCAGCAACGGGATCTTCTTCAACGGTTGAAGTAGAATGCGAAGACTTCTTTGACTTAGAATACTCCCCCTCAAATTTTGCTTTAGAGGTTAATGGGATCTGTGTATGAGATATTAAGAGGAGGATTCTTAACACTCAGCAATCTGACTTGGAGATCTTTGGACTGGAATCAGGCTTGAACAGGAACATCTTCGAGTCTTGTGGAAACTTGTTCTGCAAATGGAAACTTGTTCCTGCAACTCAAAGAAAAACATTAAAACTTAGGCAATAATGTGCATTTATCATCAATGTAAAGATTAAGTTCTCAATCGGATGCGATATTGCTTGATGAACAACTCCTACATCAATAACATATGTTAAACTGCCAACACAAAAGTAAAAGATTAAAAATGACAATCTTTTTGGTGTTTTTGAATTTTTTTTAATGTTTTTGATATTTTTGGAATTTTCTCTTTACATTCTGAATCTTTAACCTGCAATGAGATCATACCAGCAATTAATCCAACACATGTTTTGCAGTTTTGAGAATAGACATTTGAATTGTGAAGTAATTGAGTGATGAATTGTTGAACAAATCAATTAGCTCGAAGTGACACACTTACTTTTTCTATTCTTGATGATCAATTAGGTTGATTAAGAATAAGTTTTGAGTGACACATACTTTGCACATTAGAAAGTTATACACCTCATCTAAATAACCCGAGAACCACTCAACACGTCAGGTCACTTACAATCATAAACAGTGTGGAATTTGGGTTCTATTTGGATTTGGTCCACTTTGGGACTTCTTTTGAATTCCTTTTTGGAATTTTTCTTTTTCCTATTGTTCCCCTTGGGAATCTTCTGAATTCCTTTTTGGAATTTGATTGGTGACGGTCCACATTTGGGACTCTTTTTGTTCCATCTTTGGGAATCTTTTTGTTGGAATCGGTATGCCCAAGAGACATACTAAATTGATGTGGCTAGTACGTTATGATCCAAGTCGGGTCATACCCAATGACAAGCTAGACAAACACCGGGATATTTATTTTATGACATGATCTGAAATAAATATCAACACTTAGAATATTTAGAAATTGGGTTTCTAGATATTTGCACTTGTGTTAAAAATAAATTATATGGATGATTTATGTTATGAGAGAAAGAATCTTCTACAATGTTGTTTAAGTTGTTTAAATAACATTTAGGAGATATATTTTGCTACACCTTGTTTTAAATAAGTAAAGAGAGAAAGAAATTAAACAAAAAAAAAAACAAATTGTTTTGTTAGGGTGGGACCCACATGGCCGCCCCCTTTTTCCACCTTTCTCTTCTCTTTTGGTTTTGGTATTTTCAAGGCATGCAAACATATAGTGTGTCTTACACACAACCTTATGTCTTATGGAAGACATAATCTTTCTCTTACATATAACACACACAAGTGAAAAGTAGAATAGTTCTCTCTTCCTTTTCCTCTCTAAATTTTCGGCCAAAAGAAAAGGACCAACAAAAGGGAGATTTTTCAAGTGTTAAATCCTAGCAAAAGTGGTGTTTGTTGGAAGCTTGAGGGTATACAAGCTTGAGGTCTTCTCATTTGAAGATTTTCATTCAAGAATATCATCTTCTTCATCTTGAAAGGTAGTATTCTAAACACCCTATAGTTGTGTTTGATAGTATGTATTTCGTATATGGATCCGGACTTTGGGTTTTGCATGTTAAACGGGTTTAATAATCAACATATTAACGAGATTTTAAACTAATAATCCGCTGCGTTTTTCTATAAATTGGTTTATATGAACTTTGATAATCTTGTTAAAACCCAACAATGGCATCAAGAGCCGCTTATACGAACACATGCTTCATTAGATCCAAAATTTTCGGGTTTCATGGTGTGGTTCACCATATGGCCGAAAGTTTTAGGCAAATGGGTTCCCTTGGATTTTCAAGATAATACTTACATGCATATGATTATCTTGAAAGTTTAAAGTCATTAAAATGGTTAGTTGCTTTGTTTGGACAAAACCCGAAATTTTCGGTTTTATATATTTTAGGCCGAAAATTTCAAGGGTTCAAAGGGAACCATTTTAAACTTATGTTATTACATATTTGGATATGCTTTTGAGTAGTTCATAACCTAGCCATAGACCTTGTGCATGTATGATTTTGTGTTGTGGTTTGAAATATTCAATATGGTTGTAATATTAGTTAATATTTTATTTGGGTTTGTAATTTATTTATTTATTTCATTGATTTGTAATAATAAATAGATTAGGTGTAATTCCATTACTAGAAAAATGTATTAGGACATATTTTGTAATTGGAAGAACACATATGGACTTGATTTTGGCTTTGGGCCTTAAAGGGTTTAATAGCCCAATATGAGATTCTAGCCCAATGACCCAAACCCAAGATTTGTAAGCCCAAAAGGGGCTCATTTGAAGGCCCAAAAGGAAGCCCAAATAAATGAAGAAATACAACACAAAAGATGGATACTTGAAGCATTCGGATGCGGGATCAAGTGGGAGTTCATCATTTCATGCCTTGTGTCATGTTGTCCCTTAAGAAAGACCTTTGTGGCACACTTGTTTCGGTTAGCAAGTGTAGCTAAAATTAGTTGGCTATGGTTATGGACTCATATATGGTTGTTTATGCATGTTTGGTTATTATGATATTGTTTGTTATGATATTAGGATATTGATAGCTAACAACTATAACCGACAAACTTGCATCATTTTGATTCCTTAGAAATCATTAAGTAATAAAATTAATTTTATCAAAAAGTTAATGATTTCATAATAAAATGGGTTTATTAAAAGGAATTTTGAAATTTGGTTTTCAACTAAGTACCATACATTTGAATGCATGCAAATGAAAGGTACACACTTTGTTTTCTCATCTAGAATTTAGAAAACAACAAAAATCCCTTTTGAATTTTTTTTTGGGAACAACTCTAACACCATCCTTTTATACAACACTCGAAACGCTTGGGAACTCTATGTGGGATAAAGGTCACCTAACCACATTGGAAAAAACTTGTGAGTTTGAGGTGGGTTTGCCATATTTATGGGATAAAGGTCACCTAACCATTTGTATGTGCAAATTCACACGTGTGTGTAAGTAGGACGACTTGATTTGGAAACCATGTGATTAGGGTCACCGAAGCATGGCGTTCAATGGTGTTGATGGGATTAAACATGCCAACTAAACATAAGATGTTTAACCGATCCCATAAAGCTAGAAGTTGCAAAGGGTTGCAATCATCAAACGTTGACTACCTTGTTAATTCAAATATTAGGATAAAGGTCACCTAACTACTATTTGAATGTAACGTTGGATTCTAGATTTTAATCATTAATTGTCCAAGAGACACAAAAGGGTATTAAAGATTAAAATATATATTAATGATATTAAAATACTAAATGTGAACTTTGTTAAACTACGTTGATGACCGCAATCAACAATCCACCTAATGCAAATATCCCACCCATGCATAACCTATCACTAAGAACCATGCTTGACAAGGATCGTCTCAATTACAAAAATTTCATGGATTGGTATCGAAGCTTGAGAATTGTTCTCAAGCGAGAAAAGAAATCCTACATTTTAGACGATCCTTGTGACATCTGCCCCAAACCCGAACCCAAATGCCCGACTCGAACCTGAAGTTGTTCATCTTTAATCGTATTCATTCCTTTAAAAAGTAACGTTCGTCTTATTATTATTAATAAATATATCGAACCTTATGTTTTTCCCATCTTTAATAGGAACGACCGAATAATTATTTAACGTTCACTAAATTAGTACTAAATACAATAATTAAATCTCCAAAATATATATAAATGGTACTTAAAAGAGATTTTATAAAGATTGGTAAAGAAGAATACTAATAAGTCTTGAATTAGTCTTTCAACGTCAAAAACGAGCTACAGATATAAAAACGTCATTTACATAAACCTTACAAATTTATTTGGTTAAGTTAACTAGTTAAAATATATATTTATTTAACTTTGGGTCAAAACTGTCAACTTTCAAACTTATATTAAAGTTTATATTATCTTAGAAATAATAACGAAACCAAAAGGACCAAAATTGTAACTTGGCAAAACAAAGAAAAAGGGCAGCCGCACATTATTTGGTTCCCGTATTTCCGGTGGCTTTTCCGGCCACCGGCGACGTGACTCCGACGAGACCAAAATCACGCGTTTTAATCCAATTCTGTAACAACCCCGGTTATTCGGCCCGGAAATTTTTTTTTAAAACCCATTGGGCTTGGCCCAACCATTATTGGGCTTAGGCCCAACATAGATTATGGGCTTGGCCCATGTATTTTTACGATAAGTACCGATGACGAAACCCGTCATATTAAATACCCGGATACGCGTAGAAATTTATTTTTACTACCATGAGTTAGATAAGCATTTCCCCACTAACACATTTAGCACTAACAATTAAAAGGGCGTATAAATAAATTACACCTACAACTAACGTTGGATAACAAAACAATAGAATACCACCATCCGTAAATCAAATGACATTTATACACCCATGTATATGTATATACGTATACATGTATATATATGTATAATTATTTAGTCACTATGATTAATAAGACATATACAATGTGTAGATTTAATACTTACACAAAGGTAATTAAATCTATAGGAACATGTCACCAAAAATAAAGACCAACACCCATATTATATAAAAATCAACCCACTACATGTATGTATGTATACAAGAATGTTTACACCTCGCTCATACTGACACATATACTAAGTTATAAATATAGACACACACATACAAGTATCATACCACCTCACCTACACATTATTATCTACACTTCATAGTACACATATAAATATACATATACATCATACGTACATATATGTACATATCTACTTACAACTATATAAAATCTACAACTACAACTTATAACATAAACCACCACTTTATAAAACCACCAACTCAAAAATAATACATACATATATAAACACCCAACAAACTAAATAAAAAGTCAAGACAACTGTAAAGTCATAATACTTTAACATGACATGATTGATTAAAACACTTAAACACAATAACTAAAATTAATACTCACATTATATAAACTCAATCCATATGCATGCACATATATACATACATATGCATGTATATACGTATACATGCACACACACACATATACAATATATGAACCAAATCCTTCAAATATTCCTCCCTACACCTACTTTGTCAACCTACTCCACAACACAACCACCCTACACTCTTCACAAATCCTTCCATAATCTCTCTTAAACCAAGACATGGGCCCACATTCTCTTTCTCCCCCTCCATTTCATACGTACACCCACACATAAACCATCACCAACAAACTATTTCTTCTTCCATTCCATAACATCAACTCTCTTTCAAACCCTCTCTAAACTTTTGAACACATAAACCCACTAAATATCCAGGAGAAATCAACCTCTTTGAAGTTCTAAGAATCGACCAACAATAAAAGAGGAAGAGCCAAGGAAGCACACGAGTCCAAAGAAGCCAACCAACGAGCAACCGAAACATGATTCGTCCAAACCGTCAACACCCAAGCACACCACGTCCAGCCCTTTTCCGGTCACTTCCAGCGCACCGTTTTATGTCCCTCACAACATCCCAAGTGCACCCTCACTCACTCTCATTAACGAGGTAACGAGAAAATGTCCGAAAACTCACTACACGTACACAACACATTCATTTTCACACACAATGAATACCATAACTTCCCATATACTATGAACACATAAAAATACTTTCTTTTCAGTAACAAATGCCTTAAAAATGATAGAAATCATTTTCTAAAGAAAACACACGAGTTTGACTAAAACTAGTCAAACAGAACAACTATTTTTGGTCAAAACAACAAGCCAAGGTTAACCATCTTAAAAATAAAATTTTATGATTTCTGTACATTCTATATACCAAAATATGGTTATAAATTAAATTTCATAATTTTTGGAGTTATAGATTATTTAATATGCATTTTTAAATATTAAAAATGTATATTTTCACACTTATTTATTAAAAACGTATGGGAAGTATAAAAATTTAAAAGTGAGCTATTCTACTGTTATAAATATGCATATGGACACTTTGGATTGAAAATAGTTGATTGTTGATGGGTGAACCTAAGAATCGAAGAATAAACGAGACTAAACGTACGAAACAACGAAAATACCAAAAATATAAAAATACCAAGTTTTTGTATTCTCAGTAGCTTATATATGATATAAACATGTTAGAAAATAAATTTCATATTTTTCTGGACATTAAAACAATTACTACAAATTTTATAATATTTAATGGGATTAAAATATGAAAATTTGTAGAAATTGGTTAGAGACCCCTAAGACCAAATTTACAGAACCCAAACTCATATATGAATATAAGGTAAGTAAATTCGGACCCTAAACATTACCAAAGACTCTCTATGCTTAAAACGTAATCTTAACCGAGCCGAACGCGTTAAAAACACGAAACCGGGAAACGCAAGTTAAAGCAGGTATTTTTCACATCCAGGAGCTTTTATATATATAATTAGAGTATTTCACCAAGTTTCATAATTTTTATAAACTTAATTTATTTATTATGAATTTTTGAATATATGAACCTAGTATTTTCACAAAAAGCATAAAAATTGAAGAAAGACCTTTTTGGCAAGAAAATACATTTCATACAGTATGGATGAGACCCAAAGAAGTGTTTCAAAGTATAAAAAGTTTTTAAAAAGTATTTTGTAAGCAAATCGTTTATTCATCGGTTTCACGCGCGTTAAAATACAAAAACGACCGACGGACTATAAAACTCGAATATTAAGTTTGTAACTACTTATTTACTGTATAAGTATGTTGAAAATGAAGTTTCACTATTTATTGGGTCACGGTTTATTTTATACAAATTATTTATGTTTAAACTACATTAACCGGCTACATTCTTAAATAAAATATAGTAATTTTTAGAAATATCTAAAAATTATAAAAAAGTGTATTTTTACAGTAGCATATGACCATTTAACATATGGGTACAATTATATTGAGGTATTTTGGCTTAAACCTTAAACGTAACTTAATGCGCGGTATCGCACCGCACTCGGTAGACCGGTGGAAACTAACTTTCATGAATCTAATATTTGGATATATTTTTATCAGTAGATTCACACCTAAAATGCTATACATACCATAAATGTAATGTATAGTACTTATTAATATTAACTCTTAGTTAAAAACCCAACTTTAGTACGAATTTGACTATTTAACAAAGACTAGGGACTAAAAGCGACAAGTACCAAACTTTACTGATTGAACATCAACGTACACTTAATACCTACCTATATAACCTGGAATAACATAAGTATATACATACTTAGACGTATAATTCAACGCAAACGACTAAAACCATGATATTACACGAATGTAACCAAAACCGTACGCACGTGACACCGACACAACGAAACACATAGACTTATGTATTTTGGGGTCTAACATGACTAAACTAAAATAGGAAGCCTGCTAGGAGGTAGAACTCCCACGCTGAATGTACAATATCTTTAGAAATCTTGAGCAGGCTGGACACCAGGTGAGTTCATGAATCCCTTTTTTACGTAACGCTTTTGGGGCTGATACATACCTACTAAACTTATTTATATAAACTGATTTTCATGGTGTAACACATCTGCTACGCTTGTCCCCGAACGTTGGTACAACTTTCGGTAGCCATTAACTTCTTGCAGGAGCCCTTTGAAATGTGAATAGTACTATTTGGGAATCCCCCGCGTACAGTGGCATACCCCCCACTGAGGTTGAAAACCGTTACGCCACATGTTCAATGATATGTCGGTGCTTAGCAGAGCACGTTAGCCCATTGTGGGTTAGGGGACTGTTATATATGGTATTCGGGTTGGGTATAACCCGAACAGGCTTGGCTACATATTTTGTCGACCGTACACCATGAACGTATTTATTTAATGTCCAGAATTTTGTGGATTAAACGTTTTATGACATTGTCTGTCTTGTTAAACCATGAGCTCACCAACTTTATGTTGACGTATTTTCGGGTATGTATTTCAGGTATTTAGACGATTTATCGATGAAAGTATACAACTAGACTTTATAACATTGGATGTGCATTTAGACACGGTTGATAGCTTTAGAAGATCCCAATTAGAAGAAACACGCAAAGATTATAGACGAATTGTAGAAGAAGACTACTTGGGATTAGTATACCAACTAGCCACACTGCTTTGTTAGAGTTTACTATTGTACCCTTTGATGTACACGTAGAATACACTGATATTACGTGTAAACCTATGGCCCACTATCAATGCATACATAGTTTCCGCTGTGTTTTGTTGGATATTCAATCGTCACGGCCCACCCCCTTGGTTGGGGTGTGACAGATTGGTATCAGAGCCATAGGTTAGCGCGAATTAGGAATCCATCTTAGAAATTCCTAGGCCCTAACCAAAACCCCTTAGGGACACTTAAGCCATTGGACATGTAAGATTACTTTGACTTCCGCCTAAGATAAGTAATACATTTATACTTGGGATCAACCGATAGGACTCTAAAACTTGCCTTTTTGGACTTTAAGTGTTTAGAGAATTTAAGATTTGATTTGAGAATATGTGTATACTCTAGGATGCTTGCTTCTACAACTTTTTGCACACATAACTAGTGAAAATCACTAGCAAGAACAAAACTATTAAACACACGAATCTACATATATGACTACAACGGGAGAATACTAGAATGCCATGTGAGGTAAATTAACGATTACGGTCCGGAACGTAATGGTGAATTTACAGGCACATGAGCATTTGAGGAAATCCTAATGAGTCACCATACGTCGTTTAAGACACGGAAACAACTATATAAAAACCAAGACTAACTTAAAACAAAGGTCGAACGAATATTTCTAACAAATAACCATTACACATAACGAAGAGTAGACCCTTAACAACTTTATTCAGCATTGTACCAATTTGGACGCGAAGTTCCCGTCATTGTTTCAGCGAGATAACCATTCTTAGAAACCATGAAATCTTCTTCCTTCGAAGTACTTTGGAGTTCTCATTGGAAATGTTTTATGGACCCTTCTTATATCTCAACCGCCATCATGACATATAGCTTGTACACCATCATTATCTTTTGACAACTCTCGTTATAATTCACATATAATGTATCTTATCGTTCAATTCCGTCTGGCCTATTAGGAAAAACCTTATGCTAAACTTCAACAAATAAGTTGCTACAACAAACTTATTACCATAAGTAACTAAGGTTTATCGCTCTCTAATTCTCTGTTAGGACCCTTCACTAAAACACAATCCTTTCTTAATCCTCCCAAAAAGACTCAATAAGCCGATTACACCTATATTCCCAACATAAGACGTCATACCAGTACTAACAACGAGTGCCTTCCACTCCCTCGAACACTCTGTTGAGGACTGTCATTGTCACCAACAAACCTTTAATTACCTAGCCACGTTCTTAGGCTAACATTACCCACTATGACCATTACCCCAAACCAATCATCTCACTCTAGACTTTAAAGTGTTTGCTTCAATGAAGGATATGCACTAGTAATAGACATGCATGAATGATGGACATGAAGGAAATATGTATATGCATTAGTGATGGAAATACAAGAATGACAGACATGCAGAGATGATAGAGACAACAAGACTGACTCGTTATCATACTTTGTATGATGAAGTAGGCTTCTTGGCAAGCAGTCCCCAGGAAACAGTGCATTCTTTGTCATATTTGGACCAACCACCTAACTACAATAAGATGATAAATGTTTGGCTGCAAAGTGAATTAAGAGGATCGGTATCATAAGCTTAACCCCTAGCATTAGGAACCATTCTAACCTATTTGAACCTCCCATAGAATAAATCTCTAACGGTATACTCTAGAAGTAGGACCAAAGCTTTATCCTCCCACATCATAAAAAAAATATATATATATTTCAACTCGCGTATAAGGAACTTGGACTAACAAAAAGCTATTGGTTTTATTAGTGGACATCCTTCAATGCATAATATATAATCTCAAATTGAACTACGATTGGATCGCCTCGAAGGTTGACCTAACCTAGGATCAAATATGGTGTAATTATTAAGAACGTTCGTTACAATTCGGCACTTGAAGATAACAACTAATGTCACTCTCAAAAGGCGGAGAAATAAAGTAAGAATAGTTGCAGGGAAGATGATTATGGACACACGCCTTTTAGTAAACTAGTTAATCCATACAGCGAGCTGTATTCCTTATGCTACCAACAATGGAAAACACCTTCAGAACACAACTCTTAGGATAAAGGAAGCTCCTTAGGACCTTTTAAGTTAATATCAAGGGATGCCTAAGGTAGGTTGAGAGCGGCTACTTACATTGGAAAATAATACGACGCGAGCAAATTAAATATGGAATCGACCTAGTAGTGGCAAAGACATGATAAGACTATTAACTTCTAAGTATCGTTTTCGGAAGCTACAAGATGAATGTGAATATAGTTAGTGGAGCCTTCCAAAAATCCTACCCATTCTTCTTTCGTTCCTACTCAGATAAAATTCATTTATTACTTTGGATATAGACCGTAAATGACGCTCCCTTATTCATATAATACTCTGAACCCTCATCACCCCTACGAGTAAGTTATAAGCTCTAACGTGTGCGAAACACAATTATGACGATAATACGTAGGGATAGACCCGCGAACCTAAAGCTAACCTTAGAGAAAAATTCGCATCTACGAACTCATCTCCCACATCAAAGTTGCTTACATCACCATATAAACATTTACTAGCAACTCTTTCTAAACCGTTATCATTCAAATAGAGAATACGACACCGTGGATGCTAATTCCAAAAAAAAAATAATAATAATAATAATAAAAATAAATAGGTCAACCTAAATGTATACACAAAACTCCTACAGTGGCACGGAGATAATGAGAAAAGCACTTTGTATATACTCTAACCCCTTCTAAATCTTAACTATATACTTTCATGGACACTTACTTACCTTCATCTCCTATATTCCCTTAAAACGACTATATACTTAACATATGGATCTTCCGTTGTCATCAACGAACTAGCCTCTCTACGCTTGTATCTTGAGGGAATGATTTACGAACGAATTACCTTTCCGTACCCCTATTAAATTTATCGAATTATGTAATCCCGATTAGGAAGACCGTGCGAAGAATGTTGTATATCCGGACATGCAGAATCCAAAATCATTACGACCTCAGAACTTAAATCATTTTCCATTTGTGACCCGACGCCACACTAGTTGAAATTTCTATCGTATCTACTCAATATACGAGTGCCACTAATCCCTTAGTAAAAATACATCCCTTGGATACCTAAATGAGTACTCGAATCTTTCTTAACCTACGCTCTTGTTGTTACTCACCCTTGTAACTTATATTTAAAGTTTTAAAACCTCGAAGATACCTTTAGTTGGCAGACTACTTTAACTATCTCAAGCCTAACTCTAAACCTCCTATAATACATTTCCGATCACATATGTTGAAGGAACGACAATGAAGGGGAGTAGAACTACTCAACGACTAGGACCGAGAGATACAATATCATCTAGGTGAAATGCATGTGGTTGACACCGCCTTCAGTAGAAAAGAAAGTAACAAGGCCCCTTGGAGTGTGTGCCTTAAGGATCACGTTCATAGCCGAAAATAATGAAACAAGGCATATAATACTTGTCACGAACTATCAATGAGCTTAGAAGTATTCAAGATACGTTTCAAATGTCTAATATCAAGAAGTAACTACTAAATGAAATATTAGTCATCCTAACTAAGGGGATGAAACGCGATAATAACTTAAATTTCATCAACGAACCCCATTGAAACAATACGGTACAAGAAAAGAAGCCATGAATGAGTGAAATTAAAACTGTTATGGTTTAGTGAAATTCAAAACGAGGACGCGAATTCACATAGGAGATAAAGAACGAACGGAATAAGAAATACCCTCATTTGATTTGTTTAACACAACTAACGACGACTAACAAAAAGTTAGGAACACGAACATAGTCTGAAACAATCACTGTGATCAGACAATACCAGACCAAATCACGAATCAGTACACAAGGTTATTATGTACTTCTTATGTGTTTACATACATTCTTGAAAATCTTATGCTAAGAGAATAACATAGTTGTACTAAGATACCACCTCTCCCTAAATTTCGAGGGCGACACCGAGGAAAAACAATAAGGAACCCGTAGTGGCTATAAGCTTGTCATTATTGAAAGACAACGTAGACTAAATCACGAATCAGTATATGGTGATTATGTGCTTTTGTGTGTTTATGTTCCTACTTGGTAGTATAATGCTAGGAAAACTTTGTGACCATAAACAACCAACCTCAATTTAATTTCGAGGACGAAATTCTTATAAGTAGGGGAGGATGTAACAACCCCGGTTATTCGGCCCGGAAATTTTTTTTTTAAAACCCATTGGGCTTGGCCCAACCATTATTGGGCTTAGGCCCAACTTAGATTATGGGCTTGGCCCATGTATTTTTACGATAAGTACCGATGACGAAACCCGTCATATTAAATACCCGGATACGCGTAGAAATTTATTTTTACTACCATGAGTTAGATAGGCATTTCCCCACTAACACATTTAGCACTACCAATTAAAAGGGCGTATAAATAAATTACACCTACAACTAACGTTGGATAACAAAACAATAGAATACCACCATCCGTAAATCAAATGACATTTATACACCCATGTATATGTATATACGTATACATGTATATATATGTATAATTATTTAGTCACCATGATTAATAAGACATATACAATGTGTAGATTTAATACTTACACAAAGGTAATTAAATCTATAGGAACATGTCACCAAAAATAAAGACCAACACCCATATTATATAAAAATCAACCCACTACATGTATGTATGTATACAAGAATGTTTACACCTCGCTCATACTGACACATATACTAAGTTATAAATATAGACACACACATACAAGTATCATACCACCTCACCTACACATTATTATCTACACTTCATAGTACACATATAAATATACATATACATCATACGTACATATATGTACACATCTACTTACAACTATATAAAATCTACAACTACAACTTATAACATAAACCACCACTTTATAAAACCACCAACTCAAAAATAATACATACATATATAAACACCCAACAAACTAAATAAAAAGTCAAGACAATTGTAAAGTCATAATACTTTAACATGACATGATTGATTAAAATACTTAAACACAATAACTAAAATTAATACTCACATTATATAAACTCAATCCATATGCATGCACATATATACATACATATGCATGTATATACGTATACATGCACACACACACATATACAATATGTGAACCAAATCCTTCAAATATTCCTCCCTACACCTACTTTGTCAACCTACTCAACAACACAACCACCCTACACTCTTCACAAATCCTTCCATAATCTCTCTTAAACCAAGACATGGGCCCACATTCTCTTTCTCCCCCTCCATTTCATACGTACACCCACACATAAACCATCACCAACAAACTATTTCTTCTTCCATTCCATAACATCAACTCTCTTTCAAACCCTCTCTAAACTTTTGAACACATAAACCCACTAAATATCCAGGAGAAATCAGCCTCTTTGAAGTTCTAAGAATCGACCAACAATAAAAGAGGAAGAGCCAAGGAAGCACACGAGTCCAAAGAAGCCAACCAACGAGCAACCGAAACATGATTCGTCCAAACCGTCAACACCCAAGCACACCACGTCCAGCCCTTTTCCGGTCACTTCCAGCACACCGTTTTATGTCCCTCACAACATCCCAAGTGCACCCTCACTCACTCTCATTAACGAGGTAACGAGAAAATGTCCGAAAACTCACTACACGTACACAACACATTCATTTTCACACACAATGAATACCATAACTTCCCATATACTATGAACACATAAAAATACTTTCTTTTCAGTAAAAAATGCCTTAAAAATGATAGAAATCATTTTCTAAAGAAAACACACGAGTTTGACTAAAACTAGTCAAACCGAACAACTATTTTTGGTCAAAACAACAAGCCAAGGTTAACCATCTTAAAAATAAAATTTTATGATTTCTGTACATTCTATATACCAAAATATGGTTATAAATTAAATTTCATAATTTTTGGAGTTATAGATTATTTAATATGCATTTTTAAATATTAAAAATGTATATTTTCACACTTATTTATTAAAAACGTATGGGAAGTATAAAAATTTAAAAGTGAGCTATTCTACTGTTATAAATATGCATATGGACACTTTGGATTGAAAATAGTTGATTGTTGATGGGTGAACCTAAGAATCGAAGAATAAACGAGACTAAACGTACGAAACAACGAAAATACCAAAAATATAAAAATACCAAGTTTTTGTATTCTCAGTAGCTTATATATGATATAAACATGTTAGAAAATAAATTTCATATTTTTCTGGACATTAAAACAATTACTACAAATTTTATAATATTTAATGGGATTAAAATATGAAAATTTGTAGAAATTGGTTAGAGACCCCTAAGACCAAATTTACAGAACCCAAACTCATATATGAATATAAGGTAAGTAAATTCGGACCCTAAACATTACCAAAGACTCTCTATGCTTAAAACGTAATCTTAACCGAGCCGAACGCGTTAAAAACACGAAACCGGGAAACGCAAGTTAAAGCAGGTATCTTTCACATCCAGGAGCTTTTATATATATAATTAGAGTATTTCACCAAGTTTCATAATTTTTATAAACTTAATCTATTTATTATGAATTTTTGAATATATGAACCTAGTATTTTCACAAAAAGCATAAAAATTGAAGAAAGACCTTTTTGGCAAGAAAATACATTTCATACAGTATGGATGAGACCCAAAGAAGTGTTTCAAAGTATAAAAAGTGTTTAAAAAGTATTTTGTAAGCAAATCGTTTATTCATCGGTTTCACGCGCGTTAAAATACAAAAACGACCGACGGACTATAAAACTCGAATATTAAGTTTGTAACTACTTATTTACTGTATAAGTATGTTGAAAATGAAGTTTCACTATTTATTGGGTCACGGTTTATTTTATACAAATTATTTATGTTTAAACTACATTAACCGACTACATTCTTAAATAAAATATAGTAATTTTTAGTAATATCTAAAAATTATAAAAAAGTGTATTTTTACAGTAGCATATGACCATTTAACATATGGGTACAATTATATTGAGGTATTTTGGCTTAAACCTTAAACGTAACTTAATGCGCGGTATCGCACCGCACTCGGTAGACCGGTGGAAACTAACTTTCATGAATCTAATATTTGGATATATTTTTATCAGTAGATTCACACCTAAAATGCTATACATACCATAAATGTAATGTATAGTACTTATTAATATTAACTCTTAGTTAAAAACCCAACTTTAGTACGAATTTGACTATTTAACAAAGACTAGGGACTAAAAGCGACAAGTACCAAACTTTACTGATTGAACATCAACGTACACTTAATACCTACCTATATAACCTGGAATAACATAAGTATATACATACTTAGACGTATAATTCAACGCAAACGACTAAAACCATGATATTACACGAATGTAACCAAAACCGTACGCACGTGACACCGACACAACGAAACACATAGACTTATGTATTTTGGGGTCTAACATGACTAAACTAAAATAGGAAGCCTGCTAGGAGGTAGAACTCCCACGCTGAATGTACAATATCTTTAGAAATCTTGAGCAGGCTGGACACCAGGTGAGTTCATGAATCCCCTTTTTACGTAACGCTTTTGGGGCTGATACATACCTACTAAACTTATTTATATAAACTGATTTTCATGGTGTAACACATCTGCTACGCTTGTCCCCGAACGTTGGTACAACTTTCGGTAGCCATTAACTTCTTGCAGGAGCCCTTTGAAATGTGAATAGTACTATTTGGGAATCCCCCGCGTACAGTGGCATACCCCCCACTGAGGTTGAAAACCGTTACGCCACATGTTCAATGATATGTCGGTGCTTAGCAGAGCACGTTAGCCCATTGTGGGTTAGGGGACTGTTATATATGGTATTCGGGTTGGGTATAACCCGAACAGGCTTGGCTACATATTTTGTCGACCGTACACCATGAACGTATTTATTTAATGTCCAGAATTTTGTGGATTAAACGTTTTATGACATTGTCTGTCTTGTTAAACCATGAGCTCACCAACTTTATGTTGACGTATTTTCGGGTATGTATTTCAGGTATTTAGACGATTTATCGATGAAAGTATACAACTAGACTTTATAACATTGGATGTGCATTTAGACACGGTTGATAGCTTTAGAAGATCCCAATTAGAAGAAACACGCAAAGATTATAGACGAATTGTAGAAGAAGACTACTTGGGAATAGTATACCAACTAGCCACACTGCTTTGTTAGAGTTTACTATTGTACCCTTTGATGTACACGTAGAATACACTGATATTACGTGTAAACCTATGGCCCACTATCAATGCATACATAGTTTCCGCTGTGTTTTGTTGGATATTCAATCGTCACGGCCCACCCCCTTGGTTGGGGTGTGACAGATTGGTATCAGAGCCATAGGTTAGCGCGAATTAGGAATCCATCTTAGAAATTCCTAGGCCCTAACCAAAACCCCTTAGGGACACTTAAGCCATTGGACATGTAAGATTACTTTGACTTCCGCCTAAGATAAGTAATACATTTATACTTGGGATCAACCGATAGGACTCTAAAACTTGCCTTTTTGGACTTTAAGTGTTTAGAGAATTTAAGATTTGATTTGAGAATATGTGTATACTCTAGGATGCTTGCTTCTACAACTTTTTGCACACATAACTAGTGAAAATCACTAGCAAGAACAAAACTATTAAACACACGAATCTACATATATGACTACAACGGGAGAATACTAGAATGCCATGTGAGGTAAATTAACGATTACGGTCCGGAACGTAATGGTGAATTTACAGGCACATGAGCATTTGAGGAAATCCTAATGAGTCACCATACGTCGTTTAAGACACGGAAACAACTATATAAAAACCAAGACTAACTTAAAACAAAGGTCGAACGAATATTTCTAACAAATAACCATTACACATAACGAAGAGTAGACCCTTAACAACTTTATTCAGCATTGTACCAATTTGGACGCGAAGTTCCCGTCATTGTTTCAGCGAGATAACCATTCTTAGAAACCATGAAATCTTCTTCCTTCGAAGTACTTTGGAGTTCTCATTGGAAATGTTTTATGGACCCTTCTTATATCTCAACCGCCATCATGACATATAGCTTGTACACCATCATTATCTTTTGACAACTCTCGTTATAATTCACATATAATGTATCTTATCGTTCAATTCCGTCTGGCCTATTAGGAAAAACCTTATGCTAAACTTCAACAAATAAGTTGCTACAACAAACTTATTACCATAAGTAACTAAGGTTTATCGCTCTCTAATTCTCTGTTAGGACCCTTCACTAAAACACAATCCTTTCTTAATCCTCCCAAAAAGACTCAATAAGCCGATTACACCTATATTCCCAACATAAGACGTCATACCAGTACTAACAACGAGTGCCTTCCACTCCCTCGAACACTCTGTTGAGGACTGTCATTGTCACCAACAAACCTTTAATTACCTAGCCACGTTCTTAGGCTAACATTACCCACTATGACCATTACCCCAAACCAATCATCTCACTCTAGACTTTAAAGTGTTTGCTTCAATGAAGGATATGCACTAGTAATAGACATGCATGAATGATGGACATGAAGGAAATATGTATATGCATTAGTGATGGAAATACAAGAATGACAGACATGCAGAGATGATAGAGACAACAAGACTGACTCGTTATCATACTTTGTATGATGAAGTAGGCTTCTTGGCAAGCAGTCCCCAGGAAACAGTGCATTCTTTGTCATATTTGGACCAACCACCTAACTACAATAAGATGATAAATGTTTGGCTGCAAAGTGAATTAAGAGGATCGGTATCATAAGCTTAACCCCTAGCATTAGGAACCATTCTAACCTATTTGAACCTCCCATAGAATAAATCTCTAACGGTATACTCTAGAAGTAGGACCAAAGCTTTATCCTCCCACATCATAAAAAAAATATATATATATTTCAACTCGCGTATAAGGAACTTGGACTAACAAAAAGCTATTGGTTTTATTAGTGGACATCCTTCAATGCATAATATATAATCTCAAATTGAACTACGATTGGATCGCCTCGAAGGTTGACCTAACCTAGGATCAAATATGGTGTAATTATTAAGAACGTTCGTTACAATTCGGCACTTGAAGATAACAACTAATGTCACTCTCAAAAGGCGGAGAAATAAAGTAAGAATAGTTGCAGGGAAGATGATTATGGACACACGCCTTTTAGTAAACTAGTTAATCCATACAGCGAGCTGTATTCCTTATGCTACCAACAATGGAAAACACCTTCAGAACACAACTCTTAGGATAAAGGAAGCTCCTTAGGACCTTTTAAGTTAATATCAAGGGATGCCTAAGGTAGGTTGAGAGCGGCTACTTACATTGGAAAATAATACGACGCGAGCAAATTAAATATGGAATCGACCTAGTAGTGGCAAAGACATGATAAGACCATTAACTTCTAAGTATCGTTTTCGGAAGCTACAAGATGAATGTGAATATAGTTAGTGGAGCCTTCCAAAAATCCTACCCATTCTTCTTTCGTTCCTACTCAGATAAAATTCATTTATTACTTTGGATATAGACCGTAAATGACGCTCCCTTATTCATATAATACTCTGAACCCTCATCACCCCTACGAGTAAGTTATAAGCTCTAACGTGTGCGAAACACAATTATGACGATAATACGTAGGGATAGACCCGCGAACCTAAAGCTAACCTTAGAGAAAAATTCGCAACTACGAACTCATCTCCCACATCAAAGTTGCTTACATCACCATATAAACATTTACTAGCAACTCTTTCTAAACCGTTATCATTCAAATAGAGAATACGACACCATGGATGCTAATTCCAAAAAAATAATAATAGTAATAATAATAAAAATAAATAGGTCAACCTAAATGTATACACAAAACTCCTACAGTGGCACGGAGATAATGAGAAAAGCACTTTGTATATACTCTAACCCCTTCTAAATCTTAACTATATACTTTCATGGACACTTACTTACCTTCATCTCCTATATTCCCTTAAAACGACTATATACTTAACATATGGATCTTCCGTTGTCATCAACGAACTAGCCTCTCTACGCTTGTATCTTGAGGGAATGATTTACGAACGAATTACCTTTCCGTACCCCTATTAAATTTATCGAATTATGTAATCCCGATTAGGAAGACCGTGCGAAGAATGTTGTATATCCGGACATGCAGAATCCAAAATCATTACGACCTCAGAACTTAAATCATTTTCCATTTGTGACCCGACGCCACACTAGTTGAAATTTCTATCGTATCTACTCAATATACGAGTGCCACTAATCCCTTAGTAAAAATACATCCCTTGGATACCTAAATGAGTACTCGAATCTTTCTTAACCTACGCTCTTGTTGTTACTCACCCTTGTAACTTATATTTAAAGTTTTAAAACCTCGAAGATACCTTTAGTTGGTAGACTACTTTAACTATCTCAAGCCTAACTCTAAACCTCCTATAATACATTTCCGATCACATATGTTGAAGGAACGACAATGAAGGGGAGTAGAACTACTCAACGACTAGGACCGAGAGATACAATATCATCTAGGTGAAATGCATGTGGTTGACACCGCCTTCAGTAGAAAAGAAAGTAACAAGGCCCCTTGGAGTGTGTGCCTTAAGGATCACGTTCATAGCCGAAAATAATGAAACAAGGCATATAATACTTGTCACGAACTATCAATGAGCTTAGAAGTATTCAAGATACGTTTCAAATGTCTAATATCAAGAAGTAACTACTAAATGAAATATTAGTCATCCTAACTAAGGGGATGAAACGCGATAATAACTTAAATTTCATCAACGAACCCCATTGAAACAATACGGTACAAGAAAAGAAGCCATGAATGAGTGAAATTAAAACTGTTATGGTTTAGTGAAATTCAAAACGAGGACGCGAATTCACATAGGAGATAAAGAACGAACGGAATAAGAAATACCCTCATTTGATTTGTTTAACACAACTAACGACGACTAACAAAAAGTTAGGAACACGAACATAGTCTGAAACAATCACTGTGATCAGACAATACCAGACCAAATCACGAATCAGTACACAAGGTTATTATGTACTTCTTATGTGTTTACATACATTCTTGAAAATCTTATGCTAAGAGAATAACATAGTTGTACTAAGATACCACCTCTCCCTAAATTTCGAGGGCGACACCGAGGAAAAACAATAAGGAACCCGTAGTGGCTATAAGCTTGTCATTATTGAAAGACAACGTAGACTAAATCACGAATCAGTATATGGTGATTATGTGCTTTTGTGTGTTTATGTTCCTACTTGGTAGTATAATGCTAGGAAAACTTTGTGACCATAAACAACCAACCTCAATTTAATTTCGAGGACGAAATTCTTATAAGTAGGGGAGGATGTAACAACCCCGGTTATTCGGCCCGGAAATTTTTTTTTTAAAACCCATTGGGCTTGGCCCAACCATTATTGGGCTTAGGCCCAACTTAGATTATGGGCTTGGCCCATGTATTTTTACGATAAGTACCGATGACGAAACCCGTCATATTAAATACCCGGATACGCGTAGAAATTTATTTTTACTACCATGAGTTAGATAGGCATTTCCCCACTAACACATTTAGCACTACCAATTAAAAGGGCGTATAAATAAATTACACCTACAACTAACGTTGGATAACAAAACAATAGAATACCACCATCCGTAAATCAAATGACATTTATACACCCATGTATATGTATATACGTATACATGTATATATATGTATAATTATTTAGTCACCATGATTAATAAGACATATACAATGTGTAGATTTAATACTTACACAAAGGTAATTAAATCTATAGGAACATGTCACCAAAAATAAAGACCAACACCCATATTATATAAAAATCAACCCACTACATGTATGTATGTATACAAGAATGTTTACACCTCGCTCATACTGACACATATACTAAGTTATAAATATAGACACACACATACAAGTATCATACCACCTCACCTACACATTATTATCTACACTTCATAGTACACATATAAATATACATATACATCATACGTACATATATGTACATATCTACTTACAACTATATAAAATCTACAACTACAACTTATAACATAAACCACCATTTTATAAAACCACCAACTCAAAAATAATACATACATATATAAACACCCAACAAACTAAATAAAAAGTCAAGACAATTGTAAAGTCATAATACTTTAACATGACATGATTGATTAAAATACTTAAACACAATAACTAAAATTAATACTCACATTATATAAACTCAATCCATATGCATGCACATATATACATACATATGCATGTATATACGTATACATGCACACACACACATATACAATATATGAACCAAATCCTTCAAATATTCCTCCCTACACCTACTTTGTCAACCTACTCAACAACACAACCACCCTACACTCTTCACAAATCCTTCCATAATCTCTCTTAAACCAAGACATGGGCCCACATTCTCTTTCTCCCCCTCCATTTCATACGTACACCCACACATAAACCATCACCAACAAACTATTTCTTCTTCCATTCCATAACATCAACTCTCTTTCAAACCCTCTCTAAACTTTTGAACACATAAACCCACTAAATATCCAGGAGAAATCAGCCTCTTTGAAGTTCTAAGAATCGACCAACAATAAAAGAGGAAGAGCCAAGGAAGCACACGAGTCCAAAGAAGCCAACCAACGAGCAACCGAAACATGATTCGTCCAAACCGTCAACACCCAAGCACACCACGTCCAGCCCGTTTTATGTCCCTCACAACATCCCAAGTGCACCCTCACTCACTCTCATTAACGAGGTAACGAGAAAATGTCCGAAAACTCACTACACGTACACAACACATTCATTTTCACACACAATGAATACCATAACTTCCCATATACTATGAACACATAAAAATACTTTCTTTTCAGTAAAAAATGCCTTAAAAATGATAGAAATCATTTTCTAAAGAAAACACACGAGTTTGACTAAAACTAGTCAAACCGAACAACTATTTTTGGTCAAAACAACAAGCCAAGGTTAACCATCTTAAAAATAAAATTTTATGATTTCTGTACATTCTATATACCAAAATATGGTTATAAATTAAATTTCATAATTTTTGGAGTTATAGATTATTTAATATGCATTTTTAAATATTAAAAATGTATATTTTCACACTTATTTATTAAAAACGTATGGGAAGTATAAAAATTTAAAAGTGAGCTATTCTACTGTTATAAATATGCATATGGACACTTTGGATTGAAAATAGTTGATTGTTGATGGGTGAACCTAAGAATCGAAGAATAAACGAGACTAAACGTACGAAACAACGAAAATACCAAAAATATAAAAATACCAAGTTTTTGTATTCTCAGTAGCTTATATATGATATAAACATGTTAGAAAATAAATTTCATATTTTTCTGGACATTAAAACAATTACTACAAATTTTATAATATTTAATGGGATTAAAATATGAAAATTTGTAGAAATTGGTTAGAGACCCCTAAGACCAAATTTACAGAACCCAAACTCATATATGAATATAAGGTAAGTAAATTCGGACCCTAAACATTACCAAAGACTCTCTATGCTTAAAACGTAATCTTAACCGAGCCGAACGCGTTAAAAACACGAAACCGGGAAACGCAAGTTAAAGCAGGTATTTTTCACATCCAGGAGCTTTTATATATATAATTAGAGTATTTCACCAAGTTTCATAATTTTTATAAACTTAATCTATTTATTATGAATTTTTGAATATATGAACCTAGTATTTTCACAAAAAGCATAAAAATTGAAGAAAGACCTTTTTGGCAAGAAAATACATTTCATACAGTATGGATGAGACCCAAAGAAGTGTTTCAAAGTATAAAAAGTGTTTAAAAAGTATTTTGTAAGCAAATCGTTTATTCATCGGTTTCACGCGCGTTAAAATACAAAAACGACCGACGGACTATAAAACTCGAATATTAAGTTTGTAACTACTTATTTACTGTATAAGTATGTTGAAAATGAAGTTTCACTATTTATTGGGTCACGGTTTATTTTATACAAATTATTTATGTTTAAACTACATTAACCGGCTACATTCTTAAATAAAATATAGTAATTTTTAGAAATATCTAAAAATTATAAAAAAGTGTATTTTTACAGTAGCATATGACCATTTAACATATGGGTACAATTATATTGAGGTATTTTGGCTTAAACCTTAAACGTAACTTAATGCGCGGTATCGCACCGCACTCGGTAGACCGGTGGAAACTAACTTTCATGAATCTAATATTTGGATATATTTTTATTAGTAGATTCACACCTAAAATGCTATACATACCATAAATGTAATGTATAGTACTTATTAATATTAACTCTTAGTTAAAAACCCAACTTTAGTACGAATTTGACTATTTAACAAAGACTAGGGACTAAAAGCGACAAGTACCAAACTTTACTGATTGAACATCAACGTACACTTAATACCTACCTATATAACCTGGAATAACATAAGTATATACATACTTAGACGTATAATTCAACGCAAACGACTAAAACCATGATATTACACGAATGTAACCAAAACCGTACGCACGTGACACCGACACAACGAAACACATAGACTTATGTATTTTGGGGTCTAACATGACTAAACTAAAATAGGAAGCCTGCTAGGAGGTAGAACTCCCACGCTGAATGTACAATATCTTTAGAAATCTTGAGCAGGCTGGACACCAGGTGAGTTCATGAATCCCCTTTTTACGTAACGCTTTTGGGGCTGATACATACCTACTAAACTTATTTATATAAACTGATTTTCATGGTGTAACACATCTGCTACGCTTGTCCCCGAACGTTGGTACAACTTTCGGTAGCCATTAACTTCTTGCAGGAGCCCTTTGAAATGTGAATAGTACTATTTGGGAATCCCCCGCGTACAGTGGCATACCCCCCACTGAGGTTGAAAACCGTTACGCCACATGTTCAATGATATGTCGGTGCTTAGCAGAGCACGTTAGCCCATTGTGGGTTAGGGGACTGTTATATATGGTATTCGGGTTGGGTATAACCCGAACAGGCTTGGCTACATATTTTGTCGACCGTACACCATGAACGTATTTATTTAATGTCCAGAATTTTGTGGATTAAATGTTTTATGACATTGTCTGTCTTGTTAAACCATGAGCTCACCAACTTTATGTTGACGTATTTTCGGGTATGTATTTCAGGTATTTAGACGATTTATCGATGAAAGTATACAACTAGACTTTATAACATTGGATGTGCATTTAGACACGGTTGATAGCTTTAGAAGATCCCAATTAGAAGAAACACGCAAAGATTATAGACGAATTGTAGAAGAAGACTACTTGGGAATAGTATACCAACTAGCCACACTGCTTTGTTAGAGTTTACTATTGTACCCTTTGATGTACACGTAGAATACACTGATATTACGTGTAAACCTATGGCCCACTATCAATGCATACATAGTTTCCGCTGTGTTTTGTTGGATATTCAATCGTCACGGCCCACCCCCTTGGTCGGGGTGTGACAAATTCACTCAACCGAAACCTTCCAAAATCTTTCCTTTGCAAGTCTCGAACCTTCCTTATCGACGAAAACGTGTATATCGCTCGACTTGACGCGGTTTGTTTATGTAGTAAAAATTCAAATTCGCCATTTCTATTTATAGACCCGTAATTGACGAATTAACGTTTCCAAAACACTCATTGACAGTCGACTAAAACATTCTAATAATCAAAACACATTAAATTGTTTCTGAAACCATTCGAATCAAACCAAAAACAATAACTCCGACGACTTAGTCGTTTACCACCTTTCCGGCATCATCACAGGTAGTTTTTGGTTCCTTTTCAATCCTCTCTATCATCTACAAATCCCTAATCCTTCAATTTAATCTTATATCATTTCAGATTCACAATAAATCTTCAAAACAGTCGAGTTCAAGTTTCTATTCGAATCCGTACTAAATCTTCACTAACAAGTATGTTCTTTATATCAAAATAATCGTGTTTCAATAGGGATCAAAAGCCCTATGTTTTATTTTGGTTTGGATTAACATGTTGAACGAATTGAACGGATTTTGATTCTAGGGCTTGATATGAAATGGGTGTTGCCTTGGGTCAAAGATTAAAGCAGTTTAAAAACGAGTTTAATAACAAAAACTGCTTTTGGTCCAGTGGATTGTTTGTGTGTTGTGAACGTGCAGATCCCAGGTTCTAGTCCATCTGCGCCTTGTTTTCTTCAATTTTAATATTTTGAACATAAATCTACATTTTCTAAATAACCTAAATGGTATATTTTAAGTTAAAAATACTTTTAAAGCTTAAAACATATAATTTTTAATACATAAAAATGATAATGCTACGTATTTACAAGTATTTTAATTTGATACAATATTTAAAGGAAAATACTCAAATGGATTCGTATAAAATATATTTAATACAAAAATACTATTACGTTTTGTACCACAATCCCATTTCGTACTTTAAAACCGTAATTCCCAAATGGTACTTTAAAACCCTAATTCCCAATTTGTACTTTAAAACCCTAATTCCTAATTAGTAATTTAAAAACCCTAAAATCCCAAATCCGAAACCCTAGATTTTCTGATTTTGATTCTTGTTGCTATATTATTGTTTCGTTTCTAAGTTAGGGTTTTTCCTAATTAATTAGGTGATACTAATACTTGGGCAACCCTCGGTTCGTTATAGTTGCGTTTCTATTTCGGTTACTATTGCATTTCAAGGTGAGTAAATTCACTCCCCTTTTACTTTTACCTTTTTGGGGCTGAAATATGTTCAATTACTATACAATGCTTTCGGTTTTCGTCTCTTTGTTTCTATTTTCAAATGAGATCATTAAATATGTTAATCTAGTTCGCGGCTTGATGCAATCCTATGTGGTAGTTTAAAGTAGTATATTACTTGTAATTTCCACCGGTACAATGTTAGCGCTAATGGTCTGACAAACCCACCTACACTTTACAACATCGATAGGTGATTTAAACCCGGCGATTCTATTCAATGGTTACTAGTTACTATACTGTGATACTTGTTGCTATGTTACTATGTCCCTTCGATGCTAAACAATTTTTGATAACTTACTTTCGAGACGGTTAAATGACGGTTAAATGACAGTTATCACTAATTGCACCATGAGTTGGTTACTCATGACAAATGATTACAAGTTGCTATACAATGATGGTGTTCAATGTGTGTTCAATGTGTTCATGTGTTCTATGGTTAAAGGTTGAGTAATATGATGAAATAGCTATGCATGTAAGATTGCACAGCATATTATGATGATCTCGGATTTCCTTATTACTATATATCAATTGTGGTTTACTCACTAGCTTTAATTAGCTAACTTTATTTTTACATATTTCAGGTGATGCTTGATATTATTATGCTGCTTTGCCAAGACTTAGGATTGCCTTGGACCTAGTTAAATAATAAATACAATTGCAATTATTGTTTCTGTTTTATAAATTTTGTCGTTTTTATTTAAGACTCTTGTTCCAAATGTATTAATCATTATTTGGCTTAATAAATAATTACCATGTGCTTTGGTTACTATTGATATCCAATTCTCTTGACAGCCCGATGTTTCCGCCGCCGGGCGGGGTGTCGCAATCCTATTCCCGATGAACCTAGTATTGACGATGAAAATGCCTATAATGAATGGATTAAATACACCGAGGATTCGGTGCAAGTTTCTTGCCTCATGTTAGGAACTATGATTCCCGAGATTCAAAAGGATCTTGAACATCATGGGGCGTATGACATGAACACCCAACTTAAGGAAATGTTCCTTACACAAGCTAGGGTGGAACGCTTCGAAACGGTTCGAGCGCTTCATGCATGTCGTATGGAAGAAGCCCAATCCGTGACATCTTATGTGCTCAAGATGAAAAGCCACATTGATCAGCTTGAACGGCTAAATTGTCCCGTCTCAAAAGAGTTAGCCACAGATTTGATCCTTAATGGCCTAACCAAGAAGTTTGAGACTTTTGTAATCAACTACAACATGAATGGATGGGACAAGAGCATTTGTGAGCTTCACGGAATGCTCAAAACGGCCGAGGCGGGAATGGGTAAAAAGGCTTTACCGGTTCTCATGATCAATGACGGTGGGAGCAAGAAGAGGCATCACCCGGAACCTAAGGCAAAGGTTGCCAAAGGTAAGGGACAAGTCAAGGGTAAGTTCAAGGGAAAGGCGAAAGCGGAACCACCCAAACCCAAGGAGAAGAAGCTAAAGGTTAGCTCGGAAGATCCGTGCTTTGGTTGTGGTGAGATAGGACATTGGAAGAGGAATTGTCCAACTTATCTCAAGGAGTTGAAAGCTAAGAGGGATGCGGAGCAAACCTCGGGTACAACTTTCATGATCCATATTGATCTTAATATTATTTCTTCTAACACATGGGTATTGGATACCGAATGTGGAACTCATGTTGGCAATTTGTTGCAGGGGTTCAAAAGAAGTAAGCTTTATAAGAAAGGAGATACAAGTCTCTACATGGGCAATGGAGCAAAAGTTGAAGTCGAAGCCCAAGGAGACTATGTTTTGAAACTTCCAAGTGGTTTGGAAGTAATTTTGAACAATACTTTGTATGCTCCTAGTTTGACTAGGAACACTATCTCCGTTTCTCGTTTAAGACAATTTGGTTATGATTTTAAGTTTATTGACAATGGTATTTGTGTTTTCATGAATGATGTCTTTTATTTTAAAGCAATGCCGTCTAATGGCATTTATGAATTAGTTCATGACAACACATCCTTTGATAACTCGTTGTACCAATCTAGCATCAAGAAACTCAAAGTGGATTTGAGTAAGACCTATCTTTGGCATTGTCGTCTTGGTCACATAAACAAGGGTCGCATTCATATACTTCAAAAGAATGGTCTTTTGAAAACAAATGAAGATGATTCATTTGACAAGTATGAATCTTGTTTACCAGGAAAGATGACAAAGGATCCTTTTAATGGAACTAACCAAAGGGCAAAAGACTTATTAGGTATCATACATTTGGATGTATGTGGTCCTTTTAAGACAATGACAAGGAATGGTGAAAGATACTTCATTACCTTTATCGATGATTATAGTCGTTATGGGTATGTGTACTTGTTAAGACACAAAGATGAAGCTTTTGAAAAGTTCAAAGTCTTCCAAGATGAAGTTCAAAATCAACTCAAAAGGACCATCAAAGTACTTCGTTCGGATAGAGGAGGTGAATACCTTAATGATGCTTTTCAAGATCATCTTAGGAGTTGTGCAATAATCTCACAAACTCACTCCACCCGGAACACCGCAACATAATGGTGTGTCCGAAAGGAAGAATCGAACCTTATTGGATATGGTTCAATCTATGATGGCTAGAAGCACATTACCTCTATCATTTTGGGGTTTCGCATTGCTCTCTGCAGCCCATATTTTAAATATGGCCCGGACCAAGAAAGTGGACAAGACACCTTTTGAAATATGGAATGGAAGATGTAAGACCCTCGGTCATTTTAACAAATTCATGCAGCGGAAAAATACGAACCAGAAAATTTCTTGCTTTATAAAACATTCATAAACGTTTGAAAACCATTTAATACTATGTTTCAAGTGTTTTGTCTTTCATTTGTATTATGTACATTAAAACACAAAGTCTAATTAAAGACTACATGATCATGTCCCCGTACAATCCATGTCCTGACTCGATCTTCAAACATTCCTTGTTTTGTAAGAGAGGGACCCTAACTACCTGCGACCACCACATAACCATATCATTAGTTAAATAAGTAACTTCATGCAATACTTGAACATTAAAGAGATAATATCGAAAGAAAACTCCATGGTCGTGTTAACTTGTCTCTGCAAGTTTAGATCCAATCTGGTTACTAACTTGAACCCGAGCTCTGGATTCCAACTTTTAACTTTCATTTGTTAATCCTTTACATACCTGCACTTTCATTGCCCATGACATAACGACATTGTTAACGATATTATAATGATGCATGCATATAATGCCCATGATTGTATTATCAAGATCCAACCATTACATACTCAACCGTTTCATACATACATGTTTATAAGTGACTAACGTTCTTGCTCATGTCATACTTGTAATTACACGTTCCATAACAAGTTAGAAACAACGACTTATCTATAAAAAAAATATGGAAGTCTGTGCAGAACATGGCCATGTGTCAAGTAACATGGCCATGCTACTATCAAAATTCTTATCAGATACTACATGGCCATGTTTCTACCAGACATGGCCATGTCAGAGGCAAAACTTAAGAAAACTCCACTTAATTCTTGTGTTTTTCAACAAAATAATCTTGTGATCAATCGAAACTATAAAAATCCAAATAAGTCGCAACTAAGTAACCATCCGAATAATACGTACTATTAATATGTATCGTTATTCACATGTCATCTATACATTTTCATACTACTCATGAAGATTAGGATATTTATCCAACTACATATCATTCCTACTTCGAATCCTTACATATTAGTATCCCCTTCTTCATTTTCATACAAGTTTATCCATTTCCTACAATTTCACATATCATAGATACATAAGGATCACCTCATGCATTACCATGAACAACTCAAGCTTGCACCTTAATTTCCACATTCTACAATTATCTAGTTCTTATTCTACGTTTATACATAAATATGGCATTAACAAACCAAGAGTTTAGTTCATAAGTCACTTACCTCGAGTTCTCCATGTCCTTGCTTGTTTACTTGCCTCATCTTGACCCGATAGCCCCTTCTAAGCTTGAGTCCCTCTTGAAATGATTCCTATTACTTTCATGTCGTCCCATTACAACATTATTAGCATATTGCCCATTCATAATAATAATCATTTCCAACTTCTATGTCATGTTGACTTTCATAGTTCAATCATTAACATGCATAAGACATGAACTAACAATCACTTGATTATATCCATTCACTTACCATCATATATGATGCCACATAAACAATCTAACATGTATCATATAATCCCTCGTCTTACTATCGTGTTACAAAGTCAAACAATGTTATTCCCACATTTGTTTATGTATACAAACTGTCAACTTAGAAACATATGTCCATATTGACACACCATATGCATTACATTCACATGTTGTAGGACACACACAACCTTATGATCACTTAGGTACATGCATTAACACATTTAATCCCATACATCATAATGCAACGTTCGAGATTCAATATAAACAATTACTCACATTCCAACCCGTTTGACCCGTTTATGTAAATACTTGTGCAACTCATTTGCAAGTATCTTAGATACTTAAAACGCAACCATACTGGTGCACATAATCAACTATGTCCAAGATTTCATGTTTAAATAAAATATGTTCAAACATCTATTTTTATATGTGTTTAGAAAGCTTACTTTTGTGCAGCAATTTTCTGCGTTGCTGCACTAATCGACTATTTTGACCAACTTACAATTTTATTTAGCCTTTCATTCTCAAATATGAATTGTAGTATACTCAAATAGCTTTTCATTCATATATAGCACACCTTCACAGGATTTTTCTATGATTTTATATGATTTTTACAAAAACAGGACAGAAGCTAGTTTAAGTCCAATACTCCAATTAGCATGCAATCTATTCCTACTAGCAAGTTTAATATTTAGTTGTGACTAACTTCCAATATGAATTAGCTTCTTATGTTTAGAATTAAATATAATATACTCAAAGGGCTTTACAAGCATGTATAATACTCATTGTTTGGTGATAATCAATTACATCCATTATCACATTCCATTCATGTCCATTAATTACTTGCATATAAATTTACCTAGTATTGACATTTCATCAAACACTTGATGTGCATATAACATTTAAAACACAATGTACAAGTAATTCATGCTTACCTTCCTAGGTCACGGGATCAAACACCATATTTTTCTTACTAATCAACAAGTTTCATGGAGCCATTAACATCTACTTAGCATATTCAACTTATTTAAGCTAATACACCAAGTTAACTAAAATTAAGCATGAGTTCATTCTCATGTTATAACCCCCTCAACGCCATACTTTAACCTTTGTTCAAACCTATCGATTACTCAAATTACACTCACGTGCTTGCTAATCTAATGATTCCATACATAAATACCACATCAATTCATGTTGAATTGCTAGAGCTCATACAATACTTTCATTATTCATCAATTATCTAACCAAAGAAAAACCATCACCAAAAGATGTTCTACAACTTACTTTAGGTTTATTATGATTAGATGATGAGAATTCTTCAATCATGCAAGGCTTTAATCTTCATTTCAACCTTCAATTCGGGCAATTTTATGAACTTGCTGTTGGAAACTCTTGTTCCTGATTATGATTAACGAAGAGAGAGAGAGAGGAGAGAAAGATTGAGATTATATCAATTGACCCCCTACAAAATCTCATTTCATACTCTTTCAAAATTTACATGCTTAACCCCTCAACTTTAAACATTCATATTTATACCCATGCAACCAACTTGTGTGCCACAACACATATTGACAAACGTAGTGTTATAACATAACATACAGATATTAACTTTCAGGTTTAGGGGCGTTACAGAAGAGTTCCATCATTAAAATATTTAAAGGTATGGGGTTGTGAGGCTTATGTCAAGAACAACACGCAAAACAAATTGGAAAGCCGATCCACTAAGTGTATCTTTGTAGGATATCCCAAAGACTCTATGGGATATTATTTCTACAACCCAACCGAGCAAAAGTGTTTATTGCTCTAAAGGCTGAGTTCTTGGAAACTAAGTTCCTTATGTAAGGAACTAGTAGAACAGTGGAACTTGATGAGGATCGAGATCCACAAGCCGATACACGTTTGGTTGAAACTAGCATTCAACAAGAGGTTGTTGAAAATGATCAAATGGATGATCAAGACACACATAACGTTCGTAGATCTGGTAGAAATAGTAATCCAGCCGAAAGATATGGATTTTTCATGAATGGATGCTATGTGGTAGATTCAGATGAACCCACCACATATCGAGATGCAATGGCACAATCCGATTGTGACAAATGGCTTGAAGCCATGAACGTTGAGATGCAATCCATGCATGACAACCAAGTATGGGACTTGGTTGAACCACCGCTTAACTCCAAACCGGTTGGAAGTAAGTGGGTTTTCAAGAAGAAAACCGATATGCATGGAAACTTGAATACTTACATATCAAGGCTTGTGTGTATAAGAAAGCTAGTGGGAGCATCATCACTTTCTTAGTATTGTATGTCGATGACATACTACTATTTGGAAATGACATTCCAACCATGCAAAGTGTTAAAACTTGGCTTGGAAGTCGTTTTTCAATCAAGGATCTTGGTGAAGCCGCCTATGTTTTGGGAATAAAGATCTATAGGGATAGATCAAGGCGATTGATAGGTTTGAACCAAAGTGCATACATTGATAAAATATTGAAAAGGTTCAAGATGGAAAACTCTAAGAAAGGGTTTGTACCCATTTCAAGAGGAACAATATTGAGTGCATCTCAATGTCCAAGCTCAAAGGATGAGCAAGAGAACATGAAAGGAGTCCCATACGCATCTGCTATAGGATCCATCATGTATGCAATGATATGCACCAGACCGGACGTGTCATGCGCTTTGAGCATGACAAGTAGATACCAACAAAATCCAGGTAGTAGCCATTGGATGGCGGTTGAAAGTATATTGAAATATCTTAGAAGGACTAAAGATATGTTTCTAATATACGGTTCTGGTGGGGAAGAACTCGTTGTAAAAGGTTACACAGATGCGAGTTACCAAACTGATCGAGATGATTCTCGACCACAATCAGGATACATTTTCATTATGAATGGTGGGGCAGTCTCTTGGAAGAGCTCAAAACAAGATGTGGTGGCCTAATCCACCACAGAATCGGAATACATAGCCGCCTCATTGGCAGCACAAGAAGCTGCGTGGATAAAGAAGTTCATTGCCGACCTAGGGGTGGACCGTACCATTCAGGACCCCCTAGAGATCTTTTGTGATAACGAGGGTGCGATTGCTCAAATCAAGGAACCTCGTACACATCAAAAGACAAGGCACATTGAGCGGAAATTCAACTACATAAGGGATGAAGTTGAAAAGGGAAAAATATGTATCCGTAAAGTTCACACTGATCAAAATATTGCGGATCCACTCACGAAGCTCCTTAAAAGGCCAAAACATGAGACTCATACTTGTGCCTTAGGACTTCGATATTCTAGTGATTGGATTTGATCTATTTTGTATTTGGATATCGGAACAATTGTTATTATGACTCATTCATATGATTATGGTTTATGATTATGACATTTTGAGTTGTGTTCCTTTTAGCATGTTTAAATCCATGAATAAGTTAATTATTCTAAATGTCCGTAGTCGACTGTATTTGTGGGAACAAATATGAAAGTAAGACTATTATGAACTTGGATTGGTGGATATTCATAAGGCATGAATATAGAGCAAAGGAGTTGCTGCCATGGTTCATAAATATTTATGGGATATAAATATTGGACTGACCCGCTCTCAAATATTACTACATGGAGTCTTTGTGACTGATCACAAGTAAAAATTTGAGTAAAGGAGAATATCATAGTATCCTCTGACCTGAGATACATATTGGGTCTTGATATTCACTGAGTCTTATACTTTGACTTAATTCTTTGTTGTTCCGAAACATGACAACACATAAGACTAAGCTCAGGTATAATTCTAAGTGGATGTGAGAGACGTATGTAATCAAGATGGAATTTGTCCCTCTTATTCGTTGAGAGTGAGATGTCTAAGGCCTGCAAAGTTAAATCAACAGAGAATGATCACTCTGTGTCTCTGGATTTGACATGACATCTGTGACAAAAGGATAAATGATTAATTCACCTAAATCATTTCAAGCAAGGGACTTGAAGGAGATGATGTTATTGAATGGCACTTAGTCATACGTATTAGGGGTAGCAAACTGTTGTTAGGCGGTATTTGCTGCTTGCATCAATTTTCTATGTAACTTGTGCAAGTGGGAGATTGTTGGAATCGGTATGCCCAAGAGACATACTAAATTGATGTGGCTTGTACGTTATGATCCAAGTCGGGTCATACCCAATGACTAGACAAACACCGGGATATTTATTTTATGACATGATCTGAAATAAATATCAACACTTAGAATATTTAGAAATTGGGTTTCTAGATATTTGCACTTGTGTTAAAAATAAATTATATGGATGATTTATGTTATGAGAGAAAGAATCTTCTACAATGTTGTTTAAGTTGTTTAAATAACATTTAGGAGATATATTTTGCTACACCTTATTTTAAATAAGTAAAGAGAGAAAGAAATTAAACAAAAAAAAATTGTTTTGTTAGGGTGGGACCCACATGGCCGCCCCCTTTTTCCACCTTTCTCTTCTCTTTTGGTTTTGGTATTTTCAAGGCATGCAAACATATAGTGTGTCTTACACACAACCTTATGTCTTATGGAAGACATAATCTTTCTCTTACATATAACACACACAAGTGAAAAGTAGAATAGTTCTCTCTTCCTTTTCCTCTCTAAATTTTCGGCCAAAAGAAAAGGACCAACAAAAGGGAGATTTTTCAAGTGTTAAATCCTAGCAAAAGTGGTGTTTGTTGGAAGCTTGAGGGTATACAAGCTTGAGGTCTTCTCATTTGAAGATTTTCATTCAAGAATATCATCTTCTTCATCTTGAAAGGTAGTATTCTAAACACCCTATGGTTGTGTTTGATAGTATGTATTTCGTATATGGATCCGGACTTTGGGTTTTGCATGTTAAACGGGTTTAATAATCAACATATTAACGAGATTTTAAACTAATAATCCGCTGCGTTTTTCTATAAATTGGTTTATATGAACTTTGATAATCTTGTTAAAACCCAACACTTTTGCTGCATCTTGAAGCTCAAAAGAGATTTCGTGTGAGACTTCAGGTCTGTGGGTACCACAACAAAGAAGCTCACGATGCGGTTCATCACACTGAATAGATTGCATCGTTACCCGATGTAATTTAGATTCTTCACGAGATATCTATTTGATTTGTATAAACGTTTCACAAGCACTAAGATGTTTCAACCACAAAAACTCATTAGAATTTAGTTAAATCATCATAGAATGTACTTGTTCAGTATACTTGTCTGAGCTGTCTCGCACATCAATTTTCACGCTTCAGTCTTTATTGTTTAAAATGATGCGTTGAACAACTCTTGTGTAGCTATCATTTCTCATGTACGTGCAAGTAGATTCAACATATTTTTGGATTTTTCTGATTTTATAATTTTTTTTAATAATGATTTCTCCCCCTAAACTTTTAAATTTCTTGGAAAATTGAAAGTTTAATGAAAAGAAAATGGCAGATATGTTATCAACGTATGAAAAGTGCATGCAATATACTTAATCTAAACAGACGAAATGAAACATCGGTTGTTTCTTGCACTGCCATCATTGTTTGATTTTTGAAAATTTTTTTTAAAAAATTCCTTCAACGATTCCTTTTTGTTTCCAACTCCATTTGGTGTCAGTTGCATCGAAGGCATCATGAACAAGATTCGGTATCTTGTCATGATAAGGGATCAGCCACGGTCTTCTTTTCTTTGTTTGACCGGCCTCCATAACTGTCCCTAACACACTAACAAATCAGTTAGAGGTAATGACCCAAACCATTTCAGTTTTGGGTCGTCCAAATTCATCAACATAAGAGATATTCTCATAAGTGCAAGGAGTACCTTCAGGTGGTGGTTTTGATGATACAAAGTAATTTGTACCTTCATCTTCTTTCATGGATTGTTTGTCAAAAGAGTAATTATAGTCATTTTCAAACAAATTGTGAATTTCATTTAAAAACAGGTTTTGTTGACTATATTTCTTATTCAAAGATTGATTCACTATTGGAATCATTTTATCATTTAAATCATGATTTTCCTTTTTGTTTTTGACAAACTTTGGTGTCCATGAATCATCGACATGTTGATTTTAATCAAACGAATGTCTACGATTAGATCTTTTAAAGTTAGAAACGTACCTGGAAGGGTATGCACGTGATGAACTTCTTTGGACTGACCTTCTCGGCTTGTAGTAGCATTCAGATGTGTTGTGATTGACCATGTCACAAATAGAGCAATACTTGTTGTAGTAACATTCCATTGTGTCGTGGTTGTACATCTAACAGTTGATGCAGTACTTGTTGTAGTAGCATTCCGTTGTCGTGTGATTGTACATCTCACATATCTCGCAATACTTCTGATGAGCCTTGAAGGGAGACTTCTTTCTTTGCTTTTGAGAAGTCTTTGCAGTTGAAGCATGATGTTTCTGAGAAGCTTTGACCTCTGAATCTTGTTGAATCTTTCTTGAAGGAGCTGGAATCTTGAACTTGTCATCTTTTGACCCAAATGGAAAGACACCTTGACTGTAGATACAATATGAGATATGATGAGTTTCAGAGTCACAGATTAAACAGTAGACATCACTGTTTGAATCACTCGGGGAGTCGGAATCTTGAGACTTTGGAGTTGAAGAAAGCTGTGGTGTAGAATCAGATGAAATAGCCTGTGTCTTGTTCTTCTTGGCTTTGCTCTTCTTTCTTCTAACCTTCTTCTTCTTCTTTAACTGAAACTCTTGTGTCTTTTCTTCTTCTTCTTGAGAAGATAGTGATCCAACAATTCCGGTTGGCACTAATCCATCTTTTTCTTGTTCGGGTGACTTTGCTTTTTCAGCTTCTTCTTTGATAACCATAAGATCAGATTGTGATCTGTTCAGTTTGTCAGTAAGCTCCATGAGTTGTACATTCAGATCATGCTTTTCAGTAAGCATTGAATCAACATTCTGTGTAAGAGATTTTAGTCTATCTTCACACAATTGGTGATCGTTTTGTAGACTTACGTGTTTCTCTTGTTCTTCTTGCAATTTGGTTTTCAGAACGTTGTTCTCTGAATTGAACATCTCAGACAATTTCTTCAACTTTAGAATTTCTTCTTGCAAATCTTTGATCACACTGGATGAGTGTGCATTTGATTTTGCAGCTTCATTCTTGACATTCATTGCTTCTCTTTCACTTTTCTTGAGTGACTCTTGGAGAGATGTGATTCTTTGATAAGATATTTCGTGTTGTTCTTTCAGATTCTTGTGCATGGTTTCTTCTTTCTTGAGTTTATCACAAATCTTGAAAGAGTATATTCTGTAGTGTTCAACTTGTTGAAAACATTCTTTGGTGCACATCTTTTCTCTGACTTCAATTGGCATTTCAACATAAGAACTGTTCTCATCTTTCTTGATTTCCTTTTCAGACATCAATTTCACCATTTCTGATTTCAATTGAGCAATTGTCTCATCTTGCTTTGCAATGATTTCTGACAAGTTGCTAATTTCTTTATCTTTCTTTTCAATCTCTTGATTGGAAACAACATCATTGTTTTCACTCCAATCATATTCTTCTTCATCTTCCTGATTGTCATGAGAATTTGCTTCACTCACAAGAGCAAGTTTTGTGTGTTCATTAAAGTCTCTTCTCTTTTGATCACAAGCTTTGGCAACTTGAAGGTAAGTTGTTTCAAACATGTGATTGAATTCTGTAATAAATTCATTGATATCTTCTCTTTTATTTTCTTCTCGGATCACGGTAAACATGCCCGTTGACATTTTTCTTGAATTTTCAAAGTCATTTGATGATTTTTCTGGGAAGTCATGGTGGCTAAAAATGACTAATTTGAAATTTTGGAAAAATGAATTTTTCGATTTCCAGTGCTTCACCCGGCTGAACAGTGTTTCACCCGGCTGAACAGTGCTTCACCCGGCTGAACAGTGTCTTCACCCGACTGAACAGTGCTCACATGGCTGAACAGTGATTTCTTCTACTTCACCCGGCTGAACAGTGATTTCTTCTACTTCACCCGGCTGAACAGTGTTCACACGGCTGAATAGTGTTTTTCACTTCTTCACACGGCTGAATAGTATCTTCACCCGGCTAACACTTGACACGGCTGAATAGTGTATCACCCGGCTGAAAACTTCTTCAAATCTTCATATCAGATTGACTTTTCAAAGTCAAAATTGTGATGAACACAAGATCAATTCTTCAATTGAGACGGGTCACTGTTGGGACGGGTCAACAACTGAGATGGCTGAACAGTACTTCACCCGGCTGAACAGTGTTTCATCCGGCTGAACATTGCTTCACACGGCTGAACAATGTCTTCACCCGGCTGAACAGTGCTTCACCCGGCTGAACAGTGATTTCTTCTACTTCACCCGGCTGAACAGTGTTCACACGGCTGAACAGTGTTTTTCACTTCTTCACACGGCTGAATAGTATCTTCACCCGGCTGAACAGTATCAAACTTCACCCGACTAACACTTGACACGGCTGTATAGTGTATCACCCGGCTGAAAACTTCTTCAAATCTTCATATCAGATTGACTTTTCAAAGTCAAAATTGTGATGAACATAATATCAGTTCTTCAATTTTTGTTGTTTTTTGTTCAATTCAATACTTGTATTAGCTTAGGAATGATGTTTCTAACAATCCTTCAAAGTATTATACCTTGAATCAAGCTAAATCTCATTCAGATCCGGATTTTTGATGAAGAACACAACAAGTGGGTTTTGAGACAATTGACAAAATATGGATCGAAATCAACAAATCAGTGATGTTTGATCATGAACGAAGCTTAGGATTATGATTTCTAGCACATCTCAATCAACAATTTCTCAATATCAACAACAAATTCCAGATTTCAATTTTGAGCAGTGAAATGACGAACATGAACAATTTCTTCAAAAACTCAATCAAATCTTCACCAATTGATCTCAAACTTTGTAGTTCTTTACACAAACATGAATCAAAGCTAATGGTAGCTAAAATTCCATCAATAACAACAACAATCAAAGATCACCCAACAGCTCTGATACCAATTGATAGTGCTAGATGCACCGAGCTTGGATCTAGATCTGAGATTGTTTGGTGATGTTGTTTGTAATCAGTGATGCGGAAACTCACTGATCACGTATTGATGCTTGAATGTTCATGAAGATCAATGCAATGTATGATGAAGATTGATGATAATATGAATAGATGAATTGTATTAGATCAATGGAGAGGTTACAAAAGATATGGAATGAAATGTAGGCAACCCTTTTAAACAAATGACCTAGGTGATGGTATTTATAGTCCATACCATTCACCTTACAATGTAACCTAAACACTCACTGATCACCCAACAGCTCTGATACCAATTGATAGTGCTAGATGCACCGAGCTTGGATCTAGATCTGAGATTGTTTGGTGATGTTGTTTGTAATCAGTGATGCGGAAACTCACTGATCACGTATTGATGCTTGAATGTTCATGAAGATCAATGCAATGTATGATGAAGATTGATGATAATATGAATAGATGAATTGTATTAGATCAATGGAGAGGTTACAAAAGATATGGAATGAAATGTAGGCAACCCTTTTAAACAAATGACCTAGGTGATGGTATTTATAGTCCATACCATTCACCTTACAATGTAACCTAAACACGTGCAGTTAAGCACAAACGCGCATTTAAGCACGAAACGATTACAAAAATATTCTAAGACAAATACAAATAATGAACGTCTTCACCCGTGCTTGCTCGTGATGATGCTCGATATCTTCACTCGCTTATATTTGGAAAGTGACATCTTCAAATAACCCCAACAAATATTGTGGTTTTATATGAAAATTTTTTATTCTTTCAAAAGTTGTTTTTTGATAAAAGTAGGGTAGGTATGATTATATATTGCTAAAATGTTGTGGTTTTTTGTGAAAATTTGTTGCTTTTTTTATTAAATTTCTTTTTTTATTACACAGGTAAATTTTGTGGTACTATGTGAAAATTTTGAATTTTTTCGAAAGTTGATTTTTTATGAAAGTTGGGTTTGTTGTGATTTTTATATATAGTTAAAATGTTGTGGTTTTATGTGATTAATTTTTATGTTTTCGAAAGTTGATTACTTGATTAAATTTGTTTTTGGTGTGATTAAATAGGTAAATGTTGTGGTTTATGTGAAAATTTTCGATTTTTCAAAAGTTGTGTTTTGATGAAAGTTAGGTTTGGTGTGGTAATATATAGCTAAAATGTTGGGTTTTATGTGAACATTGGTTGATTTTTACAAAAGTTGATTTTTTGATCATATTTGTTTCTGGTGTGATTATATAGGTAAATGTTGTGGTTTTATGTCAATATTTTAAACTTTTTCGAAAGTTGATTTTTGATCAAAATTTTTTTTGTGTGATTTTATAGTTATATGTAATGGTTTATGTGAAAATTTTTGATTTTTCAAAAGTTGAGTTTTTGATGAAAGTTGGGTTTGGTGTGATTATATATAGCTAAAATGTTGTGTTTTATGTGAACATTTGTTGATTTTTTGATAAAATTTGTTTTTGGTGTGGTTATATGGGTAAATGTTGTGGTTTTATATGAATATTTTTTATTTTTTTCGAATGTTGATTTTTTGATCAAATTTGTTTTTTTTGTGTGATTATATAAGCAAATGTTGTGGTTTTATTTGAAATTTTTTGATTTTTCTGAAAATTGATTTGTTTTTTAATCAAATTAACTATTAGTGAGATTTTATAGGTAAATAATGTGGTTTTATGTGAAAATTTTTGATTTTTTTAAAAGTTGATTTTTTGATTAAAGTTGGGTTTGGTGTGTTTATATATACGTAAAATATTGTGGTTTTATGCCAAAATTTGTTGATATTTTTAAAAGTTTATTTTTTGATCAAATTTGTTTTTCGTGTGATTTAATAGGTAAATATTGTGGTTTTATATGAAAATTTTTTATTCTTTCAAAAGTTGTTTTTTGATAAAAGTAGGGTAGGTGTGATTATATATTGCTAAAATATTGTGGTTTTTTGTGAAAATTTGTTGCTTTTTTTGTTAAATTTCTTTTTTTATTACATAGGTAAATTTTGTGGTATTATGTGAAAATTTTGAATTTTTTCTAAAGGTGATTTTTTATGAAAGTTGGGTTTGTTGTGATTATTATATATAGTTAAAATATTGTGGTTTTATGTGATTAATTTTTATGTTTTCGAAAGTTGATTACTTGATTAAATTTATTTTTGGTGTGATTAAATAGGTAAATATTGTGGTTTATGTGAAAATTTTTGATTTTTTCAAAAGTTGATTTTTGATCAAATTTGTTTTCGTGCAATTTTATAGATAAATGTTGTGGTTTATGTGAAAATTTTCGATTTTTCAAAAGTTGTGTTTTGATGAAAGTTAGGTTTGGTGTGGTAATATATAGCTAAAATGTTGGGTTTTATGTGAACATTTGTTGATTTTTTCAAAAGTTGATTTTTTGATCATATTTGTTTCTGGTGTGATTATATAGGTAAATGTTGTGGTTTTATGTTAATATTTTAAATTTTTTCGAAAGTTGATTTTTGATCAAATTTGTTTTTTGTGTGATTTTATAGTTATATGTAATGGTTTATGTGAAAATTTTTGATTTTTCAAAAGTTGTCTTTTTGATGAAAGTTGGGTTTGGTGTTATTATATACAGCTAAAATGTTGTGTTTTATGTGAACATTTGTTGATTTTTTGATAAAATTTGTTTTTGGTGTGGTTATATGGGTAATTGTTGTGGTTTTATATGAATATTTTTGATTTTTTTCGAATGTTGATTTTTTGATCAAATTTGTTTTTTGTGTGATTATATAAGCAAATGTTGTGGTTTTATTTGAAATTTTTTAATTTTTATGAAAATTGATTTGTTTTTTAATCAAATTTCCTATTAGTGAGATTTTATAGGTAAATAATGTGGTTTTATGTGAAAATTTTTGATTTTTTAAAAAGTTGATTTTTTGATAAAAGTTGGGTTTGGTGTGATTATATATATGTAAAATATTGCGGTTTTATGCCAAAATTTTTTGATATTTTTGAAAGTTGATTTTTGATCATATTTGTTTTTCGTGTGATTTAATAGGTAAATATTGTGGTTTTATATGAAAATTTTTTATTCTTTCAAAAGTTGTTTTTTGATAAAAGTAGGGTAGGTGTGATAATATATTGCTAAAATTTGTGAAAATTTGTTACATAGGTAAATTTTGTGGTATTATGTGAAGATTTTGAATTTTTTCGAAAGTTGATTTTTTATGAAAGTTGGGTTTGCTGTGATTATTATATATAGTTAAAATGTTGTCTGTTAGGGCTATTTCCTAGTTAAGATTTACTTTGTATTTGTTTATACTTTTATGTATAGTTTAGGGTCTATTTTGTTATTTTCCCTAATATTGTAATTGTTGCTTAAAAGCATGTAGTGAGAGAGTGTGAGGGGAGGCTAGATCACTATTCACGTTAGAGAGAGAACTAAGTGTGTGTGATTTATTTTTCTTCTGCACTTGTACTACAAATCTGCTTTGATCATCAATATACAAAAGAGAATTATTAGTATGAATTGTGTTAATGATTAAACTTTGTTTGTGTATGAATTATTCTGATCATTGAGCGATATTATCGATCCAATTGAACCTATCAATTGGTATCAGAGCTGTTGGTATTGTGTTCTTCGCTATTCATCAAGCAAAACACTACAATATTGCTCAAAAATCATGATCTGAATGAATTGTTGCTGTTTTTAGTTGTGATTTATCATCGCAATCACTTCTAATTCACAACGATTGTGCAAATTCCATCAGATTATCATCAGATCTGAGGAATTAAGAAGATTGAAAAAGTTACTGTTCGATCGAATTTTGCTCAAATTCATCAAAATTTGATCATGTTTTGGATTGATTGAGATTAGGGATTGATAATCGGACCATTTCACTGCTTGAACGAATTGGACAAGTTTTTGACAAACCCAGAAAAATTCTCATGATGAAGATGATGAACAGTATGAACTTGGTTGAAGATTAACTTGCCGGGTGATAAAATTTGACTTAGACAATTTCCTTTGGACTTAGATTGAAGAACAATTAGGTCCTGTGCAGCCGTGTAAAGGATTTTGTGCTAGACGGGTAAAGAATTTGACGAGGAAAAAGTGTTACTGTTCAGCCGGATCAACTACTGTTGTGCCGGGTAATACACTGTTACGCCGGGTGATTAACAAATTCAGCCGGGTGATCAACAACTGTGTAGCCGGGTAAACAACTTTGCCGTGTGATTGACAACTGTTCAGCCGGGTTAAGCTTTTTGCCGTGTCAAGATTCAAGCCGGGTCAAGTATTATTTGACGTGTGAAGTTGAATCTATTCTGCCGGGTAACTGTTCTGCCGGGTCAAGAACACAAGTTTTGCAACTATTCAGCCGGTCAACTGTTTAGACGGGTGAAGACTTTTTCTCTGCCGGGTGAAGACAAAAGCTACTGTTCAGCCGGGTGAAGAAGGATTTTTCACTGTTCAGCCGTGTGACTCATTTTTAGTTGTTTTAATCTTTATTTTCTTGTCTTATCTTTAATTACTTGTCTTTATTTTAGTATTTTAATTGTTTCTTTTCAAAAATTAACAAAAACCAAAATATTTTTTTTTAAAAAAAATCTTTTAAAAATGGCACCTAATGATGATTCTGATAACCGTGTTCCTAGACTTGTCAATCGTGCAGATTTCAAGAATTGGACGATTAGACTGAAGCATCATCTTTGCTCAATAGACAATGATCTTTGGAAGTCAATTCACAAGGGTTGTCACATACCTACACAGACAGCTCCAGATAGTGCAAGTACCTACACCAAAGACTCTACTGAACCTTATCCAGAGGATAATTTGTCAGCAGAAGATTTGAGGAAAGTGAAGAATGATAGCAAAGCATATTCTTTGATGTGTAAGGGATTGCCACTACAAGTACTGTCAAGGTTGGACACCTATCAAACAGGTTATACATTGTTCAAGGCTTTGAAGTCCATTTGTGAAGGAGGTGAACAACTCAGAAGTCTCAAGAAACAAAAGTTGAAGAGACAGTTGGATTTATTTGAACACATTGCTGGAGAATCAGTGCACCAGATGATGAATAGGTTTGTTCATCTGACTACTGAAATGACCAATGTGGGTGCAAAAACAGATCTCCAAGATCTAAATGACAGATTGTTATGTGCACTTCCATCATCATGGAAACAGACTGTGACTTTACTGAAACATACTGAAAAGTTTCCGATGGATCTAGATCTGCTCATTGCAAAGATTGAAGAGGTAGAGATTGATGAAAGTTCTAGAAACACTGATAGAACTGGTTCACATGCACAATACAAATATATTGTGAATCCTGCTAATACTGTGGAGAATGCTTTACTTGCACAAGATGCAACTAAGTTTGAAGATGAGGGTGATTTATTTGTGGGCGCAAGTTTTTATACTGATTCATCATACTTTCCAAGTTCACCAACTTATTCTCAACCTCAATCTCCACCAAGAGCTCAAGTTCAAAGTCAGAATCTGAAGAATCAAGTAGAGAATCAAAGTTCGAATGTTCAAGCCAAGGTAAAAGATGTGATGAACATCTTGTTACAAGATGACGAGACCAAAATTGCCTTTACAGCTTTTATGCCAAGTTTTCAAGCATACCAAGGAAGTCATTTGAGTCAAATGGATGTTGTTCTTCAAGATTTATTTGAGATGGATCCTGATGACGTTGAGGAAATGGACTTAAACTGGCAGATGGTGATGGTTGCATATAGAACGCAGAAGCATGCATATGTTAACCGAAGCTACAAGCCTCATGCAAACAAGACGGTTGGTTTTGACAAATCGAAGGCCAGATGTTTTAACTGTAACTGTTATGGTCATTTTTCTCGGGAATGCAAAGCTCCTAAGAATCAGAATTACAACGACCAAGCTAGTTCAAGCAATCAAGGTCAAGGTCAAAGCTCACAACAGTCTTCGAGCTACCAAAGCAGAAATCAACGTTTCTTTCAGAAACCATATCAAAGTCTTCCCATGCCAGAACTGAAGGATGAAGGCAAGAAACCAGAAGATCAAACTAAGGCACTGGTGGTCAGTGTAAAAGACGGATATGATTGGAGTGCATATGCAGAACAATTCACATCTGATCTTACATAAAGTTTGGCACTGGTATGTGAAATCGAAGAAGACTGGTCAGAAGAAGGAGATATCAAGGTGATTGATACTGTGAGTGAAGAATCAGAGGAATATGACTAGAGTGCCAAGTCAGATCCTGTTGAAGAATCTGAGTCAGAAATTGCGCTAATGGCTACATCCAGTGAGTCTTCATCATCTACCGAACAACCAAAGGTACGCCCAAGAAGACCTATCAACTCATGGTTCGTTGATAGTGGGTGTAGCCGGCATATGACAGGCAACCATGCCTTGCTTCAAGACTTTAAGCTGAAAAATGGTACACACGTTGCATTTGGAGGTGATGCCGGTGGTAAAATAACAGGAGAAGGAACCGTATCGAATGGGGTCATTAGTTTTGATAAAGTGTATCTCAAATTTGTGATAAATCTTATTCAACTTTATTTGATGATTCTTTCTGTTATATACTCAAACCAGGTTTCAAGATTGACAATGAGTGGGTGGTGGTGAAAGCTCCAAGAGATCGTGATGTATACAAGCTTGATATGTCGCAGATTGATGCTGAAACCGAAACTACTTGTCTCATTGCACATGCTTCAAATGATGAGAGTCAGCTTTGGCATAGACGGCTGGGCCATTCAAACTTCAGAAACATGAATCGTTTAGTGACTGGAAATCATGCTGTGGGAATACCTTCAAAGAAGTTCTCTACAACTGATCTCTGTCCAGCATGTTTGAAAGGAAAACAGCACCGAATGTCTTTTAAGTCCAAGCCAGAAAACTCCATTTCAAAACCCTTGCAGATGCTACATATGGATCTTTTCGGACCAACAAATGTTCAAAGCATCGGAAAGAAGTCTTACTGTTTTGTCATTATTGACGATTTCACTAGATTTTCTTGGGTTTATTTTTTGCATGTTAAATCTGAAACTGCTGAGTTGTTAAAAGAATTTATTATCAAAGTTGAAAATCAGTTGGATTGTAAAGTGAAAACTTTAAGAAGTGATAATGGAACAGAATTTAAGAACGCTAATGTTGATATTTTTTGTGCAGAAAAAGGAATTGCTAGACAATTTAGTGCTCCAAGAACGCCTCAACAAAATGGGGTTGCGGAACGGAAAAACCGGACACTGATTGAAGCAGCAAGATCCATGTTTCAGATGCCAAAACCCCTATCACATTCTGGGATGAAGCTATTGCTACTACATGTTTTGTACAAAACAGAACATTACTGGTTCAGGATAAACAGAAAACATCTTATGAGTTGTTGTTTGGAAGAAAACCAAATATTTCATACTTGAAAGCATTTGGTTGCCCTGTATCGATTCTAAATTTAAATGATCATCTCGGGAAATTTGAGTCAAAATCTGACGATGGATTTTTCCTTGGTTATTCGTCTGTTTCTAAAGCTTATCGAGTTTTTAATAGCAAAACAAATACTGTTATTGAAACTATCAACGTAAAGTTTTTAGAAAATTCGTTTCCGTCAGTGGCGCATGGTCCCGAATGGTTGTTTGAATTAGATTCGTTATCAAAATCTTTCAATTCTAACTTGTTTGATTTTTCAGGAAAAGCAAGGAAAGAATCAGGTGACTTGGGATGCTTTAGTGACGATTCTGATAATGACGATGATGGCAATCTCAACTCTGAGTATCCGTTCATGTCATTTCATAATCCTGATCATGTCAAATCCAGTCAAGCTCCGGGTCCTTCTGGTTCTCAAGACGATCAAGAATCAAACAATCTTGAAGATGATGTGAATCCGCAAAGTTCTCCTAATGATGGTGGATCTGTTCAAAATCAACCATCATCAGATCCGAATGTTGAAGTTATTCCAGAATCATTTGATTACTTCATCAATTCACCGGATCAAGTTCCTAATTTCACTCCGCATACTTCGACCATTCTACAAGATCTACCGAATCTGAATCAATCTAATCTGGAGAGTCAAGTGCAAGGAGATGACATACCAACGCATCGAATTCACAAGAAACATCCTGTCTCTCAGATTATCGGGCCGTTGAATCAGAGAACTACAAGAAGTCAAACTGAGCAAGCAAATGTTTGTCTTTATTCATGTTTTCTTTCTCAAGTGGTGCCGAAGAACTTTTCAGAAGCGTTGCAAGATAATAGTTGGATTGAAGCCATGCAAGAGGAGTTACTTCAATTTCGCAAACAAGAAGTTTGGAAATTAGTGGACTTACCTGAAGGAGAGAATGCGATTGGTACAAGATGGTTGTACAAAAACAAGCCAGACGAACGTGGTATTGTTGTGAGAAACAAAGCGAGACTCATTGCACAGGGATATACTCAGGAGGAAGGCATTGATTATGAAGAGGTGTTTGCTCCGGTCGCAAGACTTGAAGCTATACGCGTTTTTCTTGCATATGCGTCCTTCATGAAGTTTAAAGTATTCCAAATGGACGTTAAAGGCGCTTTTCTGTATGGACCGATCACAGATGATGTTTATGTCAGACAACCTTCGGGTTTTGAAGATCCTGACTATCCTCATCGCGTATACAAGTTGAGTAAAGCTCTATATGGTCTACACCAAGCTCCGAGAATCTGGTACGAGACGCTATCTAAGGATTTACTAGAACATGGATTCACAAGAGGTCAGATTGATCCAACTTTGTTTATGAAGAGGGAGAATGAAGAACTCTTATGTGTTCAAGTATACGTAGACGATATTATCTTCGGATCGACCAGTGCGTCAATGTGCAAAGAATTTGAGGAAATCATGAAGTCTAGATTCCAGATGAGTTCAATGGGGGAGATTAACTTCTTTCTTGGATTACAAGTGAAACAATCAGCTGGCGAAATTTTCATCAATCAATCAAAATTTGTTGAGAAGTTGTTGAAGAAGTTCAAGATGCAAGATTGTCAGACTATTCGAACTCCATCTGATGTAAATTGCAAGATACAGCCGGATTCGAAAGGCAAATCCGTGAATCAAACACTATACAGATCGATGATTGGTTCACTGATTTATCTTACTACATCAAGGCCAGACATTATGTATGATGTATGTGTGTGCGCAAGATATCAGTCTGATCCAAAAGAGTCGCACCTAGTTGCTGTTAAACGTATTTTCAGATACCTTAAAGGGAAACCGAATCTTGGGTTATGGTATCCTTATGAAGGCAATTTTGAATTATATAGTTATTCTGATAGTGACTTTGGTGGGTGTGCTCTTGACAGGAAATCGATTACTGGTGGATGTCAATTTCTGGGTCCTAGACTTGTCTCTTGGCAATGCAAGAAGCAGACCAACGTTTCTTTATCCACAGCTGAAGCAGAGTATATCGCTGCATCTGCAGGATGTTCTCAAGTTTTGTGGCTACAAAACCAATTGCTTGACTACGGGTTTAACTTTCTCAAAACTCCTATTTACATAGACAATACTGCTGCTATGTTCATTACTGCTAATCCTATTCAACAATCAAAAACCAAACATATCGAAATTCGATATCACTTTTTAAGAGACAACTCTGAAAAAGGTTTAATAATTTTGATTAAAGTTCATACCGACAAACAACTGGCAGATCTTTTCACAAAATCTTTTTTGTCAGGCCGGTTTGAATCCTTAATTCAATCCATAGGATTAATCAATCATGATTGATTCTATTTTTCGTAAAAACAAACAAAAATCAGAAAATATAAAAGCCAAAAATATAATAAGTTGATGTCATATATTGATTCCTTTGTCTTTTTATTTTATGTGTTGCATTGTGTGTGTGCATGAAAAAGAAAAGCAAAAACAAAATATAAAAGCAAAAAGAAAAGAAAATATCATGTCATAAGAATCTATATTGCAAAAAGTGAGAAATGATTGTTACACTAGACATTATTTGTTACATCATTTTTAAATAAAGACTGATGAATGTTAATTGATGTGCTAGACATCTCAGGCAATTAGACTGAAAAAGTAAGTTGATTGTTGACAAACATAAACTTAATGATCTTTGTGTTAAGTTCCATTTTTATACATGTCTAGATATATATCTTTTGACACATTGCTTGTGATGATAGTTGTGCATGATCGGGTAACGATGCAGTCTATTCAGTGTGATGAACCGCATCGTGAGCTTCTTTGTTGTGGTACCCACAGACCTGAAGTCTCACACGAAGTCTCTTTTGAGCTTCAAGATGCAGCAAAAGATTCCAAAATGGAACAAAAAGAGTCCCAAATGTGGACCATCACCAAACAAAAATTCCAAAAAGGATTTCAGAAGATTCCCAAGGGGAACGATAGGAAATGAAAAATTCCAAAATGGAATTAAAAAGAAGTCCCAAAGTGGACCAAATCCGAATAGAACCCAGATTCCACACTGTGTATGGCTGTAAGTGACCAGGTTTGTGTGCAATATGCATTCAGGTAGTGGTTGATAAGGAAATATGTTGACATATGTATACATGTGGGTCACATAAGTCATTCTAATCGAACCTTAATATCATCATGATACTGAAAAAGTAAGTGTGTCAAATCGAGCTAATTGGTATGTTTTCATATCATCACTCAATCAAACATAAGTCAAATGTCTATTAAAAACTTGCAAAACATGTTCAGATAATGTGTGGTATGATCTCACTGCAATATTTTGATTCATTGCATTGCATATGTCTTTATTTTAATGTGTGTGCTTTGTGTGTGCAGGCATATGGAATCTTTATTGACACATCGACATCCTTGTTAAACTTAAAAATTTCAACAAATTTGAAGTTTAGGGGGAGAATAAATTGAAGAAAAATATCTACAAAAATCCAAAAATATTTTTGAATAAGTGTGATTTGAATGAACAAGATTATGTGGCATGAAAAGCAAAAGTATTGGATGTGTTAAAAACAAACCCAAGGTCTTGTGATGTGTTTTTCAGAAATTGCTTCGGGATATAAAAATGTTGGTTGTGCAAAAACAAAAACATTTTTGAAAAAGAAAAAGGAAAAGGAATTTAATTGAAATTAATTTTATTGACTTGTCTTATGTTGTTGATAATTAATATGACAAATTCTTTTTAAGGATGTCTTGTCTAATTAATATGTCGTGAATGTTTGCAGGTGTAATAAATGCAGTTGAAAAAGTCAACAGACGAGAAAAGTGAAGAAAATCGCTCAAAGTGTTATAGCCGGGCAAAGATATCAGAAACAACTGTTGTGCTGGGTAATGAACACACTGTTCAGTCGGGTAAAGTTGTGAGTCTGATATGAGCTGGGTGATTGAAGTGAAGCCGGGTGAAAATATTATGACTACTGTATAGCCGGGCAATGAACATGTCAAATACATGCCGGGTGAAGGTCATAGATATCTGCCGGGTGACAAGTTGTGTCACTATACAGCGGGGTGAAGAAATGTTATCACTATACAGCCGGGTAAAAGGAAGAAGTCTTATCCTGCCGTGTAAATGTATAACATTGTGTTGCCGGGTAATAGTGGAAGCAACTATGTTGCCATGTGAAGAAGAAAGCATGCCGGGTGAAAGAAAAGCAACTGTGTTGCCGGTTGATGAAGAGAAAGCATGCCGGGTGAAATAGAAGACAACTGTGTTGCCGGGTGATGAAGAAAGGATGCCGGGTGATAGAACACCGTTGGTCTATGGGCGATTTGGGCGATTCTAGGGTTTCATCTTTGAAACTCTAGATCTGATCGTTTTTTCTGGATTCTTGATTCGAGAATAGAACACCGTTGGTCTATTTCGTTCGTTTTTAGTTGAAGAATTGCTGATTTTCGGTGCTGATTTTCTGGTTAGATTGCTATTTCGTTCGTTTTTAGTTGAAGAATTGCTGCATTATTTTGGTTCGACATCTAGGGTTTGTATCAAACGGCTGGGTTTGCATTGGTTGGTCTTAAACGGCTGATGTAAACAAACCCTTGGTTCATTACGAATTAGGGTTTCAAATCTGCTTTGCCTATTAGTATAACGGAATTTGAGTGTTGTGGGGTTGCAAATTAGGGTTTGTGGAGGCTGAAATTGTTTGAAACCTGGTGAATTAGGGTTTCGACTCAATAATCAGCCATATGGAGACGGAAATTAGTCCCAAACCTATCAGTGCTCGAAAAGTAAGATTTGTAGAGAATACTGAGCCAAAAATTGAGGGTATTGCTCGGAAGGTGGTGAATATTGATGGTGTTCGTCTTCCTCGTCGTGGTAAGATTATAAATCAAGAGGATGTTCACAGTGAAAAACAAGCTGTAATTTTATCTGACAAAGAAAATGAGGCTGCCACTAGTGACTAGATTATTGAGCCTAAAGTGAATTCTTATGCTGCTACTCTACAATCCGGTACGTCAAAAAGTAGCATTCATTTTCGTTTTTTGGAGTCTTTGGATACACAACAAGGTGTTGATGTGGTTCTCCCTAGGGAATCGGTTAAAATTGTCCAAGATAAATTAGCTTTCACTCTATATGGGTATTTTCTAGGAGATAGAGTTGCATATCCGGTTGTTGAGCATTTTGTGAAAACAAATTGGAAGAAGTATGGGCTGCAAAAATGTATGATGAATGCTAATGGCTTCTTTTTCTTCAAATTTGTTGATAACAAGAGTATGCTTGCTGTGCTTGAAGGGGGACCTTGGCTAATTCGCAATAAACCGATCGTTCTAAATACATGGTCTCCTATGACTGTCCTTAAAAAAGAAGACATTAGGAAAGTGGCGGTTTGGGTTAAATTGCATGATGTGCCTATTGCAGCTTATACGGATGATGGATTAAGCATGCTTGCCTCAAAGATTGGTTCTCCAAGGTTACTAGATTCCTACACTGCTACTATGTGTTCTGAAAGTTGGGGTAGAAGTAGTTATGCAAGGGCTCTTATTGAAATTTCAGCAGAGCATGAGTTTAAGGATGTGCTAACTATGGCTATTCCAGATGTGGATGGAGATAAATACGCTATTGAGAGTGTGGGTGTGGAGTATGAATGGACGCCCCCTAGGTGTTCGCAGTGTTGTGTGTTTGGACACCTAAATGATGATTGTCCTAAACAGGTTCGTCCTACATCTAAACCAGAACAGGTTAGTGCTAAACCTAATACTGCCACTAAACCAAAGGTTAATAGGGATGGGTTTACTGAAGTAAAGGGGAGGAAAAAGGATAACAAAAGTGGGTTCCACGTTACCAACCAGAAACCAAAATTTGAATATCGAGCATTCGATTACAAGAAAATGTTGGGACCAAGACCCACTAATTCGGCTGGTAAAGGTAGAGATCCCCTGAAGATCCAAGTACAAAATTCCTTTAGTGCTTTAGATTCAGAATGTGTGAAGAATGGGGGGGCGTTGGAGTCTATCAAAGCGAAGGATAAATTGGGTAGAGAGGTGCTTGAGGTCTTGGATGAGGAAGAGGTTGAAGATATCTTTGATGAAATAAGAGATATATCTAGAGATAAATCAGGGGAAACCTCCTCTTCTCATGTGGTTTCCAATGGATAATAGTTTGCTCGGGTTTTGGAGGAGGATTTCCAAGGGTGGAGCGTTCATATTTGATGATGGCGGATGATGCTTTGGTTTTGTTAGTTTCTTACTATTAGATTGTTTATCTGTGGTAGACTAGTTTGTTTGGATTGTATTGGTTAGTTATCATTTTTGTTTACATATGTGGGGGTTTGTCCCACATATGAACTAGTGAGGAACACATCCTCACTACTTGTACTTCATTGACGGTTGTCTTTATAATAGAATCACCGGGGTAACCCTTTACCCAAAAAAGGATGCCGGGTGATGTTTTGAAGACTACTATACTGCCGGGTGATGAATAAAACCAATCAGGTGTAGTTGTTCCTAACCTTTACCCGTCACTACAGTGACTTACCCGTCTCTACAGTGTTTGACCCGTCAAGACTTAGTGGGCTTTTTATGCTTACCCGTCCCAAATTGTTGACCCGGCACCTCAAAGTTTGACCTAATTTTTAACGATATAAAAACCCGCCTCTTCACAAAACACTTATCATTTTTCACTCACAAATTCAAGCAAATCCTCTGCACTTAAATCGTTGTTTATCATATTCAATCGTTTGTTCTGTAACAAGTTTGATCGATTGAATAAGGTATTGTTTACGTGATTTGAATCTTGATAAACTTGCAAATCGACCGATAAAATGAAAAACGTTGATGAACAGTGTTTTTGATCACTGAATCGACACTTTGATTGTGTGTGTTAAAACCAAAATCGAATGTTGTTTTAAGTGTAAAATCTGTCGATCATCAACAATCAATCACTCATTTGCACCAAAATACCTTAAAACCAACTGAATCAATCAAAATTGCTCATTACTGTCAAAACCGCCATTGATGAACTTTGAAAAATTCTTAAGTGTTAACTTCAAACTGACAAAATATGTGTTGAACATTAACAAATCATTGTTAAAACTAAGATTAACATGTTAAACAACTTCATCATACAAATGTCAAATTTATGTCTTAAGTGTTAAACTGTTAAATTGAAAAATTTTGTATAATCATTAAAATTCAAAGTTGTTTTGATCAAAATGATTAAAATCAGTTTGTTAGATCAATTTAGGGGTTAAAATGATTATGTGAATGTTTTAATTTTTTAACTGTTGTTCAAACACTTATGAAAATTTGAAATTTATTAATGAAGAATCTAACACATTTGTCTTGTTTGTGTTTGTTTTTGTTTTAACAGATGGAGAATCTAAAGTTTGAACCTAAGCACAATCTGGTGGCATGTTTAGATGAGTCTATTCCTAAAACTGAAGGTTACAGAGATATGATCAAATTCATCAAGAGGACAAAGTATGTATATGCTATGTGTGCCAAGCCGGTCATATATGCAAGGTTGATAAAGAGTTTTTGGAGAACAGCTAAGGTGATCAGAAATGATGATGGAGTAGCTGTTGTTCGAGGAAACATCACTAGAGAATTAGTGTTGACTGTTTCTGAAGAAGCAATCAGAACAGCATTAAGGATAGATGATGATGAGGTAGGAGCGAATGATGAGTTGACAAATGCTGAATGTCAAGCGTGCTTTGTAAATATGGGACATCCTCCTGCATTTCCAAAGTCACAATTCTATAGAGCAAGGTTGGGGAAGAAATGGAAGCTGTTGTGCTATGTGATTCAGCAGTGCATGTCAAGGAGAAGTGCTGGTTTCGACAACTTTCCTTCTGACATTGCATCCCCAATAGTTGCCATAGCAGAAAACAAACCATTTAACATGTCAAGGTGGATCATGAATGGGTTTGTGTTTAATCTGGTAAAGGGCAAAAGATTCAAGTTTCTCATGTACCCGAGATTCTTGCAGTTAATGATTAATGTTGCCTATCCCATTATCAGAGAAGAAGGAGTTGTTGGAGGAATTTTGTATACTGAGGACATGAACGATCTATCTTATAGAAAGATGAGTATCGGGAATGTGCCAAGTGTTGATCTATTTGACTATATGAGAGATATAGCAAATAATGAAGAAGATGTTGAAGGAGTTTATCATCATATTTCACACGGAGAGATTGTAAATCCTCAGGACCTTGTTGATGAGGTGCCTGATAATCTACTGGATGATGATGAGTATAATGCTCGTCATGCAGAAGATGAAGAGGATGGATCTGAAGATGATGAAAATGATGATAATGATAGTGATGGTGAAGAAAGTGATGATAGTGAAAATGATGAAAGTGATGATAATGGAAATGACGGTGATGATGATGATGGTAATGATGGTGCTGAATCTGTTTCAGAGGAAGTCGAAAATATTGAGATTGCTGAACCACTAGATTTGGAGACAGAAAATGTTGAAGTCATTGAACCTGCCTTGATTGAAGAACCTGTTGAGGTTGCTTGTATTGAAAAAGAAGTGGTAGTTGAAGTTGCTAAGCCCATCACAAAGCAGTATGTTAGATCTCGAAGATCTAAATATGTTGTTGAGAAAGTGTTGATTGAGCCTGAACAGATAGATGTTGTTCAGATAGCTCAGGAAGTAATGGCCGAGGTTGAGACTATTGCACAGATAGTTGATGAAGCTGATGCTGGCATTACTGATCCTATTCCTGTTGATGTACCCACCACATCATTTACAGTTGCAAAAAATATTGAACAAGTTTTGGAGTCTTCACCAAAAATTGTTTCTAGTGTTGATGAAAATGAGGATAAGAAGAAGATTGCTGAATTGGAAGAGATGGTGACAAAGCTTGTAGCTGCGAATGAACAGTTGAAGGCTTCAAATGATAGAAAGAAGAAAAGACTTGAAGAGTTTTGGGCTACTCACAATCAGAATCTTGAAACATTTAAAGCCTTGGATACTGATCATGTTAATTTGAAGATTGAACATGACAAGATGAAGGATGAGTATGAAAAGCTGAAGGAGGAACATGAAAACCTGAAGTATGATTACAAGGAATTGAACGCTGAATGTAATACTTTGGATGCTGAGAAAGAAATGTTGGAGAAATGGCTAGAAGAAACTCGATCAAAGAAATCCGGGTCCACATCTGATAAAGATTTTTCAGACGAAGTGATGGAAGTGACTGATCCTTCTCAAGAAGCAAAAGTCTATTATACTCGAGCACGTGGTACAACTAATGTGGCCATAAGGGTTGAAACTCCAATAGTTATTCCCGATGAAGCTGTTGCTGATTCTGTCATTTCTGACAAGGCTGAGGGAAAAAGGAAGTTAGATGCAGTACCAGAAATTACTGGTGATGAAGGTAGTTCGAAAAAGGCAAGGATTGAAGAAAGTCAGATTGAGCTGATTCAATCTGTGACTGAAACTGAAGTGGCTGAGATAGCAAAGGTTGTTGATGAGACTGTGACTGATGCTGGAATTGATAAATCAGTTCCGATTGAGCCGATTCAATCTGAAGCTGTTGAAATGGTGGAGAATGTACCTGAAACTGTAACAGAAGAAGCAAGTCAGTTTGAGCCGGTTCAAACTGACAATGCACCAATGATTGAGGCATTAGATGACTTGGATGATATTGATTTTACTGAATCTGAACCAGAAGCTGAGCCTGAAGTCAATCCTGATCACGAGATTCCAGAAGACTTACCTGAAAGATTTGCTTATCTTGAGAAGATGAAGTACAATGCAGTTTATCTGAATGGGCTGACAGTGAGTCAAATAAACGAAGAGTATGAAAAGTGTTTGGTAGCTCAAGATAAAGCTGCTGCTGATGAAAAAGAGTTTATTATTGAAATGGGTGAGTGGACACCGTTACAAGAGAGTTTAAATATTGAAGATTTACCTCCAACTAAGCTTTATCACCAAAATCCTGAAGAGATGTCGAGCAGAAATATGCGTGACTGGCTGAGCTCAATGAACTATCCATATAGGACTCTGAAAAGGTTGAAACAAGAGTCGCTGAGGAAAATTGTTGTAAGTTTCATGAAGACGGAGAAAATGTACAATCGTATGTTTTATTTGGACTACAACAACCCTCAATACTACGATCTGACCAAAAGATACAAAGTTCTCGGACCAAAGGAGATCCCGGTGATGGCTTTACCAGAAGATGCGCATAAAAAGAGACATGAGTTGATGGACATGTTTCCAAGTGAGGTCAAGTCATATAATATACCTATGGATGTACGTGAATCATGGCACAAATCAGCCACAACAGGTGATGTTGTGAGATCACTGCTGAGCAAGGGTCAGTCAATTGCTGAACTTCTTGATTCAATGATCGTACCGGAAAAATCCAAGAAGGTAAAAATTATTGCATGGAAATATGACGAGGTGTTTGATGCGTTCATGATAAAAAGAGTTAATGGTTTATGTGATGTATACCATTACTACTCTAGCATTTTCAAGTTAGAAGTTCAAGATCTGAAAGAGTTGCACAAGCTTAGACTGATAAATCACACGCATGCTGAGCGTGGTGATAAATGTGCAATGTTGCTTGATGCTGGGATTAGCCGATCACCGAAATACTTAGACTTCAGAGTTCAACAGGAGGACAGTGCATATGTTCAAGCGAAGAAACAAAGAAAGAAAAAGAAGTTGGTGGTTAGTGAGGATATGTACTTAGAGGAATTTTCTGATGAATACTTTGACAAGGTAACTAATCCGGGGTTGAAAGTGATTGATGGTACTCAAGTGACGAAGCCAATACTTAAAGTTTTCTACAATCAGGAAACTTTTGAGTTGAAAATTGTACGAAACATGGATGATTGGGATAAAGACATGATTACTTTATTCAGTACTTTTGAGATGAAATTACTTCATCCATCATACATTGATTTCCTGAGAAGTTACAGAATGGAAAAATGCAAAGATAAACTTGCTGAAGCTGATCGAAAACTGTTTGTGGTAATGATCGAAGTGATAGCAGCTGCATCAGAAAAGATTCGAGTAAGGAAGGCATTACTCAACTCTAATCTTGTGAAGGTTGACATCCCAGAGATAGAGTTTATGAGAGTGTCTGCGAAAGGAACTTTGGAAGTGCAAGTCAAAGGGAAGGAAATGCCTTATGAATTTTACGCTAACATTGATTTTGCAGGTTTAAATCTTGATTCTCTGAGACGTATGAATGCCTGCCCAATCCTTACAAACGAGTCCAAACCAAGACAAGCAAAGATTGCAGAAAAGTTCAAGTCATGCATAGAAGAAGCACTGAAAGAACAAGAAGAATTCAAAGGGAAAGAGTTGCTGGATATCAAAGAAGAACCAGAAGATTGGTGAGAGAGATTGAAGCTGAAAAAGATGAAAACTGTTGAAGATTTTGCTGAAATCCAAAGATAAATCTTAGGGGGAGTACTGTTAGGGCTATTTCGTAGTTAAGATTTACTTTGTATTTGTTTATACTTTTATGTATAGTTTAGGGTCTATTTTGTTATTTTCCCTAATATTGTAATTGTTGCTTAAAAGCATGTAGTGAGAGAGTGTGAGGGGAGGCTAGATCACTATTCACGTTAGAGAGAGAACTAAGTGTGTGTGATTTATTTTTCTCCTGCACTTGTACTACAAATCTGCTTTGATCATCAATATACAAAAGAGAATTATTAGTATGAATTGTGTTAATGATTAAACTGTGTTTGTGTATGAATTATTCTGATCATTGAGCGATATTATCGATCCAATTGAACCTATCATTGTGGTTTTATGTGATTAATTTTTATGTTTTCGAAAGTTGATTATCTGATCAAATTTGTTTTTGGTGTGATTAAATAGGTAGATGTTGTGGTTTTATATGAAAATTTTTGATTTTTTCAAAAGTTGATTTTTGATCAAATTTGTTTTTCGTATAATTTTATAAGTAAATGTTGTGGTTTATGTGAAAATTTTCGATTTTTCAAAAGTTAAGTTTTTGATGAAAGATGGGTTTGGTGTGATTATATATTGCTAAAATGTTGTGTTTTATGTGAACATTTGTTGATTTTTTGATAAAATTTGTTTTTGGTGTGGTTATATGGGTAAATGTTGTGGTTTTATAAGAATATTTTTTCTTTTTTTCGAATGTTGATTTTTTGATCAAATTTGTTTTTTTTTGTGATGATATAAGTAAATGTTGTGGTTTTATTTGAAATTTTTTGATTTTTACGAAAATTTATTTGTTTTTAATCAAATTGCTTATTAGTGAGATTTTATAGGTAGATATTGTGGTTTTATGTGAAAATTTTTTATTTTTTCAAAAGTTGATTTTTTATAAAAGTTGGGTTTGGTGTCATTATATATATGTAAAATTTTGTGGTTTTATGCCAAAATTTGTTGATATTTTTTAAAGTTGATTTTTTGATAAAATTTGTTTTTCGTGTGATTTAATAGGTAAATATTGTGGTTTATGTGAAAATTTTTTATTCTTTCAAAAGTTGTTTTTTGATAAAAGTTGGGTAGGTGTGATTATATATTGCTAAAATGTTGTGGTTTTATGCGAAAATTTGTTGTTTTTTTTTATTAAATTCGTTTTTTGTGTGATTATATAGGTAAATTATGTGGTATTATGTGAAAATTTTTAATTTTTTCGAAAGTTGGTTTTTGGTGAAAGTTTGGTTTGCTGTGATTATTATATATAGTTAAAATGTTGTGGTTTTATGTGAAAATTTTTTATGTTTTTGAAAGTTGATTATTTGATCAAATTGTTTTTGGTGTGATTATATAGGTAAATGTTGTGATTTTATATGCAAATTTTTGATTTTTTTAAAAAAGTTGATTTTTTGATGATAGATTGATTTGGTGTGATTAACTATTGGTAAAATGTTGTAGTTTTATGTTACAATGCTCGGTATTGGTCTTCTGTTTTGGTCCGGATTCACATATGTATGGTCTGAATTTCACAAACATAGGGAGTAATAAGGTGGGTAATGTTGAAAAATTGCCCTGACGAGGTACATGGACCACCTCAGCTAAGGATGGTGTGACTCCTAAAGATTCTAGGGTTTTGGCTCAAAACCCTAATATGGTTCATGCGTCTAAGGATGGTTTGAACCCTCATGCGGCTAAAGCGTTTGAGTCATATCAAGGTCACCCAGCTGCTGGGTCTCACACGGTCGAGATGATTCAGGCATCTAAGGCGTCTCAAGTGCTTCAGCCGTCCCTAGAGCCTAACCCGTCCCAAGTTCACCCGGCTAATGAGTATCACACGGCTGCGTTTTCTCACCCGACTGTTGAACATCACATGACTAAATTGAATCAGGTGTCTAAGGTTTCTCACACGTGTAAGGATCTTCATGCGTCCGATGTTAATGTGAGTAAAGAGTCTCATGCTGCTGATCTTTTGGTTAATAATATGGGCATGAAAGATAATTTAAACATAAGAGAGTCGACTACAAGTAAAAACTCCTATGCGGATATGGTACAAGCGAAACCAGAAATAACAACAGCTTATGTTAATTTTCGTTACATGGTCAACGATGAAAAGAAGCTAGGGTTTGATGTAGTGTTACCAAAAGAATTTGTTCGAAGGGTTTGTAATAAGCTTGAATTTACTTTATATGGATATTTTCTGGGAGATAGGGTAGCGTATCCTGTGGTTGAATACTTTGTGCGCAAAAACTAGAAAAAATTTAGCTTGCAGAAATCTATGATGAACGCAAATGGATTTTTCTTCCTTAATTTTAATGATAAGAAGGGGATAATGGATGTGATTCAATCAGGTCCTTGGTTGATCCGAAACAAGCCTATTATTTTGAATGTGTGGTCACCTACCACTAAGCTACAAAAGGATGATATCAAGAGTGTGTCTGTTTGGGTGAAGTTACATGATGTCCCGTTGGTAGCTTATACAGATGTTGGGTTGAGCCTTATTGTATCGCAAAATGGAACTCCAAAAAATTGCTGGACTCATTTACAAGTTCTATGTGTGTTAATGCATGGGGCAGATATAGCTTTGCCAGAGCATTGGTTGACATCTCAGCTGACACTTGATTCAAGGAGGAAATAAATATTGTTGTTCCTGAGCTGGAGGATGATACGTTTGGGTCGGCGAAGGTCTCGGTTTAGTATGACTGGAAACCTCCTAGATGGGATCACTGTTGCGTTTTTGGTCATGATGACGATGGGTGCCCTAAGCAACCTCATTAAGTGAAAAATCTAATTGCCAGAGAGGAGGGTGATGGCTTCAAGATGGTAAAGGGTAAGAAGGCTGCTAAAAGAAACGGGGTTGACTTAAAAAAGCCACAGTTTGAATAACGCCCAGTTACTAGTAGAGCGAAGGATGTTCCTGACCAGTGACAAAGTAAGCAAACAGGAGTGATAACGTGGGGACAAATAATGGTCAGAATATGAGTAAGTCTGGCATAGTCTCTTCAAACCCGTTTGATGTTTTATCTGAGGAAAACGTGGTAGAAACTACTAGGTGTCACACCCCCAAAATCCACTAACGAAGTATTACCGTTAATTGTGTGACAAACCAGGATCTCAGTCATCAGTTACACCAAACGACACTATATGAATTTAAAATATATGTGTCTCATTAAATGAGAAAATTAAATACAGAGTTAACGTTTAAAAGTTGGCGGAAGCGTAATCGAAATGTAATGTCAATATTATTAAATGGAACTAAATGCGCAAACACGCGCCCAACATAAGAAACATAGTTTAATTATTTGTTAAAACCAAACATAGTTTTTAAATGCAAGAAAGTTTTTAAATGCAAAGTTGTGACACCATGCCATGTCCTAAGTGCGTTGAACCTCAATGACCTGCAGAAGTGAAAGGCTAACAAGTGTCAACACGACGGTTGGTGAGTTCACAAAGTAAGTATGAAATCAAGTAGTTCAGTTGCAAGCAGAAATATAAATTATGTCATTGTAGGTAGCTAGTCTACAACACATGTCCTTAGAGGCGTATGTATCTGACCGAAGCTGACGTATGTACACATTAAGTGCATTTTGCCCGTTCGTACATCCCAGCAGGATGCACTGTAAGTATGTTAGGTCATTCAACACCCGTTCGACAGGTCCTTCTGTCGTGCTAGCGCGACTAGCCCGGGTGGGGTTTGTCAAACCCAGTAGTACTACTCAAAATTTACCCGCTATTTCACAAATACTAACGGTCAACTAGGTATCCATGAGGTCTTTCATGAACAAAATAAAAGTTGCTCTAATCCAGACATGCGACATACAAAATTTGTAAATCCGTAAAAGTAATCGTAAGCGTTCTCAGCCCATAAAAGGGTGAAACAGTAAAAGTACAGTTCAGTGAACTCACCTTAGGTAGCGCAGCAATTCAGTTTCTAAAAGCACACAGTAATACAGCAACCTAAACAAAAGTAGGTCTATTAATGTGTATTCATGTAGGGTCATAGTACCCTATGCATCCAAATGGTCATACAGTTTGTGCGAGTTTGGTTTAGTTTGACTTTTTTTTTACCATGTTTGACTTTTAGTCCAAGTTTGACCAAGTTTGACTTTTAGTTGACCCGAGTTGACCCACGACCCTTTGGTGATTTGTTAAGGGTAAATATGTAGCATTTGGTGTATTTGACCACATTATATTCACATACCACATCACACGTCACACATTCAACAAATTAAATTTCAAATGCCACAAAAGTTTCCTTTATAGGAAAGTCGGACTTTTAAAGTATACTTGCATAATTCAACATCCTAAGCATGTCAACTATTACACACATACCATAGCACGCTTCACAAGACCACAACACCTACTATTACTTCATAGTTTCCAATATAAAACACATTGGCATGTATGGTCATTTCTAGGTATAATATAATGTTTACATGTTTTGTTCAACTAGTATAGTAACAACTTTCATCATGAATCCTAGTTAACTTGCACATACAACTTAGACTTCAAACAATCAATTTCAAGTAACCAATTAGTACTTGCAATGTCATCTCATGATCAAAACATGTTTACCATCATTCATATGCAACCCAAGTCATGTTTGTACGTCCAAAATCACTAAATATATCTTCTAGTAAATTCCCATGACAAAAAGTTTCTACATTTAGCAAGTATTCCAAACCAAGTCGAATTCGTACGTCCAAATAACCAAAATTCGTCTTACACATCTTACAAACGTGCTAGTAAACCCATAACAATCATTAGATGTCCACAACATGTAATTTCATATGATCTCTAACACAAAAGTTACTATTTTAAGCAATGTAGCATAATACTCATGAAATTTCACAAACAATCAACCAATCTTCATCCAATTCACCATCTAAATACAAAATCAATCACATTTCATACTAATCATGCATGTATCATCAAGTTTCACTAATTCCTATCAAACCCTAATTTCATAAACACACTTTTTGTATCCACTTCATCATCTAATCATCAAAATAACCATTAACACATAATCAATAAACCATTTCCGCAACACAACATCAATTTGACCATTTTTGGATGAACTAGGGTTTATTCCTATAATTTTCGTAACATATATATATAATGTTAAGGATAAAACTTACTTGTTATGTGTACAAAACTTCAATCAACAACCAAAAACACCACCTAAGACCCAACACAACCGAACATCATCAATAGACGAACCAAGCAGCCTAATCTTCAAATGCCCATAACTTTTTAATCGCTACGAGTTAGAAAAGGTATTTACTATCATTGGAACTGCCTCGTCGAGACGAAGATTTTGATATATAATAGGCCTCGTGACAACGTCGGAGCTGGCCGGAATCAGGCCGGAAAGGGTGACGGCTGCAAAAGGGTTTTTAGGGTTGGGTTTTCTTTTGTAAACAAAATGAGAAGGAAAAAGGGTTTGGGAGGCTTTTGTACCTAGGGTTTTCATGTAGAGTCTTTTAATAATCATCGCGTTTACGATATTGCGTCTCGTTTCGTCATTTGCCATAAATCATTGTCGACATTTACACTATAGTTGTGATTTTGAATAGCGTTATCGATTATTATTTACTGGATTAAAATTAAATTCTGTGAACGTATCTGATCAAATGCGCGTTTCGTATTATAGAATCAATTACTTTGACTTTATTTAAAGTTTATAAAACATATTTTACACAAATATATCGGTTGAGCACTCGTTATAACTTATTGGGTCACTATGGGCTTTGTTTACCTTAACGGACTTTGGGTCACAAATATATTTTACACAAATATATCGGTTGAGCACTCGTTATAACTTATCAGGTTGGGTCACTATTGGGCCTTTAATCCCAATTAGTATAATTACATGATTTAGGGAATATAATTAACAGATTTGTGTTAACGGAGTTAACATGAAAATGTTGGGTGTCACACTAGGAATGATGAAAAGGGGGTGGGGAGAAAGGAGGAGACCATTTAGATTCAGATTCGGATGTGGATGACGTTCTTGAAGTAGATAGTGGGATGGCTAGGTTTATGAAGACCGAGACCCAAGGGATCTCCACTACTATTAAAGGGGCAAGCACTCCTTCTACATCGGGTGTCAATGGTTAGTCTGGCATCCTGGAATATTAGGGGGTTGAACCGCCCGCTAAAACAAAAGGAGATTCGTTAGGTTTTAAAGGATAATAAGCTTAGTTCGTGTGCCATTTTGGAGTCTCATGTGGAGCTATCGAAGCAAATGGGGGTATGTAAGAGTGTTTTCAAGAAATGGGACTGGACTTCAAATGGGAATATGTGGCCTAAGCGTTCCTGGATCATTCTAGGGTGGGATCCGTTCTTCATGGATGTTATGGTGTTAGCTCAATCCGGTCAAGTTGTTCATACTCAGATTATTTTTAAGCAGGACCAAAGAAGGATTTTTATGTTCTTCAATTGATGCAGCCAACTATTACGCAAATAGAAGAGGGTTGTGGGCTAGCTCGTGTATGCATAAATTGGTTGTTAAGGATGAGCCTTGGGTGATTATGGGGGACTTTAATTCAGCCCTGTATTTACATGATGCATCATATGGGTCATCAAATGTTACTATTGGCATACACAAGTTTAAGGAGTGTGTGATTCAAATTGAGATGTTTGATGTTAATTGCTCGGGTATGCATTTTACGTGGAACAAGAAGCCAAAGAATGGTTGGGGTGCGTTCAATAAGATTGATAAAATCGTGGCGAACACTCAGTTTACTGACTTATTCCCTGCTTCTTATGGTGAAAACTCCTCTGAAAACCCGTAATTTCAAGTTAACACCATTAATCATCCGTTAATTATTTCGTTATATTTTGATAATGAGTAAAATTGTTTTGTAGTTAATAAAAGTTAACATTTTTAAGTGTTATTAACCTTTTTATTAAAATATTAAAATAAAGGGGTGCAAAGTGCACACATTAAAACTAATCACCCAACCCTAATAAACCCACCCACCCTCTCTCGACACTTTGTATCAAGTCTGTCGTAACAAAGAAACCACACACACGTATCATCGATCTCCCAATTCGCTCTCATATCTCCGATTAGCAGCAAGACTCTGAAACGTTTCCTAACCGGTTATCTTCACTCTCGTCTGTGTTGTTCGATGTAGGTGACAAAGTGGTGGTGTTTGGGCTACTTTAATGGTGGTGGCGTTGTGCAACAATAACAACAGCAACAGCGAAGGCGCTTTAACACTTGATAGGTTCAATTGGATCGTTAATATCGCTCAATGATCAGAATAAATCATACACAAACACAGTTTAATCATTAACACAATTCATACTAATAATTCTCTTTTGTATATTGATGATCAAAGCAGATTTGTAGTACACGTGCAGGAGAAAATAAATCACACACACTTAGTTCTCTCTCTAACGTGAATAGTGATCTAGCCTCCCTCTTCACACTCTCTCACTACATGCTTTTAAGCAACAATTACAAGTTTAAGGAATATAACAAAATAGACCCTAAACTATACATAAAACATATAAACAAATACAAAGTAAATCTTAACTAGGAAATAGCCCTAACAGTACTCCCCCTAAGATTTATCTTTGAATCTTCAGCAAAATCTTCAACAGTTTTCATCTTTTTCAGCTTCAATCTCTCTCACCAATCTTCTGGTTCTTCTTTGACATCCAGCAGTTCTCTTCCTTTGTATTCTTCTTGTTCTTTCAGTGCTTCTTCTATGCATGACTTGGCACGAGTCGAACACGATCTTCATCTCTATCTTGTAGTTTATCGATCAACCGTTCGTACTAAGCACACCTTGACGTAAGAGTAAGGAGGAAACGTTCGATAGATTTTTCTAACATGGAATCTAAACGTGGAGTACTAGACGACTCGTTAAACTCAAATGTAGACGGAACACCGCACTCTACGCCTGGGGAATCAACTGTCGACTCCCTTACCCTATTGGGTTCGGGTGCAACCTCATCATGAACAACCATATGGAAGATCTTTCTACGTCTCCAGGAATATACTATGCAGTGCTCGGGGGTTCGCTTCAATTCATTCGAAGATATGATGTCTTGAACTTCATCACTCTACATCAACCACGGACTCAACGACTGACCCTAAAGTGGTGCTAAGTGAGACTCGTGTCTCGGGGACTCTTTCAGACATTTGTGACAACAAAAGGCATATTCGTACTAAACACTAGCTTAAAAGGCACTTAAAATATCTTTATATCAAATAAGCACACAAGGTACATTTAGATATTCAATCTAATAATTATAAACCACACAAGGTATATTTAGATATACAATCAATTTAAACCACACAAGGTATTCTTAGATATACAATCTAAAAATCAAAACCCACACCAAAATGCTGGGGAATTTTGGAAGTGTTTTTGGGACTTTAAAATTTTTCAAAAACTTTCAAGTTATAGTCTAGAATTTTTCAAAACTATTCTAGTTCGCTATAACCATTGGCTCTGATACCAACTTCTGTCACACCCCAAAAATCGTTGCAGCGGAAGTCACGAGTATTTGGTGCTTAGAGCGAAGTTGGCACCCATTAATTATAAAGCAAACATCCACATTAATTTAAAAGGTAATTAAAAGTGTTAATGTTGATACGTCAACATCCCACATGTTAGGGCTATTTCCTAGTTAAGATTTACTTTGTATTTGTTTATATGTTTTATGTATAGTTTAGGGTCTATTTTGTTATATTCCTTAAACTTGTAATTGTTGCTTAAAAGCATGTAGTGAGAGAGTGTGAAGAGGGAGGCTAGATCACTATTCACGTTAGAGAGAGAACTAAGTGTGTGTGATTTATTTTCTCCTGCACTTGTACTACAAATCTGCCTTGATCATCAATATACAACAGAGAATTATTAGTATGAATTGTGTTAATGATTAAACTGTTTTTGTGTATGATTTATTCTGATCATTGAGCGATATTTACGATCCAATTGAACCTATCAATTGGTATCAGAGCTGTTGGTATTGTGTTCTTCGCTATTCATCAAGCAAAACACTACAATATTGCTCAAATATCATGATCTGAATGAATTGTTGCTGTTTTTAGTTGTGATTTATCATCGTAATCACTCCTAATTCACAACGATTGTGCAAATTCCATCAGATTATCATCAGATCTGAGGAATTAAGAAGATTGAAAAAGTTACTGTTCGATCGAATTTTGCTCAAATTCATCAAAATTTGATCATGTTTTGGATTGATTGAAATTAGGGATTGATAATCGGACCATTTCACTGCTTGTGTATGAATTTTGAACGAAATTGGACAAGTTTTTGACAAACCCAGAAAAATTTTCATGATGAAGATGATGAACAGTATGAACTTGATTGAAGATTAACTTGCCGGGTGATAAATTTGACTTAGACAATTTCCTTTGGACTTAGATTGAAGAACAATTAGGTCCTGTGCAGCCGTGTAAAGGATTTTGTGCTAGACGGGTAAAGAATTTGACGAAGAAAAAGTGTTACTGTTCAGCCGGATCAACAACTGTTGTGCCGGGTAATACACTGTTACGCCGGGTGATTAACATTTTCAGCCGGGTGATCAACAAACTGTTCAGCCGGGTTAACCTTTTTGCCGTGTCAAGATTCAAGCCGGGTCAAGTTATCTGCCGTGTGAAGTTATTTCTTGTTGCCGGATAACTGTTCTGCCGGGTCAAGAACATAAGTCTTACAACTGTTGAGTCGTGTGACTGTTTAGACGGGTGAAGACTTTTTCTCTGCCGGGTGAAGAACAAATCTACTGTTTAGCCGGGTGAAGAAGGATTTTCACTGTTCAGCCGTGTGACTCATTTTGGTTGTTTTAATACTTGTTTTTCTTATCTTGTCTTTAATTACTTGTCTTTATTTTAGTATTTTAATTATTTCTTTTCAAAAATTAACAAAAACCAAAAATATTTTCTTTAACAATTGTTAAAATGGCTCCTAATGATGATTCTGATAACCGTGTTCCTAGACTTGTCAATCGTGCAGATTTTAAGAATTGGACGCTTAGACTAAAGCATCATCTTTGCTCAATAGACAATGATCTGTGGAAGTCAATTGAAAAGGGTCCTCACATACCTACACAGACAGCTCCAGATAGTGCAAGTACCTATGTTAGGGCTATTTCCTAGTTAAGATTTACTTTGTATTTTGTTTATATGTTTGTGTATAGTTTAGGGTCTATTTTGTTATATTCCTTAAACTTGTAATTGTTGCTAAAAGCATGTAGTGAGAGAGTGTGAGGGGAGAGGCTAGACCACATTTTCACGTAAGAGAGAGAACTTAGTGTGTGTGATTTATATTTCTCCTGCACTTGTATTACAAAAACTGCTTTGATCATCAATATACAAAGAGAATTATTAGTATGAATTGTGTTTGTGATTGAACTGTGTTTGTGTACATGCTATTCTGATCATTGAGCGATATTCACGATCCAATTGAACCTATCAATTGGTATCAGAGCTATCGGTATTGTGTTCTTCGCTGTTCTTAAGCAAAACACTACAATATTGCTCAAATATCATGATCTGAATGAATTGTTGCTGTTTTTTAGTTGTGATTTATCATCGCAATCACTTCTAATTCACAACGATTGTGCAAATTCCATCAGATTATCATCAGATATGAGGAATTAAGAAGATTGAAAAAGTTACTGTTCGATCGAATTTTGCTCAAATTCATCAAAATTTGATCATGTTTTGGATTGATTGAGATTAGGGATTGATAATCGGACCATTTCACAGCTTGTGTGTGAATTTTGAACGAATTGGACAAGTTTTTGACAAAACCCAGAAAATTCTCATGGAGAAGATGATGAACAGTATGAACTTGGTTGAAGATTAACTTGCCGGGTGATTAAATTTGACTTAGACAATTTCCTTTGGACTTAGATTGAAGAACAATTAGGTCCTGTGCAGCCGTGTAAGGGAATTTGTGCTAGACGGGTAAAGAATTTGACGAAGAAAAAGTGTTACTGTTCAGCCGGATCAAACACTGTTGTGCCGGGTGATACACTGTTACGCCGGGTGATTAACAATTTTAGCCGGGTGATCAATCAACTGTGTAGCCGGGTAAACAACCTTGCCGTGTGATCGAGAACTGTTCAGCCGGGTAAAGCTTTTTGCCGTGTCAAGATTCAAGCCGGGTCAAGTTATCTGCCGTGTGAAGTTATTTCTTGTTGTCGTGCAACTGTTCAGCCGGGTAACTGTTCTGCCGGGTGAAGAATACAAGATTTACAACTGTTGAGCAGTGTAACTGTTTAGCCGTGTAAAGACTTTTTCTCTGTCGGGTGAAGAACAAAGCTACTGTTTAGCCGGGTGAAGAAGGATTTTCACTGTTCAGCCGTGTGACTCATTTTTAGTTGTTTTTAATACTTGTTTCTTATCTTGTCTTTAATTACTTGTCTTTATTTTAGTATTTTAATCATTTCTTTTCAAAATTAACAAAAACCAAAAATATTTTCTATAAAAATCTTAAAAAGTTTAAAAATGGCACCTAATGATGATTCTGATAACCGTGTTCCTAGACTTGTTAATCGTGCAGATTTCAAGAATTGGACAATCAGACTGAGACATCACTTATGCTCCATTGACAATGACTTATGGAAGTCAATTGAAAAGGGTCCTCATATTCCAACTCAGACTGCTCTAGACAGTGCAAGTACCTACACCAAAGAAGTTCTCTACAACTGATCTCTGTTTAAAAGACTCTACTGAGCCTTATCCAGAAGATAATTTGTCAGCAGAAGATTTGAGGAAAGTAAAGAATGATAGCAAGGCTTATTCTTTAATGTGCAAGGGACTGCCACTTCAAGTTCTGTCGAGATTGGATGCATATCAGACTGGTTATACATGTTTCAAGGCATTAAAGTCAATATGTGAAGGAGGAGAACAATTGAGAAGTTTGAAGAAATCAAAGTTAAAAAGACAATTGGAGTTGTTCGAGCATATTAATGGAGAAACAGTGCATCAGATGATGAACAGGTTTGTTCACTTAACTACTGAGATGTCAAACCTCGGAGTTAAGACTGATCTTCAAGACTTGAATGATCGATTGTTATGTGCTTTGCCATCATCATGGAAGCAGACTGTTACTTTGTTAAAACATACTGAGAAATTTTCAATGGATTTAGATCTGCTTATTGGAAAGATTGAAGAAGTTGAGATTGATGAAGGATAAAGAAATACTGATAGATCAAGCTCACAAACTCAGTATAAGTATGTGGTAAATCCTGCCAATACTGTGGAGAATGCATTTCTTGCACAAGATGCAATGAAGTTTGAAGAAGAGGGTGATTTATTTGTTGGTGCAAGTTTCTATACTGATTCATCATACTTTCCAAGTTCACCAACTTATTCTCAACCTCAATCTCCACCCAGAGCTCAAGTTCAAAGTCAATATATGAAACCACAATCAGAAAATCAAAGTTCAAATGTTCAAGCCAAGGTGAAAGATGTAATGAACATTCTGTTGCAAGATGACGAGACAAAAACTGCTTTCACAGCGTTTATGGCAAGTTTTCAAGCATAACAAGGAAGTCACTTAAGTCAAATGGACGTGGTTCTTCAAGACTTATTCGAGATGGATCCAGTTGACGTTGAGGAGATGGATTTAAACTGGCAGATGGTAATGGTTGCATATAGAACGCAGAAGCATGCATATGTTAACCGAAGTTACAAGCCTCATGCAAACAAAACTGTTGGTTTTGACAAATCTGTTAGGGTTATTTCCTAGTTAAGATTTACTTTGTATTTTGTTTATATGTTTGTATATAGTTTAGGGTCTATTTTGTTATATTCCTTAAACTTGTATTTTGTTGCTTTAAGCATGTAGTGAGAGAGTGTGAGGAGGAAGGCTAGATCACTATTACACGTTAGAGAGAGAGTTAACTGTGTGTGATTTATTTCTCCTGCACTTGTACTACAAATTTGCTTTGATCATCAATATACAAAGAGAATTATTAGTATGAATTGTGTTTGTGATTGAACTGTTTGTTTGTGCGAATTATTCTGATCATTGTGAGTGATATTAACGATCCAATTGAACCTATCAATTGGTATCAGAGCTTTCGGTATTGTGTTCTTCGCTGTTCTTAAGCAAAAAACATCTATATTGCTCAAATATCATGATCTGAATGAATTGTTCGTGTTTTTAGTTGTGATTCATCAGCATAATCACTTCTAATTCACAACGATTGTGCAAATTCCATCAGATTATCATCAGATCTGAGGAATTAAGAAGATTGAAAAAGTTACTGTTCGATCAAATTTTGCTCAAATTCATCGAAAATTTGATCATGTTTTGGATTGATTGAGATTAGGGATTGATAATCGGACCATTTCACAGCTTGTGTGTGAATTTTGAACGAATTGGACAAGTTTTTGACAAAACCCAGAAAATTCTCATGGAGAAGATGATGAACAGTATGAACTTGGTTGAAGATTAACTTGCCGGGTGATTATATTTGACTTAGACAATTTCCTTTGGACTTAGATTGAAGAACAATTAGGTCCTGTATTGCCGTGTAAGGGATTTTGTACTTGTCGGGTGAGGAATTTGACGAAGAAAAGGTGTTACTGTTCAGCCGGATCAAACAATGTTGTGCCGGGTAAAACACTGTTACGCCGGGTGATTAACAAAATTCAGCCGGGTAATCATCAACTGTGTTGCCGGGTAAACAACATTGCCGTGTGATCGACAACTGTTCAGCCGGGTAAAGCCTTCTGCCGTGTCAAGATTCAAGCCGGGTCAAGTTATTGCCGTGTGAAGTTATTTCTTGTTGCCGGGTAACTGTTCAGCCGGGTCAAGAACAAAAGTATTACAACTGTTGAGCCGTGTAACTGTTTAGCCGTGTAAAGACCTTTCTCTGCCGGGTGAAGAACAAATACACTGTTTAGCCGGGTGAAAAAGGATTTTCACTGTTCAGCCGTGTGATTCAATTTTAGTTGTTTTTAATACTTGTTTCTTATCTTGTCTTTAATTGCTTGTCTTTATTTTAGTATTTTAATCATTTTTTAAAAAAAAAAAAAAATTAACAAAAACCAAAAATATTTTCTTTAAAATCTTTCTTAAAAAATTAAAAATGGCACCTAATGATGATTCTGATAACCGTGTTCCTAGACTTGTTAATCGTGCAGATTTCAAGAATTGGACAATCAGACTGAGACATCACTTATGCTCCATTGACAATGATTTATGGAAGTCAATTGAAAAGGGTCCTCATATTCCAACTCAGACTGCTCCAGACAGTGCAAGTACCTACACCAAAGACTCTACTGAACCTTATCCAGAAGATAATCTGTCAGCGGAAGATTTGAGAAAAGTAAAGAATGATAGCAAGGCTTATTCTTTAATGTGCAAGGGACTGCCACTTCAAGTGCTGTCTAGATTGGATGCATATCAGACTGGTTATACATGTTTCAAGGCATTAAAGTCGATATGTGAAGGAGGAGAACAATTGAGAAGTTTGAAGAAATCAAAGTTAAAAAGGCAATTGGAGTTGTTCGAGCATATTAATGGAGAAACAGTGCATCAAATGATGAACAGATTTGTTCACCTAACTACTGAGATGTCAAATCTTGGATTTAAGACTGATCTTCAAGACTTGAATGATCGTTTGTTATGTGCTTTGCCATCATCATGGAAGCAGACTGTTACTTTGTTGAAACATACTGAGAAATTTCCAATGGATTTAGATCTGCTTATTGGAAAGATTGAAGAAGTTGAGATTGATGAAGGATCAAGAAATACTGATAGATCAAGCTCACAAACTCAGTATAAGTATGTGGTAAATCCTGCCAATACTGTGGAAAATGCATTTCTTGCACAAGATGCAATGAAGTTTGAAGAAGAGGGTGACTTATTTGTTGGTGCAAGTTTTTATACTGATTCATCATACTTTCCATGTTCACCAACTTATTCTCAACCTCAATCTCCACCAAGAGCTCAAGTTCAAAGTCAGAATCTGAAGAATCAATCAGAAAATCAAAGTTCAAATGTTCAAGCCAAGGTGAAAGACGTAATGAACATTCTGTTGCAAGATGATGAGACCAAAACTGCTTTTACAGCGTTTATGGCAAGTTTTCAAGCATACCAAGGAAGTCACTTAAGTCAAATGGACGTGGTCCTTCAAGACTTATTTGAGATGGATCCAGTTGACGTTGAAGAAATGGATTTGAATTGGCAAATGGTAATGGTTGCATATAGAACGCAGAAGCATGCATATGTTAACCGAAGCTACAAGCCTCATGCAAACAAAACTGTTGGTTTTGACAAATCAAAGGCCAGATGTTTCAATTGTAACCAGTATGGTCATTTCTCAAGAGAATGCAAAGCTCCCAAGAATCAGAATTTCAATGACCAAGCTAGTTCAAGTAATCAAGGTCAAGGTCAAAGCTCACAACAGTCTTCAAGCTACCAAAGCAGAAATCAACGTTACTTCCAGAAACCATACCAAAGTCTTCCCATGCCGGAATTAAAGGATGAAGGAAAGAAACCAGAAGACCAAACAAAGGCACTGGTAGTAAGTGTAAAAGACGGATATGATTGGAGCGCATATGCAGAACAATTTACGTCTGATCTTACATCAAGTCTGGCACTGGTATGTGAAATTGAAGAAGACTGGTCTGAAGAAGGGGATGGAAAAATGATTGAAGATGTCAGTGAAGATTCTGAAGACTATGACTGGAGTGCAAAATCTGATCCTGTTGAAGAATCTGAGTCTGAGATTGCGCTGATGGCTACTGCCAATGAGTCTTCATCTTCTACTGAACAACCAAAGGTTAGTAATGACTTACCCCCTAACTATGTTCCTTTACCTGCTGATGTGAAAGAAAGGTTATGTTCTGAACAATGCATTCAACAAGTAGAACATTATCGAACTCATTCATTTAAAATTGGTGATAAATTAAGTAAACATGAAAAACTTCATGAACAACTTAAAATTGATCATAAAATTTCTGATGAGAAGATTTTGTCACTTAAAGAATCATGGAACAAGACCTTAAAGGAACTGGAATTGGTAACAAAACAACTTGAAGAAATGACAAAGAACTTTGAACAAGAAAAAGTTGCACATGCAGTCACTCAAGTTGAATTAACAAAGGTTAAAAGCTGTAAAACCATGGTGAAACAACTCGTAAGTGAAAGAGGTAACAAAACAAAAACCGGGTTGAGTTTTACTCATGAACCATTGCCAAATTCTATCACACAAACCTTACCGGAAAACTTTAATGAATTTGATCATTCACCTGAAAATGAAAGAAAATTTAAAGAAATTCAAAGAAGTAAATCCGAGTCTGAAGGTTCTGAAGTGTTGATGGAAAGCTTGAAAGATGAAGATGGTGCAACAACTGAAGATGATGATGAAGCAAGCAACAAGTCTGCAAACAAATTGGAGCCTGTTCTGATTCAACTTGTTGAGTATCGGGAACTGAATCCGAAGCCAGAAACGGTGAAGGAAGAAGGTGAGTTTTCAGGATACAATGATCCTGAATACATCAGGTGGAAGAAAGAACAAAAGGCGCAAGTTGCTGATCAGTTGATCAAAAAGCAAGAAGTAAAGAAGGCTGAAGTTTCAACTGCAAAGAAGCAGAAATCGAAAGTAATGAACAATCAATCTGAAACAAAAGAGTCAAAAGGCAAAAGTGTCTTAAAATCGAATGATAACACCAAAGTTCAAAGTGTTAAAACTGACAAATTTAAACCTGTCAAGAAGATGTCAAAAGATAAGAAAATCAAGTTTGTGTCTGCAGGAACGTTTGATTTGAATGGATCTTATGGTAAACCAATCAATTCTCCAATCAAATCTAACTCTGGTCTGAAAACAGGTTCAGGTCCTAAGTCTTCCGCTGTCAATGATAAGAGAATTGAATCTAAAAAGTTAACCAAACAGAACAGTTTAAAATCGAACCAAAGTCCAATGCAATCAAGATCACAAACCAAGTCTCCACAAAAGAATCAAGTTAATCTAAAACCGAACAAAACTGATAATGAATCACGTGTTGGTTCTTCATCAAAGGTTAACAATCGGCTCTTTAGGATTAGCAAGAAACATTGTGAAATTTGTGATAGATATAATCATGCAACTGCTGAATGTTTCTTTAACAGGTACTGCAGTTTCTGTGACAAAAGAAATCATTTTTCAGAAGAATGTTATTATAACAAATTTTGTGACATTTGTGAGAGGAGAAACCATGACACAAAGGATTGTTTCTTTCGATCAAACTCAACAAGAGAAATGACTCCGTTTTCAAACTTTAAAAGAAATCATTCATTTGGTTTTCAAAATATGAGTCAAAGTCATTCTCCGGTTTTGAAAAATTTCAATCGAAACAATTCTGTTTCTAACTTTTCAAGAAATGTGCAGGTTAATAATTTTAAACCAAGAGCTTTAATGGTAAGAAACCAAAAGTTTGAAAATAACCTTGATCCTAAGCTAGAGGAAAGGTTTAGTGCTTTGAGGAGAAAGCAATCAATGAACGCCAATGGGCGAAACAACAGTTCTCAGCATCAAAATCTCTTAAATGAAACAAATTTTCAAAATGTTCAATATCAACAAGTTACTATTGCAGATAGATTCGGAAAACCCAAGACCGTGTGGGCCTGGGTTGACCAAACTAACTAAGTGATTGTTGAAATGCAGGTACGCCCAGGAAGACCTATCAACTCGTGGTTCGTTGATAGTGGGTGTAGCTGGCACATGACAGGCAACCATGCCTTGCTTCAGGATTTCAAGCTGAAAAATGGTACACACGTTGCATTTGGAGGTGATGCGGGTGGTAAGATAACAGGAGAAGGAACCGTATCGAATGGGGTCATTAGTTTTGATAAAGTCAACTACTGTGCACAATTGAACTTTAACTTACTAAGCGTATCTCAAATTTGTGATAAATCTTATTCAACTTTATTTAATGATTCTTTCTGTTATATACTCAAACCAGGTTTCAAGATTGACAATGAATGGGTAGTGGTGAAAGCTCCAAGAGATCGTGATGTATACAAGCTGGATATGTCACAGATTGACGCTGAAACCGAAACTACTTGTCTCATTGCTCATGCTTCAAATGATGAGAGTCAGCTTTGGCATAGACGGCTGGGCCATTCAAACTTCAGAAACATGAATCGTTTGGTGACTGGAAATCACGCTGTGGGAATCCCATCGAAGAAATTCTCTACAACTGATCTCTGTCCTGCATGTTTGAAAGGAAAACAGCATCGCATGTCTTTTAAGTCCAAGCCAGAAAACTCCATTTCAAAACCCTTGCAGAAAACTCCATTTCAAAACCCTTGCATCGCATGTCATCATTGACGATTTCACTAGATTTTCTTGGGTTTATTTCTTGCATGTTAAATCTGAAACTGCGGAGTTATTAAAAGAATTTATCATCAAAGTTGAAAATCAGTTGGATTGTAAAGTGAAAGTTTTACGAAGTGATAATGGTACAGAATTTAAAAACGCTAATGTTGATTTGTTTTGTGCAGAAAAAGGAATTGCGAGACAATTCAGTGCTCCAAGAACGCCTCAACAGAACGGGGTTGCGGAACGGAAAAACCGGACACTGATTGAAGCTGCAAGATCCATGCTCGCAGATGCCAAAATCCCTATCACATTCTGGGACGAAGCTATTGCTACTGCGTGTTTTGTGCAAAACAGAACATTATTGGTTCAGGATAAACAGAAAACATCTTATGAGTTGTTATTTGGAAGAAAACCGAATATTTCTTATTTGAAAGCATTTGGTTGTCCTGTAACGATTCTAAATTTAAATGATCATCTCGGGAAATTTGAGTGAAAATCTGACGATGGATTCTTCCTAGGTTATTCGTCTGTTTCTAAAGCTTATCGGGTTTTTAATAGCAAAACAAATACTGTTAGTGAAACTATTAACGTAAAGTTTTTAGAAAATTCGTTTCCGTCAGTGGCGCATGGTCCCGAATGGTTATTTGATTTAGATTCGTTATCAAAATCTTTCAATTCTAACTTGTTTGATTTTTCAGGAAAAGCAAGGAAAGAATCAGGCGACTTGGGATGCTTTAGTGACGATTCTGATAATGACGAGGATGGAAATCTCAACTCTGAATATCCGTTCATGTCATTTCATAATCCTGATCATGTCAAATCCAGTCAAGCTCCGGGTTCTTCTGGTTCTCAAGAAGATCAAGAATCAAACAATCTTGAAGATGATGTGAATCCGCAAAGTTCTCCTAATGATGGTGGATCCGTTCAAAATCAATCATCATCGGATCCGAATGTTGAAGTTGTTCCAGAATCTTTTGATTACTTCATCAATTCACCGGATCAAGTCCCGAATTTCACTCCGCATACTTCTACTATTCTACAAGATCTACCAAATCTGAATCAATCTAATCTAGAGACTCAAGTGCAAGGAGATGAGATACCAATTCATCGAATTCACAAGAAACATCCTGTCTCTCAGATTATTGGGCCGTTGAATCAGAGAACTACAAGAAGTCAAACTGAGCAAGCAAACGTTTGTCTTTATTCATGTTTTCTATCTCAAGTGGTGCCAAAGAACATTTCAGAAGCGTTGCAAGATAATAGTTGGATTGAAGCCATGCAAGAGGAATTACTTCAATTTCGCAAACAAGAGGTTTGGAAATTAGTGGACTTACCTGAAGGAGAAAATGCGATTGGTACAAGATGGTTGTACAAAAACAAGCCAGACGAACGTGGCATTGTTGTGAGAAACAAAGCAAGACTCATTGCACAAGGATACACTCAAGAAGAAGGCATTGATTATGAAGAGGTGTTCGCTCCGGTCGCAAGACTTGAAGCCATACGCGTTTTTCTTGCTTATGCTTCCTTCATGAAGTTTAAAGTATTCCAAATGGATGTTAAAGGCGCTTTTCTGTATGGACCGATTACAGATGATGTTTATGTCAGACAACCTCCGGGTTTTGAAGATCCTGACTATCCTCATCGTGTATACAAGTTGAGTAAAGCACTATACGGTCTACACCAAGCTCCAAGAATCTGGTATGAGACATTATCCAAACATTTACTAGAACATGGATTCACAAGAGGGCAGATTGATCCAACTTTGTTTATGAAGAGGGAGAATGAAGAACTCTTATGTGTTCAAGTTTATGTGGACGATATTATCTTCGGATCGACCAGTGCGTCAATGTGCAAAGAATTTGAGGAAATCATGAAGTGCAGATTCCAGATGAGTTCTATGGGGGAGATTAACTTCTTTCTTGGATTACAAGTGAAACAATCAGCTGACGGAATTTTCATCAATCAATCAAAATTTATTGAGAAGTTGTTGAAGAAGTTCAAGATGCAAGATTGTCAGACAATTCGAACTCCATCTGATGTGAACTGCAAGATACAACCGGATTCGAAAGGCAAATCCGTGGATCAAACACTATACAGATCAATGATCGGTTCACTGATGTATCTTACTGCATCAAGGCCAGACATCATGTATGCTGTATGTGTGTGCGCAAGATATCAGTCTGATCCAAAAGAGTCGCACCTGGTTGCTGTGAAACGTATTTTCAGATACCTTAAAGGGAAACCGAATCTTGGGTTATGGTATCCTTATGAATGAAATTTTGAATTATATAGTTATTCTGACAGTGATTTTGGTGGGTGTGCTCTTGACAGGAAATCGACAACTGGTGGATGTCAATTTCTGGGTCCTAGACTTGTCTCTTGGCAATGCAAGAAGCAGACCAACGTTTCTGTATCCACAGCTGAAGCAGAGTATATCGCTGCATCTGCAGGATGTTCTCAAGTTTTGTGGCTACAAAACCAATTGCTTGACTACGGGTTTAACTTTCTCAAAACTCCTATATACATAGATAATACTGCTGCTATGTTTATTACTGCTAATCCTGTTCAACACTCAAAAACCAAACATATCGAAATTCGATATCACTTTTTAAGAGACAACTCTGAAAAAGGTTTAATAATTTTGATTAAAGTTCATACCGACAAACAACTGGCAGATCTTTTCACAAAATCATTTTTGTCAGGCCGGTTTGAATTCTTAATTCAATCCATAGGATTAATCAATCATGATTGATTCTATTTTTCGAAAACAAAACAAAAATCAGAAAATATAAAAGCCAAAAATATAATAAGTTGATGTCAAGTATTGATTCCTTTGTCTTTTATTTTATGTTTTGCATTGTGTGCTTGCATGAAAAAGAAAATAGAAAAACCAAACAAAATATAAAAGCAAAAAGAAAAGAAAATATCATGTCATAAGAATCTATATTGCAAAAAGTGAGAAATGATAGTTACACTAGACATTATTTGTTACATCATTTTTAATAAAGACTGATAAATGTTAATTGATGTGCTAGACAGCTCAGGCAATTAGACTGAAAAAGTAAGTTGATTGTTGACAAACATAAACTTAATGATCTTTGTGTTAAGTTCCATTGTTATACATGTCTAGATATATATCTTTTGATACATTGCTTGTGATGATAGTTGTGCATGATCGGGTAACGATGTAGTCTATTCAGTGTGATGAACCGCATCGTGAGCTTCTTTGTTGTGGTACCCACAGACCTGAAGTCTCACACGAAGTCTCTTATGAGCTTCAAGGTGCAGCAAAAGATTCCCAATGTTGGAACAAAAAGAGTCCCAAATGTGGACCATCACCAACCAAAAATTCCAAAAAGGAATTCAGAAGATTCCCAAGGGGAACGATAGGAAAGAAAAATTCCCAAAGATGGAATTAAAAAGAAGTCCCAAAGTGGACCAAATCCGAATAGAACCCAGATTCCACACCGTATATGACTGTAAGTGACCAGGTTTTGTGCAATATGCATTCAGGTAGTGATTGATAAGGAAATATGTTGACATATGTATACATGTGGGTCACATAAGTTATTTTAATCGAACCTTATGTATCATCATGATACTGAAAAAGTAAGTGTGTCAACTCGAGCTAATTGGTATGTTTTCATATCATCACTCAATCAAACATAAGTCAAATGTCAATTCAAAACTTGCAAAACATGTTCAGATAATGTGTGGTATGATCTCACTGCGATATTTTGATTTATTGCATTGCATATGTCTTTATTTTAATGTGTGCAGGCATTTGGAATCATTATTGACACATCGACATCCTTGTTAAACTTAAAAATTTCAAGAAATTTCAAGTTTAGGGGGAGAATAAATTGAAGAAAAATATCTATAAAAATCCCAAAAATATTTTTGAATAAGTGTGTTTTGAATGAACAAGATTATGTGGTATGAAAAGCAAAGGTATTGGATGTGTTAAAAACAAACCCAAGGTCTTGTGAATTGTTTTTATGAAATTGCTTCGGGATATAGAAAAATTGGTTGTGCAAAAACATTTTTGAAAAAGAAAAAGAAAAGTGAATTTAATTGGATTTAATGTTATTGACTTGTTTAATGTTGTTGATAATTAATGTGACAAAATTCTTTTTAAGGATATCTTGTCTAATTAATGTGTCGAGAATGTTTGCAGGTGCAATAAATGCTGTTGAAAAAGTCAACAGACGAGAAAAGTGAAGAAAAATCGCAAAGTGTTATAGCCGGGCAAAGATATCAGATACAACTGTACTGCCGGGTAATGAACATACTGTTCAGCCGGGTAATGGTGTATGCTTGATACAAGCCGGGTGATTGAGAAAAAGGTGAAGATATTATGACCACTGTACAGCCGGGCAATGAACATGTCAAAAACAGCCGGGTGAAGGTCATAGATATCTGCCGGGTGACAAGTGTGCACTATACAGCCGGGTAAAAGAGAAATCTTCTTGCCGTGTAAAGTGTATGACACTGTGTTGCCGGGTAATGAAGAAAAGCATGCCGGGTGATATAGAAGACAACTATGTTGCCGTGTGAAGAAGAAAGCATGCCGGGTGAATGATAAAGCAACTATGTTGCCGGGTGATGAAGAAAGCAAGCCGGATGAAAGAAAAGCAACTGTGTTGCCGGGTGATGAAGAAAGGTTGTCGGGTGATGTTTTGAAGACTACTATTCTGCCGGGTGATGAATAAAACCCATCAGGTGTAGTTGTTCCTAACCTTTACCCGTCACTACAGTGATTTACCCGTCTCTACAGTGTTTGACCCGTCAAGTATGTTTCACATGTTGTGACTTGTCTCAACAGTACATGACCCGTTACTACAGTACATGACACGGATCAACAGTGCTTGACCCGGCAAAGCTTATTGGGCCTTTTATGTTTACCCGTCCCATTTGTTGACCCGGCACCTCAAGTTTGACCTAAATTTTTAACGATAGAAAAACCCGCCTCTTCACAAACACTTATCATTTTTCACATTCACTTTCAAGCAAATCCCCTGTACTTAAATCGCTTTGATTATCATATTCAGTCGTTGATTCTGTAACAAGTACAATCGATTGAATAAGGTATTGTTATTGTGATTTGTGCTTGATAAACCTGCAAATCGACCGATAAAGTGAAAAACGATGATGAACAGTGTTTTTGATCATTGAATCGACACTTTGATTGTGTGTGTTGAAACCAAAATCGAATGTTGTTTTAAGTATAAAATCTGTCGATCATCAACAATCAATCACTCATTTGCACTAAAACACCTTAAAACCAACTGAATCAGTCAAAATTGTTCACAACTGATAAAATCGCCATTGATGAACTTTGAAGCTGTTAAATGTTAAACATCAAAATGATGAAATATCTGTTTAAAAGTGATCAGTACTTGTTAAAACTGAACTAAAACATGATAAACAAATTCATCATACAAATGTCAAAATTATGTCTTAAGTGTTTAACTGTTAAAATTAAAACATGTTGTATAATCATTAAAACTCAAAGTTGTTTGATTAAGATGATGAAAATCAGGTTATTAGAACAATTTTAGAATTTAAAATGTTTATGTGAATGTTTTGCTTTCTAACTTTTATTCAAACACTTATGAAAATTTTGATATGTATTAATGAAGAATCTAACACATTTGTCTTGTTTGTGTTTTTGTGTTTGTTTTGACAGATGGAGAATCTAAAGTTTGAGCCCAAACACAATTTGGTGGCATGTCTAGATGAATCTATCCCTGAAACAGAAGGTTACAGAGATATGATCAAGTTTATAAAGAGGACCAAATATGTGTATGCTATGTGTGCCAAACCGGTCATATATGCAAGGCTGATTAAGAGTTTTTGGAGGACAGCAGAGGTTATTAGAGATGACAATGGTGTTGCTGTTGTGAGAGGGAATATTACTGGAGATATGGTGTTGACTGTCTCTGAAGAAGCCATCAGAAATGCCCTGAGAATAGATGAAGATGAAGTTGGTATGAATGATGAATTGACAATGGCAGAGTGTCAATCGTGTTTTGTTAATATGGGGCATCCACCTGTATTTCCAAAGTCACAATTTTATAGGGCGAAGTTGGGAAAGAAGTATAAGTTGTTGTGTTATGTTGTCCAACAGTGCATGTCCAGGAGGAGTGCAGGGTTTGACAATTTACCATCTGATATAGCTTCTCCAATAGTTGCTATTGCAGAGAACAAACCATTCAACATGTCAAGATGGATAATGAACGGGTTTGTGTTCAATTTGGTAAAGGGCAAGAGGTTTAAGTTTCTCATGTATCCGAGATTCTTACAACTGATGATCAATGTTGCATATCCTATCATCAGAGCCGAAGGTTATTCTGGAGGTATATTATATACTGAGGACATGAACGATCTATCTTACAGAAAGATGAGTATCGGGAATGTACCTAATGTAGATCTATTTGCTTATATGAGAGATATAGCAAATAATGAAGAAGAAGTTGATGTTGTCTATCATCACATTTCTCATGGTGAGATTGTGAATCCACAGGACCTTATTGATGAGGTGCCTGATAATCTACTTGATGATGATGAGTATGATGCTCGTCATGCAGGAGATGAAGAGAATGAACCTGAGGATGATGATAATGATGATAGTGGAGATGATGGTGGAAATGATGATGCTGAATCTGAATCTGATTCAGAAGAGGCAGAGATTTTTGAAACAGTTGAACCGATGGAAGTAGAGACTGAGAATGTTGAAGTCATTGAGCCTGTTGTGATAGAAGAACCTGTTGAGGTTGCTTCTGTTGAAGAAGAAGTAGTTACTGAAATTCCAAAGGATGTTACTGTTCAGTATGTCAGAAGAAAAAGATCGAAACCAGTAATAGAGCCTGTGATTGTAGAGCCTGAAGAGATAAATGTAGTTCAGATAGCTCAGGAGGTAATGGCCGAAGCTGAAACTATTGCACAGATAGTTGAAGAAGCTGATGCTGGCATTACTGATCCTATTTCTGCTGATATACCCACCACATCATCCCCCATTGCACAAAACATTGAACAAGGTTTGGAGTCTTCACCAAATTTTGTGTCAAGTGTTGATCAAACAGAGAATGAGAAAAGAATTGTTGAGTTAGAGGAGATGGTTACAAAGTTGATGGAAGCAAATGAATTGTTGAAAGCTTCGAATGAAAGGAAAAAGAAAAGATTTGATGAGTTTTGGGATATTCATAATCAGAATTTGAAAACCTTCAAAGAGTTGGATGCAGATCATCTCAAACCGAAGATTGAGCATGATGAACTGAAGGATAAATATGATAAACTAAAGGAGGAACATGATAACCTGAAGTATGATTATACTGAACTGAAAGCTGAATGCAATACTTTGGAGGATGAGAAAGAGATGTTGGAGAAATGGCTGGAGGAAACGAAACCGAAGAAAGCTGGTTCATCATCTGATAAAGATTTTTCAGATGAAGTGGTTGAAATAGCTGAAGCGGCTCAAGTACCAAAAGTCTATCTGACCAGAGCACGAGGTACAACAAATGTTGGTATAATGGTGGAATCTCCAATTATCATTCCCGATGAAGCTGTTGTTGAAAGTGTCATCTCTGACAAAGCTGAGGGAAAAAGGAAGTTAGATGCTATACCAGAGATTATGGGTGATGAAGGTAGTTCGAAAAAGGCAAAACTGGATGAAACAGTGCAGATTGAGCCGATTCAATCTGTAGCTGCAGTTGAGACTGAGAAAATTGATGAGACTATGACTGAAGCTGAAATTGCTAAAACAGTTCAGGTTGAGCCGATTCAATCTGAATCTGTAGCTGAAACTGAAGTATTTGAGGTCACAGATAGCGAGAAGGAAGTTGATTCTGAAGAAACAGTTCAGATTGAGCCGATTCAATCTGAAGCTGTTAATATGCCTGAAAATGTTGAAGTTATGGAGAATGTGCCTGAAACTGCAACTGAAGTTGCAAGTCAGTTTGAGCCGGTTCAAACTGACAATGCACCTATGATTGAAGCTTTAGATGATTTGGACGATATTGATTTCACTGAATCTGAAGATGAAGCTGAGCCAGAAACCAATGTTGTTGAAGAGATTCCAGATGATTTAGACCAAAGATTTGCTTATCTCGAGAAAATGAAATACAATCCTGTGTTTTTGAATGGGTTGACTGTGAGCCAGATAAATGAAGAATATGAAAAGTGTGTGATTGCCCAAGACAAAGCTGCTGCTGATAAGAAAGAGTTTGTCATTGAGATGGGTGAATGGACTCCAATGCAAGAAAGTCTGAATATAGAAGACTTGCCTCCAACTGAACTTTATCATCAAAATCCGGAAGAAATGTCAAGTACAGATATGCGAAGTTGGCTGAGCTCGAGAAATTATCCATATAGGACTTTGAAGAGGTTGAAATCTGAGTCACTGAGGAAGATTGTTACTAGCTTTATGAAGACCGAAAAAATGTACAATCGTATGTTTTATTTGGACTACAACAATCCTCAATACTTCGAGCTGACAAAGAGATATAAAATTCTTGGACCAAAAGAACTTCCGGTGATGGCTTTACCTGAAAATGCTCACAAGAAAAGGCATGAATTGATGGATATGTTTCCAAGCGAAGTTAAATCTTATAACATACCGATGGATGTTCGGGAATCATGGCATAAATCAGCCACAGCAGGTGATGTGGTGAGGTCACTGCTGAGTAAGGGTCAGTCAATCGCTGAATTACTTGATTCCATGATTGTGCCAGAAAAGAATAAGAAGGTGAAGATAATTGCATGGAAATACGATGAAGTGTTTGATGCTTTTATGATAAAAAGAGTTAATGGTTTATGTGACGTATATCATTATTACTCTAGCATTTTCAAACTGGAAGTACAAGATTTGAAAGAGCTGCACAAACTCAGGTTGATAAATCACACGCATGCTGAGCGTGGTGATAAATGTGCAATGCTTCTTGATGCCGGGATAGCCAGACCACCAAAGTATCTTGATTTCAGAGGCCAACAAGAAGATACTGCTTATGTGCAAGCAAAGAAAGAAAGAAAGAAGAAACGATTGGTTGTGAGTGAAGATATGTATCTGGAAGAATTTTCGGATGAGTACTTTGACAAAGTGACGAATCCAGGATTGAAGGTGATAGATGGTTCGCAAATGACAAAGCCTATACGTAGAGTTTTCTATAATCAAGAAACGTTTGAGTTGAAGCTTGTTCGGAATTTGGATGATTGGGACAAAGACATGATTACTTTGTTTAGTACTTTTGAGTTGAAGCTGCTTCATCCATCCTATATCGATTATCTAAGAAGTTGCAGAATGGAGAAATGTAAGGATAAACTAGCTGAAGCTGATAGGAAGTTGTTTGTTGTGATGATAGAGGTGATTGCTGCTGCAACTGAAAAGATTCGTGTACGAAAGGCATTGCTGAACTCTAATCTTGTGAGGGTTGATATACCAGAGATAGAGTTTATGAATATCTGGAAGAGGAACGCTTGAAGTGCAAGTCAAAGGACAGGAGATGCCATTTGAATTTTATGCTAATATTGACTTTGTAGGTTTAAATCTGGATTCACTTAGACGCATGAATGCCTGCCCAATTCTGACAAACGAGTCCAAGCCAAGACAAGCCAAGATTGCGGAAAAGTTCAAGTCGTGCATAGAAGAAGCGCTGAAAGAACAAGAAGAGTTTAAAGGAAGAGAGCTGCTGAACGTCAAAGACGAGCCAGAAGATTGGTAGAAAGAGATTGATGCTGAACAAAGATGAAAAAGATAGAAGATTTTGCTGAAGATTCAAAGATAAATCTTAGGGGGAGTACTGTTAGGGTTATTTCCTAGTTAAGATTTACTTTGTATTTTGTTTATATGTTTGTATATAGTTTAGGGTCTATTTTGTTATATTCCTTAAACTTGTATTTTGTTGCTTTAAGCATGTAGTGAGAGAGTGTGAGGAGGAAGGCTAGATCACTATTACACGTTAGAGAGAGAGTTAACTGTGTGTGATTTATTTCTCCTGCACTTGTACTACAAATTTGCTTTGATCATCAATATACAAAGAGAATTATTAGTATGAATTGTGTTTGTGATTGAACTGTTTGTTTGTGCGAATTATTCTGATCATTGTGAGTGATATTAACGATCCAATTGAACCTATCAAAATCAAAGGCCAGATGTTTCAATTGTAACCAGTATGGTCATTTCTCAAGAGAATGCAAAGCTCCCAAGAATCAAAATTTCAATGACCAAGCTAGTTCAAGTAATCAAGGTCAAGGTCAAAGCTCACAACAGTCTTCAAGCTATCAACAAAGAAATCAACGTTACTTTCAGAAACCATACCAAAGTCTTCCCATGCCTGAACTAAAAGACGAAGGAAAGAAACCAGAAGACCAAACAAAGGCACTGGTAGTAAGTGTAAAAGATGGTTATGATTGGAGTGCGTATGCAGAACAATTCACTTCTGATCTTACATCAAGTTTGGCACTGGTGTGTGAAATCGAAGAAGACTGGTCTGAAGAAGGGGATGGAAGAATGATTGAAGATGTGAGTGAAGATTCTGAAGATTATGACTGGAGTGCAAAGTCTGATCCTGTTGAAGAATCTGAGTATGAAGTTGCGCTGATGGCTACTGCCAATGAGTCTTCATCTTCTACTGAACAACCAAAGGTTAGTAATGACTTACCCCCTAACTATGTTCCTTTACCTGCTGATGTGAAAGAAAGGTTATGTTCTGAACAATGCATTCAACAAGTAGAACATTATCGAACTCATTCATTTAAAATTGGTGATAAATTAAGTAAACATGAAAAACTTCATGAACAACTTAAAATTGATCATAAAATTTCTGATGAGAAGATTTTGTCACTTAAAGAATCATGGAACAAGACCTTAAAGGAACTGGAATTGGTAACAAAACAACTTGAAGAAATGACAAAGAACTTTGAACAAGAAAAAGTTGCTCATGCTGTCACACAAGTTGAATTAACAAAGGTTAAAAGCTGTAAAACCATGGTAAAACAACTCATTAATGAAAGAGGTAACAAAACCAAAACCGGGTTGGGTTTTACTCATGAACCAATGCCAAATTCTATCACTCAAACCTTACCGGAAAACTTTAATGAATTTGATCATTCACCTGAAAATGAAAGAAAATTCAAAGAAATTCAAAGAAGTAAATCCGAGTCTGAAGGTTCTGAAGTTTTGATGGAAAGTTTGAAAGAAGAAGATGATGTGACAACTGAAGCTGACGATGAAGCTAGCAACAAATCTGACAACAAATCAGAGCCTGTTCTGATTCAACTGGTTGAGTATCCGGAACTGAATCCGAAGCCAGAAACGGTGAAGGAAGAAGGTGAATTTTCAGGATACAATGATCCTGAATACATCAGGTGGAAGAAAGAACAAAAGGCGCAAGTTGCTGATCAGTTGATCAAGAAGCAAGAAGTGAAGAAGGCCGATGTTTCAACTGCAAAGAAGCAGAAATCGAAAGTAATGAACAATCAATCTGAAACAAAAGAATCGAAAGGCAAAAGTGTCTTAAAATTGAATGATAACACCAAAGTTCAAAGTGTTAAAACTGACAAAGTTAAACCTGTCAAGAAAGTGTCAAAAGGTAAGAAAATCAAGTTTGTGTCTGCAGGAACGTTTGATTTGAACGGATCTTATGGTAAGCCAATCAATTCTCCAATCAAATCTAACTCTGGTCTGAAAACAGGTTCAGGTCCTAAGTCTTCCGCTGTCAATGATAAGAGAATTGAATCTAAAAAGGTAACCAAACAGAACAGTTTAAAATCGAACCAAAGTCCCATGCAATCAAAATCACAAAAAAAGTTTCCACAGAAAAGTGTTAATCTAAAACCGAACAATCATGATAATGAATCTCGAATGAGTTCAACATCAAAAGTTAACAATCGGCTCTTTAGGATTAGCAAGAAACATTGTGAAATTTGTGATAGATATAATCATGCAACTGCTGAATGTTTCTTTAACAGGTACTGCAGTTTCTGTGACAAAAGAAATCATTCTTCAGAAGAATGTTATTATAACAAATTTTGTGATATTTGTGAAAGAAGGAATCATGACACAAAGGATTGTTTCTTTCGATCAAACTCAACAAGAGAAATGACTCCATTTTCAAACTTTCAAAGAAATAAATCAATTGGTTTTCAAAATATGAATCAAAGTCATTCTCCGGTTTTGAGAAACTTCAATCGAAACAATTCTGTTTCTAACTTTTCAAGAAATGTGCAGGTTAATAATTTTAAACCAAGAGCTTTAATGGTAAGAAACCAAAAGTTTGAAAATAACCTTGATCCTAAGCTAGAGGAAAGGTTTAGTGCTTTGAGGAGAAAGCAATCAATGAACGCCAATGGGCGAAACAACAGTTATCAGCATCAAAATCTCTTAAATGAAACAAATTTTCAAAATGTTCAATATCAACAAGTTACTATTGCAGATAGATTCGGAAAACCCAAGACCGTGTGGGCCTGGGTTGACCAAACTAACTAAGTGATTGTTGAAATGCAGGTACGCCCAAGAAGACCTATCAACTCATGGTTCGTTGATAGTGGGTGTAGCCGGCACATGACAGGCAACCATGCCTTGCTTCAGGACTTCAAGCTGAAAAATGGTACACACGTTGCATTTGGAGGTGATGCGGGTGGTAAAATAACAGGAGAAGGAACCGTATCAAATGGGATCATTAGTTTTGACAAAGTCAACTACTGTGCACAGTTGAACTTTAACTTACTAAGTGTATCTCAAATTTGTGATAAATCTTATTCAACTTTATTTGATGAATCTTTCTGTTATATACTCAAACCAGGTTTCAAGATTGACAATGAATGGGTAGTGGTTAAAGCTCCAAGAGATCGTGATGTATACAAGCTGGATATGTCGCAGATTGACGCTGAAACCGAAACTACTTGTCTCATTGCACATGCTTCAAATGATGAGAGTCAGCTTTGGCATAGACGGCTGGGCCATTCAAACTTCAGAAACATGAATCGTTTGGTGACTGGAAATCACGCTGTGGGAATCCCCTCAAAGAAGTTTTCTACAACTGATCTCTGTCCAGCATGTTTGAAAGGAAAACAGCATCGCATGTCTTTTAAGTCCAAGCCAGAAAACTCCATTTCAAAACCCTTGCAGATGCTACATATGGATCTTTTCGGACCAACAAATGTGCAAAGCATCGGAAAGAAGTCTTACTGTTTTGTCATCATTGACGATTTCACTAGATTTTCTTGGGTTTATTTTTTGCATGCTAAATCTGAAACTGCGGAGTTATTAAAAGAATTTATCATCAAAGTTGAAAATCAGTTGGATTGTAGAGTGAAAATTTTACGCAGTGATAATGGTACAGAATTTAAGAACGCTAATGTTGATTTGTTTTGTGCAGAAAAAGGAATTGCTAGACAATTTAGTGCTCCAAGAACGCCTCAACAAAATGGGGTTGCGGAACGGAAAAACCGGACACTAATTGAAGCAGCAAGATCCATGCTCGCAGATGCCAAAATCCCTATCACATTCTGGGACGAAGCTATTGCTACTGTGTGTTTTGTGCAAAACAGAACATTATTGGTTCAGGATAAACAGAAAACATCTTATGAATTGTTATTTGGAAGAAAACCGAATATTTCTTATTTGAAAGCATTTGGTTGTCCTGTAACGATTCTAAATTTAAATGATCATCTCGGGAAATTTGAATCAAAATCTGACGATGGATTTTTCCTTGGATATTCGTCTGTTTCTAAAGCTTATCGGGTTTTTAATAGCAAAACAAATACTGTTACTGAAACTATTAACGTAAAGTTTTTAGAAAATTCGTTTCCGTCAGTGGCGCATGGTCCCGAATGGTTATTTGATTTAGATTCGTTATCAAAATCTTTCAATTCTAACTTGTTTGATTTTTCAGGAAAAGCAAGGAAAGAATCAGGCGACTTGGGATGCTTTAGTGACGATTCTGATAATGACGAGGATGGAAATCTCAACTCTGAATATCCGTTCATGTCATTTCATAATCCTGATCATGTCAAATCTAGTCAAGATTCGGGTCCTTCTGGTTCTCAAGAAGATCAAGAATCAAACAATCTTGAAGATGATGTGAATCCGCAAAGCTCTCCTAATGATGGTGGATCCGTTCAAAATCAACCATCATCAGATCCGAATGCTGAAGTTATTCCAGAATCATTTGATTACTTCATCAATTCATCGGATCAAGTCCCGAACTTCACTTCGCATGTGTCTACTATTCTACAAGATCTACCGAATCTGAATCAATCTAATCTGGAGACTCAGTGCAAGGAGATGACATACCAATTCATCGAATTCACAAGAAACATCCTGTATCTCAGATTATCGGGCCGTTGAATCAGAGAACTACAAGAAGTCAAACTGAGCAAGTAAATGTTTGTCTTTATTCATGTTTTCTTTCTCAAGTGGTGCCGAAGAACATTTCAGAAGCGTTACAAGATAATAGTTGGATTGAAGCCATGCAAGAGGAATTACTTCAATTTCGCAAACAAGAGGTTTGGAAATTAGTGGACTTACCTGAAGGAGAAAATGTGATTGGTACAAGATGGTTGTACAAAAACAAGCCAGACGAACGTGGTATTGTTGTGAGAAACAAAGCAAGACTCATTGCACAAGGATACACTCAAGAAGAAGGCATTGATTATGAAGAGGTGTTCGCTCCGGTCGCAAGACTAGAAGCCATACGCGTTTTTCTTGCATATGCTTCCTTCATGAAGTTTAAAGTATTCCAAATGGACGTTAAAGGCGCTTTTCTGTATGGACCTATTACAGATGACGTATATGTCAGACAACCTCCGGGTTTTGAAGATCCTGACTATCCTCATCGTGTATACAAGTTGAGTAAAGCTCTATATGGTCTACACCAAGCTCCAAGAATCTGGTATGAGACATTATCTAAGCATTTACTAGAACATGGATTCACAAGAGGTCAGATTGATCCAACTTTGTTTATGAAGAGGGAGAATGAAGAACTTTTATGTGTTCAAGTTTATGTAGACGATATTATCTTTGGATCGACCAGTGCGTCAATGTGCAAAGAATTTGAGGAAATCATGAAGTGCAGATTCCAGATGAGTTCTATGGGGGAGATTAATTTCTTTCTTGGATTACAAGTAAAACAATCAGCTGACGGAATTTTCATCAATCAATCAAATTTTTTTGAGAAGTTGTTGAATAAGTTCAAGATGCAAGATTGTCAGACTATTCACTGCATCAAGGCCAGACATCATGTATGCTGTATGTGTGTGCGCAAGATATCAGTCTGATCCGAAAGAGTCGCACCTGGTTGCTGTGAAACGTATTTTCAGATACCTTAAAGGGAAACCGAATCTTGGGTTATGGTATCCTTATGAAGGCAATTTTGAATTATATAGTTATTCTGACAGTGATTTTGGTGGGTGTGCTCTTGACATGAAATCGACTACTGGTGGATGTCAATTTCTGGGTCCTAGACTTGTCTCTTGGCAATGCAAGAAGCAGACCAACGTTTCTGTATCCACAGCTGAAGCAGAGTATATCGCTGCATCTGCAGGATGTTCTCAAGTTTTGTGGCTACAAAACCAATTGCTTGACTACGGGTTTAACTTTCTAAAAACTCCTATATACATAGATAATACTGCTGCTATGTTCATTACTGCTAATCCTGTTCAACACTCAAAAACCAAACATATCGAAATTCGATATCACTTTTTAAGAGACAACTCTGAAAAAGGTTTAATAATTTTGATTAAAGTTCATACCGACAAACAACTGGCAGATCTTTTCACAAAATCATTTTTGTCAGGCCGGTTTGAATTCTTAATTCAATCCATAGGATTAATCAATCATGATTGATTCTATTTTTTCGAAAACAAAACAAAAATCTAAAAATATAAAAGCCAAAAATATAATAAGTTGATGTCATATATTGATTCCGTTGTCTTTTATTTTATGTTTTGCATTGTGTGTGTGCATGAAAAAGAAAAGCAAAAACAAAATATAAAAGCAAAAAGAAAAGAAAATATCATGTCATAAGAATCTATATTGCAAAATGTGAGAAATGATAGTTACACTAGACATTATTTGTTACATCATTTTTAATAAAGACTGATGAATGTTAATTGATGTGCTAGACAGCTCAGGCAATTAGACTGAAAAAGTAAGTTGATTGTTGACAAACATAAACTTAATGATCTTTGTGTTAAGTTCCATTGTTATACATGTCTAGATATATATCTTTTGATACATTGCTTGCGATGATATTCGTGCATGCTCGGGTAACGATGCAATCTATTCAGTGTGATGAACCGCATCGTGAGCTTCTTTGTTGTGGTACCCACAGACCTAAAGTCTCACATGAAGTCTCTATTGAGCTTCAAGGTGCAGCAAAAGATTCCCAAAGGTGGAACGAAAAGAGTCCCAAATGTGGACCAATACCAAACAAAAATTCCAAAATGGAATTCAGAAGATTCCCAAGGGGAACGATAGGAAAGAAAAATTCCCAAAGATGGAATTAAAAAGAAGTCCCAAAGTGGACCAAATCCGAATAGAACCCAGATTCCACACTGTATATGACTGTAAGTGACCAGGTTTTGTGCAATATGCATTCAGGTAGTGATTGATAAGGAAATATGTTGACATATGTATACATGTGGGTCACGTAAGTCATTCTAATCGAACCTTAAATATCATCATGATACTGAAAAAGTAAGTGTGTCAACTCGAGCTAATTGGTATGTTTTCATATCATCACTCAATCAAACATAAGTCAAATGTCTATTCAAAACTTGCAAAACATGTTCAGATAATGTGTGGTATGATCTCACTGCGATATTTTGATTCATTGCATTGCATATGTCTTTATTTTAATGTGTGTACTTTGTGTGTGCAGGCATTTGGAATCATTATTGACACATCAACATCCTTGTTAAACTTAAAAATTTCGAGAAATTTCAAGTTTAGGGGGAGAATAATTGAAGAAAAATATCTACAAAAATCTAAAAATAGTTTGAATAAGTGTGTTTTGAATGAACAAGATTATGTGGTATGAAAAGCAAAAGTATTGGATATGTTAAAAACAAACCCAAGGTCTTGCAATGTGATTTTCAGAAAATGCTTCGGGATATAGAAAATTTGGTTGTGCAAAAACATTTTTGGAAAAGAAAAAGAAAAATGAATTTAATTGGAATTAATGTTATTGCTTGTTTAATGTTGTTGATAATTAATGTGACAAATTCTTTTTAAGGACATCTTGTCTAATTAATGTGTCGAGAATGTTTGCAGGTGCAATAAATGCAGTTGAAAAAGTCAACAGACGAGAAAAATGAAGAAAATTCTCAAAGTGTTATAGCCGGGCAAAGATATCAGACACAACTGTTCTGCTGGGTAATGAACACACTGTTCAGCCGGGTAATGATGTGAGTTTGATACAAGCCGGGTGATTGAGAAAAAGGTGAAGATATTATGGCTACTGTACAGCCGGGCAATGAACATGTCAAATACAGTCGGGTGAAGGTCATAGATATCTGCCGGGTGACAAGTGTTTACTATACAGCCGGGTAAAAGAGAAATCTTCTTGCCGTGTAAGTGTATAACATTGTGTTGCCGGGTAATGAAGAAAAGCATGCCGGGTGATATAGAAGACAACTATGTTGCCGTGTGAAGAAGAAAGCATGCCGGGTGAAAGAGAAAAGCAACTATGTTGCCGGGTGATGAAGAAAGCAAGCCGGATGAAAGAAAAGCAACTGTGTTGCCGGGTGATGAAGAAAGGTTGCCGGGTGATGTTTTTGAACACTACTATTCTGCCGGGTGATGAATAAAACCCATCAGGTGTAGTTGTTCCTAACCTTTACCCGTCACTACAGTGACTTATCCGTCTCTACAGTGTTTGACCCGTCAAGTGTGTTTCACAGGTTGTGACTTGTCCCAACAGTACATGACCCGTCACAACAGTGCATGACACGGATCAACAGTGCTTGACCCGGCAAGGCTTATTGGGCTTTTTAAGCTTGCCCGTCCCTTTTGTTGACCCGGCACCTCAAGTTTGACCTAAATTTTTAACGATATAAAAACCCGCCTCTTCACAAACACTTATCATTTTTCACATTCACTTTCAAGCAAATCCCCTGTACTTAAATCGCTTTGATTATCATATTCAGTCGTTGATTCTGTAACAAGTATAATCGATTGAATAAGGTATTGTCCTTGTGATTTGTTCTTGATAAACCTGCAAATCGACCGATAAAATGAAAAACGATGATGAACAGTGTTTTTGATCATTGAATCGACACTTTGATTGTGTGTGTTAAAACCAAAATCGAATGTTGTTTTAAGTATAAAAACTGTCGATCATCAACAATCAATCACTCATTTGCACCAAAACACCTTAAAACCAACTGAATCAATCAAAATTGTCATAACTGTTAAAACCGCCATTGATGACCTGTTTGATATTCTTAAGTGTTAACTTCAAACTGACAAAATCTGTGTTGAACATTAACAAATCATTGTTAAAACTAAGATTAACATGTTAAACAACTTCATCATACAAGTGTCAAAATTATGCCTTAAGTGATTAACTGTTAAAAATGAAACATGCTGTATAATCATTAAAATTCAAAGTTGTTTGATTAAAATGATGAAAATCAGGTTATTAGAACAATTTAGGATTTAAAATGATTATGTGAATGTTTTTTCTTCTTAACTTTTGTTCATACACTTATGAAAAATTTGATATGTTTTAATGAAGAATCTAACACATTTATCTTGTTTATGTTTGTGCTTGTTTTGACAGATGGAGAACTTGAAGTTTGAGCCCAAACACAATTTGGTGGCATGTTTGGATGAATCTATCCCTGAAACTGATGGTTACAGAGATATGATCAAGTTTATAAAGAGGACAAAATATGTATATGCTATGTGTGCCAAACCGGTCATATATGCAAGGCTGATTAAGAGTTTTTGGAGAACAGCAGAAGTGATCAGAGATGATAATGGTGTTGCTTTTGTTAGAGGGAATAATGCTAGTGATATGGTGTTGACAGTGTCTGAAGAAGCAATCAGAACTGCCTTGAGAATAGATGAAGATGAAGTGGGAATGAATGATGAATTGACTATGGCTGAGTGTCAATCGTGTTTTGTTAATATGGGTCATCCACCTGTATTTCCAAAGTCACAATTCTATAGGGCAAAGTTGGGAAAGAAGTTTAAGTTGTTATGTTATGTTGTGCAACAATGCATGTCAAGGAGGAGTGCAGGCTTTGACAATTTCCCATCTGACATTGCATCCCCGATTGTTGCCATAGCTGAGAATAAACCATTCAATATGTCAAGATGGATCATGAATGGATTTGTGTTTAATTTGGTAAAGGGCAAGAGGTTTAAGTTTCTCATGTACCCGAGATTCTTACAACTGATGATCAATATTGCCTATCCTATCATCAGAACTGAAGGTTATACTGGAGGAATCTTATACACTGAGGACATGAACGATCTATCTTACAGAAAGATGAGTATCGGAAATGTGCCTAGTGTGGAGTTATTTGACTATATGAGAGATATAGTCAATAATGAAGAAGATGTTGAAGGAGTTTACCATCACATATCACATGGTGAGATAGTGAATCCACAGGACCTAGTTGATGAGGTGCCTGATAACTTGTTAGATGATGATGAGTACTTTGCTCGTCATCCAGAAGATGAAAATGAGTCTGAGATTGATGATGATGGAGATGAGGAAGATAGTGATAGTGAAGATGGTAATAATGATGGTGGTGATGATACTGAATCTGATTCAGAGGAGGCAGAAATTATTGAAACAACTGAACCGATGGAATTGGAGACTGAGAATGTTGAAGTTATTGAACAAACAGTGATAGAAGAACCTGTTGAGGTTGTGTCTGTTGAGAAGGAGGTAGCAGTTGAAGTTGCTAAACCTATCACTAAACAGTATGTTAGATCGCGAAGATCTAAATCTGTTATTGAGAAAGTGATGAATGAGCCTGAAGTGATAAATGTAGTTCAGATAGCTCAGGAAGTAATGGCCGAAGCTGAAACTATTGCACAGATAGTTGAAGAAGCTGATGCTGGCGTTACTGATCCTATTTCTGTTGATATACCCACCACATCATCACCTATTGCAGAAAACATTGAACAAGGTTTGGAGTCTTCACCAAATTTTGTGTCAAGTGTGGAAGAAAATGAGGAAAAGAAAAGAATTGTTGAATTAGAAAAAATGGTGACCAAGTTGGTAGAGGCAAATGAAATGTTGAAAGCTTCGAATGAGAGGAAAAAGAAAAGGTTTGAAGAATTTTGGACGATTCACAATCAGAACTTGAAAACTTTCAAGGAGTTAGATGAGGATCATGTCAAGCTTGTTGCAGAACATGCAAATTGAAGGATGATCATGAAAGTTTAAAAGAGGAGTATGAGAACTTGAAGTATGATTATACTGAGTTGAAGGCTGAATGCAATACATTGGAGGATGAAAAAGAGATGTTGGAAAAATTGCTGGAAGAAACTAAACCGAAGAAATCTGGATCAACTTCGGATAAAGATTTTTCAGATGAAGTGGTTGAAATGACTGAAGCAACTCAAGTACCAAAAGTCTATCTTACTAGAGCACGAGGTACTACAAATGTTGGCATAAGGGTAGAATCTCCAATCATCATTCCCGATGAAGCTGTTGCTGAATCTGTCATCTCTGACAAAGCTGAGGGAAAAAGGAAATTAGATGCAGTTCCAGAAATAATGGGTGATGAAGGTAGTTCGAAAAAGGCAAGGATTGATGAGACAGTGCAGATTGAGCCGATTCAATCTGTAGTTATTGTTGGAACTGAGGCAGTTGAATTGGAAAAGGCAGAAGAGATTGTGACTAGTGCTGAAATTGATAAATCAGTTCAGATTGAGCCGATTCAATCTGAAGCTGAAATTGTTGAAAAAGTGCCTGAAGTTGTTGAAGGAATGAAGAATGTGCCTGAAAATGTGATTGAAGAAGCAAGTCAGTTTGAGCCGGTTCAAACTGACAATGCACCTATGATTGAAGCTTTAGATGACTTGGATGATATAGACTTTACTGAATCTGAAAATGAAGCTGAGCCAGAAACTAATGTTGATCAAGAGATTCCAGATGATTTAGATCAAAGATTTGCTTATCTTGAAAAGATGAAGTATAATGCTGTGTTTCTGAATGGTTTGACTGTGAGCCAGATAAATGAAGAGTATGAAAAGTGTCTAATTGCTCAGGACAAAGCTGCTGCCGATGAAAAAGAGTTTGTCATTGAACTGGGTGAGTGGACACCACTGCAAGAAAGTTTGAACATCGAAGATTTGCCTCCGACTGAGCTTTATCATCAGAATCCTGACGAAATGTCCAGTAGAGAGATGCGTGATTAGTTGAGCTCAAGGAACTATCCGTACAAGACTCTGAAGAGATTGAAATCTGAGTCTTTGAGGAAAATTGTTGTTAGTTTTATGAAGACGGAGAAAATGTACAACCGTATGTTTTATTTGGAATACAACAATCCTCAATACTTCGAGCTGACAAAGAGATACAAAATTCTTGGACCAAAAGAATTACCGGTGATGGCTTTACCTGAAAATGCACACAAGAAAAGGCATGAATTGATGGATATGTTTCCCAGTGAAGTTAAGTCTTATAACATACCGATGGAGGTACGTGAGTCATGGCATAAATCAGCCACAGCAGGTGACGTTGTGAGGTCACTGCTGAGCAAGGGTCAGTCGATTGCTGAATTGCTTGATTCAATGATTGTGCCGGAAAAGAATAAGAAGGTTAAAATTATTGCATGGAAATACGATGAGGTATTTGATGCTTTTATGATAAAAAGAGTTAATGGTTTATGTGACGTATACCATTATTACTCTAGCATTTTCAAACTGGAAGTTCAAGATTTGAAAGAGCTGCACAAACTCAGGCTGATAAATCACACGCATGCTGAGCGTGGTGATAAGTGTGCAATGCTGTTAGATGCCGGGATAGCCAGACCACCGAAGTATCTTGATTTCAGAGGACAACAAGAAGATACTGCCTATGTACAAGCGAAGAAAGAAAGAAAGAAAAAGAGGTTGGTTGTCAGTGAGGACATGTATTTGGAGGAATTTTCAGATGAGTATTTTGATAAAGTAACCAATCCTGGACTGAAAGTGATAGATGGATCTCAAATGACAAAGCCAATACTTAGAGTTTTCTACAATCAAGAAACTTTTGAGTTGAAGCTTGTTCGAAATCTGGATGATTGGGATAAAGATATGATTACTTTGTTTAGTACCTTTGAGCTGAAGCTGCTACATCCATCCTACATAGATTTTCTGAGAAGTTATAGAATGGAAAAATGTAAAGATAAACTTGCTGAAGCTGATAGAAAATTGTTCGTGGTGATGATAGAGGTGATAGCTGCTGCTTCAGAAAAGATTCGAGTGAGGAAGGCACGGCTTAATTCTAATCTCGTGAGGGTTGATATACCAGAGATAGAATTTATGAGGATCAGTGCAAAGGGTACTTTGGAGGTGCAAGTCAAAGGACAGAAGATGCCGTTTGAATTTTATGCTAACATTGACTTTGCAGGTTTAAATTTGGATTCACTGAGACGCATGAATGCCTGCCCAATTCTGACAAATGAGTCCAAACCACGTCAAGCCAAGATTGCAGAGAAGTTCAAGTCTTGCATTGAAGAAGCACTGAAGGAACAAGAAGAGTACAAAGGAAAAGAGCTGTTGGATATAAAAGAAGAACCAGAAGATTGGTGAAAGAGATTGATGCTGAACAGAAAGAAAAAGATTTGAAGATTTTGCTGAAGATTCAAAGATAAATCTTAGGGGGAGTACTGTTAGGGCTATTTCCTAGTTAAGATTTACTTTGTATTTTGTTTATATGTTTGTGTATAGTTTAGGGTCTATTTTGTTATATTCCTTAAACTTGTAATTGTTGCTAAAAGCATGTAGTGAGAGAGTGTGAGGGGAGAGGCTAGATCACATTTTCACGTAAGAGAGAGAACTTAGTGTGTGTGATTTATATTTCTCCTGCACTTGTATTACAAAAACTGCTTTGATCATCAATATACAAAGAGAATTATTAGTATGAATTATGTTTGTGATTGAACTGTGTTTGTGTACATGCTATTCTGATCATTGAGCGATATTCACGATCCAATTGAACCTATCAACCTACACCAAAGACTCTACTGAACCTTATCCAGAGGATAATTTGTCAGGAGAAGATTTGAAGAAAGTGAAGAATGACTGCAAAGCATATTATTTGATGTGTAAGGGATTGCCACTACAAGTACTGTCAAGGTTAGACACCTATCAAACAGGTTATACATTGTTCAAGGCTTTGAAGTCTATTTGTGAAGGAGGTGAGCAACTCAGGAGTCTTAAGAAACAGAAGTTGAAGAGACAGTAGGAGTTATTTGAACACATTGCTGGAGAATCAGTGCACCAAATGATGAATAGGTTTGTTCATCTAACTACTGAAATGACCAATGCGGGTGCAAAGACAGATCTCCAAGATTTGAATGACAGATTGTTATGTGCACTTCCATCATCATGGAAACAGACTGTGACTTTACTGAAACATACTGAGAAGTTTCCGATGGATCTAGATTTGCTCATTGCAAAGATAGAGGAAGTAGAGATTGATGAAGGTTCTAGAAACAATGATAGAACTGGTTCACATGCACAATACAAATATATTGTGAATCCTGCTAATACTGTGGAGAATGCTTTTCTTGCACAAGATGCAACGAAGTTTGAAGAAGAGGGTGATTTATTTGTGGGCGCAAGTTTTTATACTGATTCATCATACTTTCCAAGCTCGCCAACTTATTCTCAACCTCAATCTCCACCAAGAGCTCAAGTTCAAAGTCAGAATCTGAAGAATCAAGCAGAAAGTCAAAGTTCGAATGTTCAAGCAAAGGTAAAAGATGTGATGAACATCTTGTTACAAGATGATGAGACCAAAACTGCCTTTACAGCTTTTATGGCAAGTTTTCAAGCATACCAAGGAAGTCACTTTAAGTCAGATGGATCCTGATGACGTTGAGGAAATGGACTTAAACTGGCAGATGGTGATGGTTGCATATAGAACGCAGAAGCATGCATATGTTAACTGAAGCTACAAGCCTCATGCAAACAAGACGGTTGGATTTGACAAATCTAAGGCCAGATGTTTTAACTGTAATTGTTATGGTCATTTTTCTCGGGAATGCAAAGCTCCTAAGAATCGGAATTTCAACGATCAAGCTAGTTCAAGCAATCAAGGTCAAGGTCAAAGCTCACAACAGTCTTCGAGCTACCAAAGCAGAAATCAACGTTTCTTTCAGAAACCATATCAAAGTCTTCCCATGCCGGAACTGAAGGATGAAGGAAAGAAACCAGAAGATCAAACTAAGGCACTGGTAGTAAGTGTAAAAGACGGATATGATTGGAGCGCATATGCAGAACAATTCACATCTGATCTTACATCAAGTTTGGCACTAGTATGTGAAATCGAAGAAGACTGGTTAGAAGAAGGAGATATCAAGGTGATTGATACTGAGAGTGAAGATTCAGAGGAATATGACTGGAGTGCCAAGTCTGATCCTGTTGAAGAATCGAGTCAGAAATTGCGCTAATGGCTACATCCAGTGAGTCTTCATCATCTACCGAACAACCAAAGGTTAGTACTGATTTACCCCCAAATTATGTTCCATTGCCTATTGATGTTAAAGAAAGGTTATGTTCTGAACAATGCATTCAACAAGTAGAACATTATCGAACTCATTCATTTAAAATTGGTGATAAATTAAGCAAACATGAGAAAATTCATGAACAACTTAAAATTGATCACAAAATTTCTGATGAGAAGATTTTGTCACTTAAAGAATCATGGAACAAGACCTTAAAGGAACTGGAACTAGTAACAAAACAACTTCAAGAAATGACAAAGAACTTTGAACAAGAAAAAGTTGCTCATGCTGTCACACAAGTTTAATTAACAAAAGTGAAAAGTTGTAAGAACATGGTGAAACAACTCATAAGTGAAAGAGGTAACAAAACCAAAACCGGGTTGGGTTTCACTCATGAACCAATGCCAAATTCAATCACTCAAACCTTACCTGAAAACTTCAATGAATTTGATCATTCACCTGAAAATGAAAGAAAATTCAAAGAAATTCAAAGAAGTAAATCCGAATCTGAAGGATCTGAAGTTTTGATGGAAAGTTTGAAAGAAGAAGATGGTGTGACAACTGAAGCTGACGATGAAGCTAGCAACAAATCAGAGCCTGTTCTGATTCAACTTGTTGAGTATTCGGAACTGAATCCGAAGCCAGAAACAGTAAAGGAAGAAGGTGAATTTTCAGGATACAATGATCCTGAATACATCAGGTGGAAGAAAGAACAAAAGGCGCAAGTTGCTGATCAGTTGATCAAGAAGCAAGAAGTGAAAAAGACTGAAGTGTCGAATGCAAAAGTGCAGAAATTAAAATCGAAAATCAATCAATCTGAAACGAAACAGTCAAAAGGCAAAAGTGTCTTAAAATCAAATGACAACACCAAAGCTCAAAGTGTTAAAACTGACAAAGTTAAACCTTTCAAGAAAGTGTCAAAAGGAAAAACAATTAAGTTTGTGTCTGCAGGAACGTTTGATTTGAACGGATCTTATGGTAAACCAATCGATTCTCCAATCAAATCTAACTCTGGTCTGAAAACAGGTTCAGGTCCTAAGTCTTCCGCTGTCAATGATAAGAGAATTGAATCTAAAAAGTTAACCAAACAGAACAGTTTAAAATCGAACCAAAGTCCCATGCAATCAAAATCACAAACAAAGTCTCCACAAAAGAATCAAGTTAATCTAAAACCGAACAAAACTGATAATGAATCACGAGTGGGTTCAACATCAAAAGTTAACAATCGGCTCTTTAGGATTAGCAAGAAAGACTGTGAGATTTGTGATCGTTATAACCATGCAACTGCTGAATGTTTCTTTAACAGGTACTGCAGTTACTGTGACAAAAGAAATCATTCTTCAGAAGAATGTTTTTATAACAAATTCTGTGAAATTTGTGAAAGGAGAAATCATGACACAAAGGATTGTTTCTTTCGAACAAACTCAACAAGAGAAATGACACCATTTCCAAATTTTCAAAGAAATCAGTCATTTGGTTTTCAAAATGTTAATCAAAGTCATTTTCCTGTTTTGAGAAAGTTCAATCGAAACAATTCAGTTTCTAATTTGCAGGTTAACAGTTTTAAACCAAGAGCTTTGATGGTAAGAAACCAAAAGTTTGAAAATAACCTTGATCCTAAGTTAGAGGAAAGGTTCATTGCTTTGAGAAGAAAGCAATCAATGCACGCCAATGGGTGAAACAGTTTTCAGCATCAAAATCTCTTAAATGAAACAAATTTTCAAAATGTTCAATATCAGCAAGTTACTATTGCAGATAGATTCAGAAAACCCAAGACCGTGTGGGCCTGGGTTAACCAAACTAACTAAGTGATTGTTGAAATGCAGGTACGCCCAAGAAGACCTATCAACTCATGGTTCAGTGATAGTGGGTGTAGCCGGCATATGACAGGCAACCATGCCTTGCTTCAGGATTTCAAGCTGAAAAATGGTACACACGTTGCATTTGGAGGTGATGCCGGTGGTAAAATAACAGGAGAAGGAACCGTATCGAATGGGGTCATTAGTTTTGATAAAGTCAACTACTGTGCACAGTTGAACTTTAATTTACTAAGTGTATCTCAAATTTGTGATAAATCTTATTCAACTTTATTTGATGATTCTTTCTGTTATATACTCAAACCAGGTTTCAAGATTGACAATGAGTGGGTAGTGGTGAAAGCTCCAAGAGATCGTGATGTATACAAGCTTGATATGTCGCAGATTGATGCTGAAACCGAAACTACTTGTCTCATTGCACATGCTTCGAATGATGAGAGTCAGCTTTGGCATAGATGGCTGGGCCATTCAAACTTCAGAAACATGAATCGTTTAGTGACTGGAAATCATGCTGTGGGAATACCTTCAAAGAAGTTCTCCACAACTGATCTCTGTCCAGCATGTTTGAAAGGAAAACAGCACCGAATGTCTTTTAAGTCCAAGCCAGAAAACTCCATTTCAAAACCCTTGCAGATGCTACATATGGATCTTTTCGGACCAAAACCAATTGCTAGACTACGGGTTTAACTTTCTCAAAACTCCTATTTACATAGTCAATACTGCTGCTATGTTCATTACTGCTAATCCTGTTCAACACTCAAAAACCAAACATATCGAAATTCTATATCACTTTTTAAGAGACAACTCTGAAAAAGGTTTAATAATTTTGATTAAAGTTCATACCGACAAACAACTGGCAGATCTTTTCACAAAACCTTTTTTGTCAGGACGGTTTGAATTCTTAATTCAATCCATAGGATTAATCAATCATGAAAAAGTGTATCTCAAATCAATCATGATTGATTCTATTTTTCGTAAAAACAAAACAAAAATCAGAAAATATAAAAGCCAAAAATATAATAAGTTGATGTCAAGTATTGATTCCTTTGTCTTTTATTTTATATTTTGCATTGTGTGTGTGCATGAAAAAGAAAAGCAAAAACAAAATATAAAAGCAAAAAAGAAAAGAAAATATCATGTCATAAGAATCTATATTGCACAAAGTGAGAAATGATAGTTACACTAGACATTATTTGTTACAACATTTTTAATAAAGACTGATGAATGTTAATTGATGTGCTAGACAGCTCAGGCAATTAGACTGAAAAAGTAAGTTGATTGTTGACAAATATAAACTTAATGATCTTTGTGTTAAGTTCCATTGTCATACATGTCTAAATATATATCTTTTGATACATTGCTTGTGATGATAGTTGTGCATGATCGGGTAACGATGCAGTGTATTCAGTGTGATGAACCGCATCGTGAGCTTCTTTGTTGTGGTACCCACAGACCTGAAGTCTCACACGAAGTCTCTTTTGAGCTTCAAGGTGCAGCAAAAGATTCCCAAAGATGGAACAAAAAGAGTCCCAAATGTGGACCATCACTGATAGTTCTAGAGGGAGCGAGCTTGGATCTAGATCTGAGATTGTTTGGGGATGTTGTTTGCAATCAGTGATGCGGAAACTCACTAATCACGTATTGATGCTTGAATGTTCATGAAGATCAATGCAAGGTATGATGAAGATTATGATAATATGAATAGGTGAATTGTATTAGATCAATGGAGAGGTTACAAGTGATTTTTAATGAAATGTATGCAACCCTTTAACAAATGACCTAGGTGATGGTATTTATATTCTATACCATTCACCTTACAATGTAACCTAAAAACGTGCAGTTAAACACAAACGTGCATTTAAGCACAAAACGATTACACAAATATTCTAAGACAAATACAAATTATGAACGTCTTCACCCGTGCTTGCTCGTGATGATGCTCGATATCTTCACTCGCTTATATTTGGAAAGTGACATCTTCAAATAACCCCAACAGTACTCCCCCTAAGATGACACTTTACAAATCTGACATATCAGCTTAAATCTTCATGTGGCGAGTATAGAGAGCAACTTAAAGTTTTGGTATGCATTATCTTCAAGAGGACCCAACAGTACACCCCCTAAGATGATGCTATCAAAACTCTGTCTTTCGACAAGCAATCTGCATCCTTCTCTCCCTTTTAGAGTAACATCAGAGGCTATGGAAAGAAATAAGCAGAGAGTAGATTCCGGTGAATCTATATATCAGCAACAGGATCTTCTTCAACGGTTGAAGTAGAATGCGAAGACTTCTTTGACTTAGAATACTCCCCCTCAACTTTTTCTTTCGAGGTTAACGGGATCTGTGTATGAGATATTAAGAGGAGGATTCTTAACACTCAGCAATCTGACTTGGAGATCTTTGGACTGGAATCAGGCTTGAACAGGAACATCTTCAAGTCGCGTGGAAGCTTGTTCTGCAATGGAAATTGTTCCTGCAACTCAAAGAAAAACATTAAAACTCAGGCAATAATGTGCATTTATCATCAATGTAAAGATTAAGTTCTCAATCGGATGAGATATTGCTTGATGAACAACTCCTACATCAATAACACATGTTAAACTGCCAAAACAGAAGAAAAATGAAAAAAGAAAATCTTTTTGTTCTTTTTGAATTTTTCAATGTTTTTGATATATTTTTGGAATTTTCTCTTTACATTCTGAATCTTTAACCTGCAATGAGATCATACTAGCAATTTATCCAACACATGTTTCGTAGTTTTTGAGAATAGACATTTGAATTGTGAAGTAATTGAGTGATGAATTGTTGAACAAATCAATTAGCTCGAAGTGACACACTTACTTTTCTATTCGTGATGATCAAATAGGTTGATTAAGAATAAGTTTTGAGTGACCCATACTTTGCACATTAGAAAGTTATACACCTCATATAAATATCCTGAGAACAACTCAACACGTCAGGTCACTTACAATCACAAACAGTGTGGAATTTGGGTTCTATTTGATAGTCACTATGTATAGGTTGGACTCACCGGCTTGTCGGTGTTACTTTTGTTTGTATTTGATTAACTTGTATTTGTATTTGTACTAGCGAACCTACGGGCGAATCTATAGATTCGCCCGCAGGTCTTGTGTCTTTTGTATTAAGGTGTCGACTGGGCGAACCTATGTGCCCAGCGAACCTGTGTTGGTTCGCTAGATAGATTCGCTAGAGCGAATCTATCAGCGAACCTAACACTGCTATATATTGTAACCTTATCTTCACTTTATACAACTTTTGCACATCTTTTACTCAAGCCATTATCCACTGATTATGTTGTGTAATCGTTCTATTTGAGGTGCTAGGAGCTTATTCTACTTATCATTGTAGCTTATTTACCTCATTTGTGTGTTAGATCTTGTTATTGGGTTGTTTGGATAATATACACTTTGTTCTTCAAGTCTTGGACATTTTTGTGTAAAACAAGTCAACATAGCACTGAAATCACGATCATTATGGACCAACAATATGGTATCAGAGCCTTAGTGCTCTTGATTGTTTGATTCAAGTGATTTTTGTGTTGATTTTGAAGTTTTTGGGTCGAAATACTTTTGATTCTGCTCTCAGCTTGTTTTCGTGTTTTTGGAGTTGTATTTTGCTCAAAGTTTGTGGTATTTGGTCATAGGAAGCTTTTAAAACAAACGTGTATGCAAATGGTCAAGTTTTGAAGGTTTTCGAGCTGTTTCCGTACTGTTGCAGGGTGGTTGAGCTACCAGCGAATCTATCAGTTCAACCAGCGAAACTGTCTGTTCATCCAGCGAACCTAATTTAAATCTTTGTCCTGTTTGGTTTGTGTTGCGGCCAGCGAATCTGACATACCATCGAACGAAAGTTCACTTGTTTGGCTGACTGTGCAAGCGAAACTGCTGCCAAAATCAGGCGAGCGAATCTGTGCTTGCTTGTCAGCGAAACTGTTTGCTTGTCCAGCGAATCTGCTGTGTTCTTTGAGCGAATCTAGCCAGCGAATCTGTTTATTTTCAGCGAATCTACAGTCTGTTCAAAGTTATGACTTCATCAACACTAAATATGAATGATCTGGATAGCGTTCAACCTAACAGGCCACCGAGGCTTGTTAGTGGTGAAAACTTTGAAGATTGGAAAAGATGTTTGAAAGCGTTTTTCTACTACACGGACTACAACCAATGGGAATCTATAGTAAATGGCCCGCACGTGCCAACAACTATTGAAGGAACCGTCACCTCAGTAAACACAGACCCAACTACTTTTACTGAAACAGATATCAAGTTACTTGATCGTGACAAGAAGGCACTAGGGGCTTTGATACTTTGCTTGCATCAGGACATCTTCAACCGGTTTGCAGAACACACAACTGCAAAAAGCCTGTATGATGCATTGTGTGAATTTTATGATGGCAATGAGGACCTGAAACTGGATAGAAAAGCTCAGGCTGAAAAGGAATTCAACTCTTTCGTGGGGTATTCACAAGAGAACTTGACTGATATTACAAATCGATTCCTATCTGTGTCAAGTAATCTGAAGAAATATGATGAAAAGCTGGGCAATCACGAACAAGTAGCAAAATTGTTAGATTCTCTTCCTCCTCAATGGAGCCTTCAAATCAGGCTGTTGAAACAAGAGAGAAACTTTCCTGACTACAAACTGATGGACGTCATCAACAAGCTGAAGTCTTTTGACCTTGATGTGAAAAGAAGAGAATATAATCAGTCAATGATGGTTCCAAACATTCCCTCTCAAAATGCTGCACTTATCTCATCCGCTGCAAACTCTTATGTCTACAGTGCTGCATCTAGAGGACCATCAAGTCATGTGTCTGCTAAATCTGGTGGTGCATCTACAAACGCTGGTCCAAGCTCAAATGCGTCTGTCACCACTCAGATTCCGTCTGACACCATGGCCTTATTTGGAATGTTTGTTCACAGTTATGAAGCTCTTGTTGCAGGTGAGTTGAAAGGGAAGGGTATGACAGTAGAAGATATGTATCAGGTGGACCCTGATGATCTGGAGGAAACAGATATTCAATGGCAGATGGCTATGCTCACTCTTCGTGCCAGACGATTCATGGAAAGAACTGGCAGAAGAAACTTCGGAAATCAGGGACAGAATAGTAAGCTGGGGTATGACAAGGGAAAGTTAAGATGCTATAACTGCAAACAACTGGGCCACTTCAAGAGAGAATGCCCATTACCAATCGTTACTGAGCCAGTTAACTCTGCAAATCCAAGATCTGCTCCAATTCAAGAAAAGGTTGAGGAAGCAAAGTCAAAGAATGAAACTGCACTGCTCACCAACTTTGATTGGAGTGCAGAAATTGAAGAAACCAAGGAGGAGATTAACCATGCCCTTGTTGCTGAAATTGCTGAGTTTGATGACAATGATATAAATCTCTTTGATCCGTTCAAAGAATTTTATGAAAAGGAAGAGGAAGAGAAAGTGGAGAATGTCGTTAAAGTTCAATCAGATGTTATTGCTCAAGGACATCTGAATCATTCAGGGTTAGTTTGTGAAGCTGCTGTTAATGAAGTGAAACATGAGGAGGAGTCTGAGGTTAGCTTGGAAGAAATGATTGAAAAGGCAAGGCTGGATGCAGTTGATGAATTCAAAAGAAGCACTCCCTACTGTCAATGTGATCGTGCTCTGGCCGCCGAAAAACTGGTAATTGGTCTTCCTTACGATGTTATTGAAGATATGTGTTCATCTGCTTCAAAATTCGTTTAGTTGGCATATACAAAGCAAATAAATTGTTAATGTCGAACGAAAACGAATTAAAAAGAACCATCAAAGAGCTTAAATTAAGTGAATCAAAATATTTTGTTAAGTTAAGAGAAGCTTTAAAGGAAAATGAACACTTAAAAAGGACTCTCTTAGAAAAGAACTGTGAAATTAACTACTTGACTGAGCAAGTTACACTTGCTGAATTTGAAGCAAGAAAACTTAAAAACAAATTGTAGCAGTGGACTATATCTGGTATGAAAAGGGAGGAATTGTGCAAGAAACAAAGGGGGGCCAGAGTTAAGACAGGGTTGGGTCTTAGTAACAATGAAACATATGCCTATCCTCCACCGAGTACTTTCTGTTATTCTCCTACACCTATTCCTCATCCCTCAAATGAGTTAATTCAAGAGATTATGCAGAACGATACTGACAGTTCCATTGCAGGTTTAAGTGAAGTAAATCTTAAGGAAGTTAGAGAGGAGTACGCATATGGTGGGAGTGTTGGGCTCGGGTGTTCTAGCAGTAGTGATGGCAGTAGTTCTGATTCCAAGAAGTCTTTTGAAGACACTAGTTTAATTAATTCTGTTTGTAGCAACGTGTCATATTCAGACAATTCCATGTTTAATAGTAATTTAGGGTGTTCTACTTCAAACCCTAATGTGTTTAATGATGTTGATTTGATTGTAAATGTGTGTGTGAATGACAAAGACAAACTTTCAGGTCATGTCTCTGAAAGTCAAACCAAAACAAACTGTTTTCAAAAGTTCTTCACTCACCAAATTCCATCTTTCACACCAGTGAGAATTTCAAAACCAAAAGAGAAGGAATCATCTTTTTCATACATTCTTAAACCAAAACCTGAATCTGATACAGTTAAAGTCACAACAGGTAAGTTAAAAGAACTCTATGAAACTTACAGTGACTGCAACTCACAACTGTCTGAATGTGATGAGGAAATTGAAATGGATAAGATTCCTGTTAACAGAGTTCCCAGAACTGGATTGAAGTCTCACTGTTTTAAATGTGGAAATACTGGTCACACTGTCAAGCAATGCCCTAAGTTAATCCAAAATAGCTCAAAGCAAAAATCTTTCGGAAAAAGATTAAACAGTTTTGTAAATAATTTCTTTTGTAATACTTCATCTGCTTCACCACCCAAGTACACAAAGACTTGGGTGCCAATTTCAAAGGTCTAACTTTTCATTTGTTTTAACAAATGTCAGGAACATTCAAATGCCGTTGTAAATAGTCATTGGCATATTGACAGCGGATGTTCCAGACATATGACAGGATTGAAGGATCTTCTGACTAACTATAGGATCATAAATGGCGGTTATGTTGCTTTTGCGGGAGACAAGAAAGGTGGGAAGATGATTGGTCAAGGAGAAGTCTCAAATGGCTCACTTACTTTGGAAGACGTCAACTATGTTCCAGAACTGACATTCAATCTTCTGAGTGTATCACAAATCTGTGATAAAAATATTCCTGTGATGTTTCTTCCAAATGAATGCCTGTTCTTGAAGCCAGAGTTTACTATTCCTGAAGATATGGTGATCATGCGAGCACCGAGACGAAATGATACCTATATGCTTAATATGGGATCAAAAGAATCAAACTCCACCGTGACATGTCTTCTGTCTAAAGCTTCATCTTTTGAATCATTTTTGTGGCATAAACGTTTAGGACACATCAATTTTAAAATTCTGAATAAATTGGTTAAGAACAATTTGGTTAGGGGTTTACCACTAAAAGACTTTTCAGTGGTTGAGAAATGTATGGCTTGTGCTAAAGGAAAACAGCACAAAAACCCACATAAACTTAAAATTACAAATACCATCTCAGAACCCCTCGAATTGTTACATACTGATTTATTTGGTCCAATAAGTGTCAAATCTATTGCTAAAAAGTCTTATTGCTTGGTTGTCACAGATGATTACTCTAGGTACACCTGGGTGAGATTCATGGCAAACAAGAGTGAGACTGCCGAAGAATTGATGAAGCTGATACCTCTAATCGAGGTTCTTGGAAAGAAGAAGGTTCAAGCCATCAGAAGCGATAACGGAACTGAATTCAGAAACCACATCTTCAACTCCTTCTGTGAACAACGGGGTATTCTCAGACAGTTTAGCGCTGCTCGAACACCACAACAAAATGGTGTTGCTGAAAGGAAGAATCGAACCCTTGTTGAGGCCGCTAGAACTATGCTGATCGAGTCAAAACTTCCAATTATTTTCTGGGCTGAAGCGGTTAATTGTGCAGCTTATGTTCTTAACAGGGTACTGATTGTCAAAGAAAAGATGAAGACTTCATACCAACTGTTTCGAGGGATTAAGCCGCTGATTGATTTTCTACGCCCCTTTGGATGTTCTTGCACTCTTTTGAATACTCAAGATCAGAAGACGAAGTTTGGTGTTGTCTCTGATGAATGCTTCTTTGTGGGATACTCGAACACACAAAAGGCGTATCGTGTTTACAACAAGCGTACGCGGATTGTGCAAGAGTCCTACTATGTTGACTGGCAAGAATCAAACACTACCACTATTGGTAGTGAATCGGCATGGTTTTATGATTCCACCACCATTTTCAAATCATTTAATCTTCCTGACTCTGACGATGACGACATCATTCCACACACATCAGTTTCTATTTTCAATCATTCATCTACACCATCACAATCACAACCTTCCACATCTGCTACACAACTACCTCCCACATCATTTGACATTCCATCACCTCCACCATCTCAAACTGTTCAAACTTCTCCATCAGACATTCCATCCACATCTACTACCCTTCAATCCCCTGCCACTAATACAATTCCTACACCCTCACAACCATCTAATCAACCACCCTCAACCGAACCAAATCCTTTATTCCTCAACACTGACTTCAAAACTCTGAAAAACCATCCTCACGATTATATCATTGGATCTATTACTGATGGTGTGCGAACTCGGAGTCAGAGTGGTTTGATTAATGAATGTCTTTATGCTGCCTTTCTGTCTCAAGTTGTTCCAAAGAATTATAAACAGGCACTTGAAGATCCGAGTTGGGTGGATGCCATGCAAATGGAACTGCAGCAATTCAGGAAGCTCAAAGTTTGGGAACTGGTTGATCTTCCTCCTAACAAGTGTCCAATCGGCACTAAATGGGTTTTCCGTAACAAGCCAGATGATCGTGGTGTTGTAATCAGAAACAAAGCGAGACTGGTTGTTCAAGGATTTGCTCAAGAGGAGGGAATTGACTATACCGAAGTTTTTGCTCCAGTCGCTCGCCTGGAAGCCATCAGAATCTTTCTTGCTCATGCCGCCAACAAAAACTTTAAGGTTTATCAGATGGATGTGAAATGTGCATTTCTATATGGATATATTGATGAGGAGATCTATGTCTGTCAACCACCAGGTTTCGAGGATCCGGACTTCCCGTCAAAGGTTTACAAGCTTGATAAATCCTTGTATGGGTTGCATCAAGCTCCAAGGATCTGGTATGAAACTCTGACACAGTATCTCCTCAGTAAAGGTTTCTCACGTGGGGCTATAGATATGACATTATTCAAGAAGGATGTGAATGGCGAGCTGCTGATCGTTCAAGTGTATGTTGATGATATCATTTTTGGTTCGACAAATGAAGGGTTGTGTAGAGAATTTGAGAAGGTGATGATGGATCGTTTTGAGATGACAATAATGGGGGAGATGTGTTTCTTCTTGGGGCTGCAAGTGGAGCAAAAGCCTGATGGAATTCTGATCCACCAAGAGAAATATATCAAAGAAATCCTCACGAAGTTTGGCATGGATGATTCTTCTCCTGAATTGATTCCTTTTACAGCTCAAACATGCCTTACTTCCGACGATAATGGGAATCCTGTGGATGCTCATCGGTACCGCTCGATGATCGGATCTCTCATGTATCTGACTGCAAGTCGTCCAGATATTACATTTGCCGTGTGTTACTGTGCTCGTTTCCAAGCCAATCCAAAAGAATCACATGAGAAAGCTGTTAAACGCATTTTTCGCTACCTTAAGGGTTCCTCTCGATTGGGACTTTGGTACCCAAAAGGTGGGAACTTTGATTTACATGCTTTTTCTGATAGTGATCATGCTGGTTGCAGGATTAACAGGAAATCAGTCACCGGCGGATGTCAATACCTTGGAGAATGTCTTGTTTCCTGGCAAAGCAAGAAGCAGACAACCGTCTCCCTGTCCACAGGAGAAGCAGAATACATTGCTGCTTCAAGTTGCTGTTGCCAAGTGCTGTGGATTCAACATCAGATGATGGATTATGGCATCAACTTTCTTCACACGCCACTCTTTTGTGACAATGAAGCTGCTGTTGGAATCGCCAAGAATCCTATTCATCACACTCGAACCAAGCACATTGAAACAAGAATTCATGCAATCAGGGATGCTCAGGAAAAGGGGTTTATTGATATTATTCCTATCGAAACTCGAAAGCAAAAAGCTGATCTTTTCACAAAAACTTTTGACAAACCACGTTTTTATGAACTGATCTCCATGCTAGGACTTATATCTTTTTGAAAACCTTTTTTTTGTGAGAATCCATTTGTAAATATGTAAATAATCTTTTTTTCTTCTTTGAAAAATCCGTGGGTCACTCGATTCATTGCTCCGTTACTTTATTTTATTTTATCTTCTTTTATTTTTCTCTTAACTCTGTTTATATATATTAAGAAAATCTGAAAAACAAAAATTTCTTATTAGACAGCTATTATATAGAAATTTTGGGGGAGATATAAAAAGATTAACTATTTATAGTTTCTATTTATAGTTTTTCAAATTTTGCTATTTCAGGATCTCCGTTTTGATTGATGTTGAAAAGTCGTTGAAGGAGGTCAGAAGCATTGCGTTTGGGATATGTCAGATAGGCTCAGCCCGAAAACGAAGTAAACAGTGATTGTGCAGCCAAACATAACGCTCAAGATCTCGACAACAAGGATTATCTCCTCGACATGATTGGATTGCACAAAGATAAGGGTTCTGTCAAAAATGGGTTGAGAGCGTCAAATCTTTGCCTTGATTTCTCTAAAAATCCCAAATCACCCTCGCCCTATCCCCGAATCGAGTTTCTAGTATGCAAAACAAATAAAATAAAAAGCTGCTAGTGATGCTCTTCGGAAAAGCCTCTGAGTGAGTTACTCGTTAACTCCTCAGAACGTATTGAGTCAAGTGCTTAACTCCTCTGCTATACGGAAGTATTGACCTGGAGTTGGTGGATCTTCTCTGCTATACGAAAGTATTGACCTGAAGATTCACCGAGCATGCTCAAATGTTTATCTCCTCTGTTATACGTCAGTATAGACCTGGAGCTCTAGACTATTTGAGTTACCCAAATAATAAGTCGCATTGTATTCAAAAGAATCAATTGCTGACAAGCTCCACTCACAAAGAAAAGATGCAAAAAATTGCACAAGTGTCAAAAGAAGCTAATGCATCGGTCAACATTCAAAAGTTGATCATTGAAATTCAAGCAAAGTCAATCGTATTGCTCAGATATACCCTGATGACAGAACCTGTTCTTTTTACCTAGATGTCTGTGGGGACCGAGCTGTCTGAGCTTCTTCAATCAAACTATAAACATGATAAAAGAAGCTGCTGATCGCTTGTTGAAAGGACTAAGGCATGGGTTTAAATGGACAAACATATCTGCAATCCCGCCAATCGATGATTCTCCGGATTCTACTCAAAACATCATGAAGAATATATATCCTTATTAGCGTTTAAAACTTTTTCTTCATTTTATTTTATTTTATTTTATTTTAAATTTTAACTTCTATCTTGTTATTACTAGTATTTTTAGGATTTTATGTGTATATGTTTATTTTTGGTGCGTTGATATCATGGGACGTTTTCACGGATTTACAAAGATTTTAAAATCTAAGAAAAACCAAAATATTTTTTGTGTGTGTGCTAGCGAACCTAAGGCGAACCTACAGGTTCGCCAGCACCCCTATGTTCGCCCGGAATCTCTTTGATTCGCTGACATGAAACATCTTTGTTTATGTGTCAGCGAACCTGCTAGCGAACCAGTCGGCGGCCTTGACTTTTGGTCTTCCGGCGAACCTAAGGTTCGCTGGTCTGTCTTCCAGCGAACCTGTGTTAGTATATATATACAGTGACAGCGAAATATCTCATTTTCGCTGTCATCACCACTGTAGCACGCTTTTCAAAAAATACAACCGTCGCACGTTCGATTCTCACTTATTCACCGGTTTTTCACACTTAAACTTCACAAATATTGTCCGGTATGTAATCGTTTTCATCTTAATCTGTGTTTTAAACTCTTAATCGCTCATTAAACCTGTTAAATCTGTCGATCTTTGATTATGTGGTGTTTAAATGACTGTTTTTGTGTTAGTTGTTAGGGTTTTACTTCATAATTGCCTCGTTCAGTGATTATACTACTTGTTTGTTGCTTTAAATGCTTGATAATGGTAGATAATGATGGACTGTACTTGTTTTTAGCCGTTTTTCAAAAACTAGGGTTTCCAGTGAACCTATGTGTTCGTCTGGCGAATCTGAACGAAAGTTCAAAACTTCGAGCGAATCTATGTCGTTATGCTGCCCGCGCAACAACATAGATTCGCCCGACTGTTTCTAGCGAACCTATACATTCGCTCGACCACAATGACTGATTTTTCATGTCAGCGAATCTATAGGTTCTTGTGCCAAAATCTCAGGTTCGCTATACCAGCGAACCTAATATCCAGCGAATCTATTTAGTGTTTTTCAAATCTTCATTTCTGATCAATCTCCGTTTATTTTTCAGGCAAAATGTCGACTTTATTCTTTGAGAAAAAGCACAACATGTGTGCTTTGCTTGATGAAAACCACGAAAAGGCCAGCAGCTATAGAGACTCCATCAAATGGCTGAAGTCGTCACATATACATTATGCCATCTCTCACTCACCTACTATATATGAGACGCACGTTCGGGATTTCTGGCGAACTGCTGTCATGAACGTGTCGGTGCAGCCGTCACGCATCTGTGCTAAGGTCGGTGGACACGATCTGGAGTTTACTGAAGCCGATCTGGCTAGAATCTTAAGATTAGAAGAGGATGTGGGTGAAGAGGTTAGTATGACGGTGGAAGAGGTGTATAGGGCATTCCGGAACGCTGGGTATGAGGGTCCGATGCCCGGAGAGAAGAAAATGGAGTTTGTGAAGTCGTACTTGATCCAGGAATGGAGGTACATAGCACATGTGTTCATTATGTGCCTGGATCACAGGAAAGGGGGTACGGACGGGCTGAACTTGGACTGGGCTCGAGCTATGATGCTATTTTGCCGGGGGCAAAAAGCAAATCTTGCGAAGCTGATTTTCAATTACATGCTGGAGAACATCCATGCCAGCAAAGGGGCCAAATGGTTAATGTATCCCAGATTCATTCAGATGATTCTGAATGATAAATTGCCAAATCTGCCGGTGGAGGGTGCAGAACTGAAAATCTGGGATATGCATTCTAGGATATTCAAGGATTGTAAATCGGTGCGACCGGATTGTGTGGGAAGGACTACTTATTTGTGGGAAAACATGTATACTGCTGACAGATGGGTCTATATACAGAGGTTGATTGAGATTGAAAGGAAACGGGGCGGAGAAAATATAGAGGAGGTTGAGAAGAAGATAAAGAAGAGGAAGGCGTATGCCAAAGAGAAAGATTATTCGTTTGACCGAGAGGTGGATGAGATACAAGCAGAAATAGATGCTGGAAGGGAACAGAGGACGAAGAGAAAGTCTGATACTCAATCTGAAACATCAAAGAAAGCTAGGCATGACACCGGGGGTACATCGGGTGAATCAGCTGGTGAACTGAAGGATGAGGTTGATAGATTGAAGGCTGAATTGGTCGAGTTGAAAGGGAAATATGATCAGTTGGAGACACAAGATGCTGAGAAATCAACTGTGATATACGAGATGGGACGGATGATGAAGGACCAGCAGTGTCTGATTGTGAGGATCTTTAAAGAATTAAACAGTTTGAAGGAAAATGCTGGGACTGAACCGGCAATGACTGAGGCAGAACTGAACTCCTTAACGGATATTGCAAAGTATCCGTTAATGGATGTTGACTTTGGAGATAAAGGCAAGGGAAAAGCTGCCGAGGAAACATTTGATGAAGAGATGGGGATTGATTTAGAAGTGTTTGAAGGAGAAGAGGTGGTAGGTGGATCTGGTGTGGATTTTACTTTGATTGATGAACCCGAAACTGATGTCGATGCTGATAGTGAAGAAGATTTAGATGATGAGCCGGAGAATTATAAGGTTGAAGAAAAGGGGGTTAGCTACCAGTTCGAGCACGTAGATTTAGACAAATCAGAATGGTTCAGGAAGGAAGAAGCTGTGGTTCCCGAAGTGCCGATATTCCAACACCTGGATGAACCCAACACCAAACAGCTTGATAGGCAAATCATAGCGTGGAAGTATAACTGTTTGGTGGATGCTTACATGATCAAAAGAAGGGGCGGTGACATCAGTTACATCAAGAACAGGAAGCACTTCGCTACCTTTCCTCGTTGGGACTTGCGTAGGCTGGCAGAGCTACCTCTGTTGGGAAAAGAGGAAAGCGGGAGAGCATGTGCGTTTGAGGTCACCATCCGAGAAGCTGCAAAGACAAAATTTGTTGATTTTGGATATCAAAAACCGAGGAGAATGAGACAGAAACGGGATAGGCATTGGGTCTCGTGGAAAGGTAAGGTTGTTCTCAAGATCGAAGCGCCAAAAATCATGACAAGAGTCAGGGTCCCGGAAACACAGCCACCCAGGCTGCAGGATTTCTATAAATGGTTCTACGATAACAGCACGGGTGAAGCTATTATCAGACTACAAGGAGATGACCGTCCAGAAATCCGACTATTCGATCCAATGGAGGTCTTCTCCTTCTGTGACGAGGATCTGAGGGTGTTGTGTGAAAACAGAATAAAGCACGGGGCTGGAGATGACACTGCTGCTGAAGCGAACCTGTTTGTGAAGGTCGCAAACAAAGCCCGGGGGATTCGTGCTGAGCTAAAGGCTGTGAATGAGAGATTGAGGAGGACGGATGATCAGCGAATGGACATGGATAACCTGACAAGACAGCTTGATCGAACTATCGAACAGAGGTTTGAGAAACCAGTAGAAGTGATTGATTTGGAGGTGATAAGCGAGGAGCAAACTGCAGAAAAACAGGCGGAGACGACAGTTCAACTTGAGCCTGATACTGAGGTCGCAGATACAAAGTTTGTAGACTTGATGCTGAATCTAAGTGAAGATGAGGCCGGTTCTGAAGACATTACAAACCCAATGGCCGGAATAAAAGGAAGGGCAGGAGCGTTTATTGAACATCTTTGAAGCCATCAAGACGGAGCTAATCAGAAGACTTCCCCAGGTGAGGTCCAACCTAGGGGGAGTATTGATAGTCACTATGTATAGGTTGGACTCACCGGCTTGTCGGTGTTACTTTTGTTTGTATTTGATTAACTTGTATTTGTATTTGTACTAGCGAACCTACGGGCGAATCTATAGATTCGCCCGCAGGTCTTGTGTCTTTTGTATTAAGGTGTCGACTGGGCGAACCTATGTGCCCAGCGAACCTGTGTTGGTTCGCTAGATAGATTCGCTAGAGCGAATCTATCAATGAACCTAACACTGCTATATATTGTAACCTTATCTTCACTTTATACAACTTTTGCACATCTTTTTTTACTCAAGCCATTATCCACTGATTGTGTTGTGTAATCGTTCTATTTGAGGTGCTAGGAGCTTATTCTACTTATCATTGTAGCTTATTTACCTCATTTGTGTGTTAGATCTTGTTATTGGGTTGTTTGGATAATATACACTTTGTTCTTCAAGTCTTGGACATTTTTGTGTAAAACAAGTCAACATAGCACTGAAATCACGATCATTATGGACCAACACTATTTGGATTTGGTCCACTTTGGGACTTCTTTTGAATTCCTTTTTGGAAATTTTCTTTTTCCTATTGTTCCCCTTGGGAATCTTCTGAATTCCATTTTGGAATTTGTTTGGTGACGGTCCACATTTGGGACTCTTTTTGTTCCATTTTGGAATCTTTTGCTGCACCTTGAAGCTCAAAAGAGACTTCGTGTGAGACTTCAGGTCTGTGGGTACCACAACAAAGAAGCTCACGATGCGGTTCATCATACTGAATACACTGCATCGTTACCCGATCATGCACAACTATCATCACAAGCAATGTATCAAATAAATATATATCTAGACATGTATAACAATGGAACTTAACACAAAGATCATTAAGTTTATGTTTGTCAACAATCAACTTACTTTTTCAGTCTAATTGCCTGAGCTGTCTAGCACATCAATTAACATTCATCAGTCTTTATTAAAAATGATGTAACAAATAATGTCTAGTGTAACTATCATTTCTCACTTTTTGCAATATAGATTCTTATGACATGATATTTTCTTTTCTTTTTGCTTTTATATTTTGTTTTTGCTTTTCTATTTTCTTTTTCATGCAAGCACGCAATGCAAAACATAAAATAAAGGACAACGGAATCAATACTTGACATCAACTTATTATATTTTTGGCTTTTATATTTTTCTGATTTTTCTTTTTGTTTTTGAAAAAATAGAATCAATCATGATTGATTAATCCTATGGATTGAATTAAAAATTCAAACCGGCCTGACAAAAATGATTTTGTGAAAAGATCTGCCAGTTGTTTGTCGGTATGAACTTTAATCAAAATTATTAAACCTTTTTCAGAGTTATCTCTTAAAAAGTGATATTGAATTTCGATATGTTTGGTTTTTGAGTGTTGAACAGGATTAGCAGTAATGAACATAGCAGCAGTATTGTCTATGTAAATAGGAAAAAATTCCAAAAAGGAATTCAGAAGATTCCCAAGGGGAACGATAGGAAAGAAAAATTCCAAAATGGAATTAAAAAGAAGTCCCAAAAGTGGACCAAATCCGAATAGAACCCAGATTCCACACTGTTTATGACTGTAAGTGACCAGGTTTTTGTGCAATATGCATTCAGGTAGTGGTTGATAAGGAAATATGTTGACATATGTATACATGTGGGTCACATAAGTCATTCTAATCGAACCTTAATATCATCATGATACTGAAAAAGTAAGTGTGTCAAATCGAGCTAATTGGTATGTTTTCATATCATCACTCAATCAAACATAAGTCAAATGTCTATTCAAAACTTGCAAAACATGTTCAGATAATGTGTGGTATGATCTCACTGCGATATTTTGATTCATTGCATTGCATATGTCTTTATTTTGATGTGTGTGCTTTGTGTGTGCAGGCATTTGGAATCATTATTGCCACATCGACATCCTTGTTAAACTTAAAAATTTCAAGAAATTTCAAGTTTAGGGGGAGAATAAATTGAAGAAAAATATCTACAAAAATCCAAAAATATTTCATTTTGAATAAGTGTGTTTTAAATGAACAAGATTATGTGGTATGAAAAGCAAAGGTCTTGGATGTGTTAAAAACAAACCCAAGGTCTTGCAATGTGATTTTCAGAAATTGCTTCGGGATATAAAAATGTTGGTTGTGCAAAAACATTTTTGAAAAAGAAAAAGAAAAAGGAATTTAATTGAAATTAATTTTATTGACTTGTCTTATGTTGTTGATAATTAATGTGACAAATTCTTTTAAGGATATCTTGTCTAATTAATAAGTCGAGAATGTTTGCAGGTGCAATAAATGCAGTTGAAAAAGTCAACAGACGAGAAAAAGTGAAGAAAATTGCTCAAAAGTGTTGTAGCCGGGCAAAGAATATCATAACACTATTTAGCTGGGTAATGAACACATTGTTCAGCTGGGTAAAGTTGTGAGTTTGATACAAGCCGGGTGATTGAGAAAAAGAAGTGAAGCCGGGTGAAGATATTATGACTACTGTATAGCCAGGCAATGAACATGTCAAATACAGCCGAGTGAAGGTCATAGATATCTGCCGGGTGACAAGTGTTCACTATACAGCCGGGTAAAAGAGTCTTTATCTTGCCGTGTAAATGAATAACTGTGTTGCCGGGTAATGAAGAAAAGCATGCCGGGTGATGAAGGTATCACTATGCTGCCGGGTAATGAACAAACATATGATTGTTCAAGCCGGGTGATGGTTTGAAGACTACTATACTGCCGGGTGATGAATAAAACCAATCAGGTGTAGTTGTTCCTAACTTTTACCCGTCACTACAGTGACTTACCCGTCTCTACAGTGTTTGACCCGTCAAGTTTTTTTCACATGTTATATGTTGACCCGTCATATGTTGTGACTTGTTTCAAGTACTTGACCCGTCCCAACAGTACATGACCCGTCTCAACAGTGCTTGACCCGTCAAGACTTAGTGGGCTTTTTATGCTTACCCGTCCCAAATTGTTGACCCGGCACCTCAAAGTTTGACCTAATTTTTAACCATATAAAACCCGCCTCTTCACAAACACTTATCATTTGTCACTCACAAATTCAAGCAAATCCTCTGAACTTAAAATCGTTTGATTATCATATTCAATCGTTTGTTCTGTAACAAGTTTGATCGATTGAATAAGGTATTGTTTATGTGATTTGAACCTGATAAACTTGCAAGTCGACCGATAAAATGAAAAACGATGATGAACAGTGTTTTTGATCACTGAATCGACACTTTGATTGCGTGTGTTAAAACCAAAATCGAATGTTGTTTTAAGTGTAAAATCTGTCGATCATCAACAATCAATCACTCATTTGCACCAAATTTCATTAAAATTAACTGAATCACTCAAATTATCTTATAACTGTCAACCGCCATTGATGACCTGTTTCAAGCTCATATATGTTAAACTTCAAAATGATGAAATGTGTGTTAAAAGTGACAAATCCTTGTTAAAACTGAACTAAAACATGATAAACAACTTCATCTTATAAATGTCAAATTTATGTTCTTAAGTGCTAAACTGTTGTATTGAAAAATGTTGTATAATCATTAAAATTCAAAGTTGTTTTGGTCAAAATGATGAAAATCAGTTTGTTAGAACAATTTAGGAGTTAAAATGATTATGTGAATGTTTTGCTTTATAACTTTTGTTCAAACACTTATGAAAAATTTGAAGTTTATATGAAGAATCTAACACATTTGTCTTGTTTGTGTTTTGTTTGTTTTAACAGATGGAGAATTTGAAGTTTGAGCCCAAGCACAATCTGGTGGCATGTTTAGATGAGTCTATCCCTGAAACTGAAGGTTACAGAGATATGATCAGATTCATAAAGAGGACAAAGTATGTATATGCTATGTGTGCCAAACCGGTCATATATGCAAGATTGATAAAGAGTTTTTGGAGAACAGCTGAGGTGATCAGAAATGAGTATGGAGTAGCTGTGGTTAGAGGAAACATTACTAGAGAGTTAGTTTTGACTGTCTCTGAAGAAACAATCAGAACAGCTTTGAGGATTGATGAAGATGAAGTAGGGGCGAATGATGAGTTGACTATGGCTGAATGTCAAGCATGCTTTGTTAATATGGGACATCCTCCTGCATTTCCAAAGTCACAATTCTATAGAGCAAGGTTGGGGAAGAAATGGAAGCTGTTGTGTTATGTGATCCAACAGTGCTTGTCAAGGAGGAGTGCAGGTCTTGACAACTTCCCATCAGATATAGCATCCCCTATTGTTGCTATTGCTGAAAACAAACAATTCAACATGTCGAAGTGGATTATGAATGGGTTTGTGTTTAATCTGGTAAAGGGTAAAAGATTCAAGTTTCTCATGTACCCGAGATTCTTGCAGTTGATGATTAATGTTGCCTATCCCATTATCAGAGAAGAAGGTGTTGTTGGAGGAATTTTATACACTGAGGACATGAATGATCTATCTTATAGAAAGATGAGTATCGGGAATGTGCCTAGTGTTGATCTATTTGACTATATGAGAGATATAGCAAATAATGAAGAAGATGTTGAAGGAGTTTATCATCATATTTCACACGGAGATATTGTAAATCCTCAGGACCTGGTTGATGAGGTGCCTGATAATCTATTGGATGATGATGAGTATGCTGCTCGTCATGCAGAAGATGAAGAAGATGAAGATGAATCTGGAAGTGAAGAAAGTGATGATAATGATGATGATAATAGAGATGATGAAGATAGTGATGGTGAAAGTGAAAGTGATGGAGATGATGATGATGGCAATGATGGTGCTGAATCTGTTTCAGAGGAGGCCGAACATATTGAGATTGCTGAACCACTAGATTTGGAGACAGAAAATGTTGAAGTTATTGAACCTGCTTTGATTGAAGAACCTGTTGAGGTTGCTTGGGTTGAAAAAGAAGTGGTAGTTGATGTTGCTAAGCCCATCACAAAGCAGTATGTTAGATCTCGAAGATCTAAATCTGTTGTTGAGAAAGCGTTGAGTGAGCCTGAACAAATAAACGTTGTCCAGATAGCTCAGGAAGTAATGGCCGAGGCTGAAACTGTTGCACAGATAGTTGAGGAAGCTGATGATGGCATTACTGATCTTGTTCCTGTTGATATACCCACCACATCATCCCCTGTTGCTGAAAACATTGAACAAGTTTTGGAGTCTTCGCCAAAAATTGTTTCAAGTGTTGATGAGACTGAGAATAAGAAGAAGATTGTTGAGTTAGAAGAGATGATGGAAAAGCTTGTAGCTGCGAATGAACAGTTGAAGGCTTCGAATGATAGAAAGAAGAAAAGACTTGAAGAATTTTGGGCTATTCACAATCAGAACCTTGAAACTTTTTGGATGCGGATCATGTTAATTTGAAGATTGAACATGACAAGTTGAAAGATGAGTATGAAAAGTTGAAGGAGGAGCATGAAAATCTGAAGTATGATTACAAGGATTTGAAGGCTGAATGTAATACGTTGGATGCTGAAAAAGAAATGTTGGAGAAATGGTTGGAAGAAACTTGTTCAAAGAAATCCGGGTCCACATCTGATAAAGATTTTTCTGACGAAGTTATGGAAGTGTCTGAACCTTCTCAAGCAGCAAAAGTATATTATACTCGAGCACGTGGTACAACAAATTTGGGTATAAGGGTTGAAACTCCAATTGTTATTCCCGATGAAGCTGTTGCTGAAACTGTCATTTATGACAAGGCTGAGGGAAAAAGGAAGTTAGATGCTGTGCCGGAAATTACTGAAGATGCACCTGTTTCAAAGAAGGCAAAACTGAATGAAACAGTACAGATTGAGCCGATTCAATCTGTAGCTGTAGCTGAAACTGAGGTGGTAGAACTGGCAAAAGTTGATGAAACTGTGAAAGAGGCTGAAATTGATAAATCAGTTCAGATTGAGCCGATTCAATCTGAATCTGTTATAGTTGAAGAATTGCCTGAAACTGTTGAGGTTGTAGAGGATGTGCCTGAAACTGTACCAGAAGACGCAAGTCAGTTTGAGCCGGTTCAAACTGACAATGCACCTATGATTGAGGCATTAGATGATCTTGATGATATTGATTTTACTGAATCTGAACCAGAAGCTGAGACAGAAACTAATCCTGATCATGAGATTCCTGAAGATTTAGCTGAAAGATTTGCTTATCTTGAGAAGATGAAGTATAATCCAGTGTTTTTGAATGGGCTGACTGTGAGTCAAATCAACGAAGAATATGAAAAGTGTTTGATAGCCCAAGACAAAGCTGCTGCTGATGAAAAAGAGTTTATTATTGAAATGGGTGAGTGGACACCATTGCAAGAGAGTTTGAACATTGAAGACTTACCTCCAACTGAACTGTATCACCAAAATCCTGAAGAGATGTCAAGTAGGAATATGCGAGATTGGTTGAGCTCAAGGAATTATCCTTATAAGACTTTGAAGAGATTGAAACAAGAGTCGCTGAGGAAAATTGTTGTTAGTTTCATGAAGACGGAGAAAATGTACAATCGTATGTTTTATTTGGACTACAACAACCCTCAATACTACGAGCTGACCAAAAGATACAAAGTTCTCGGACCAAAGGAGATACCGGTGATGGCGCTACCAGAAGATGCTCACAAGAAGAGACATGAGTTGATAGACATGTTTCCCAGTGAAGTTAAGTCATACAACATACCTATGGACGTACGTGAATCATGGCACAAATCAGCCACAGCAGGTGATGTTGTAAGATCACTGCTGAGCAAGGGTCAGTCAATTGCTGAACTTCTTGATTCAATGATCGTACCGGAAAAGTCCAAGAAGGTAAAGATTATAGCATGGAAATATGACGAAGTGTTCGATGCATTCATGATTAAAAGAGTTAATGGTCTATGTGATGTATACCATTATTACTCTAGCATTTTCAAGTTAGAAGTTCAAGACTTGAAAGAACTGCACAAGCTTAGGCTGATAAATCACACGCATGCTGAGCGTTGTGATAAATGTGCAATGCTACTGGATGCCGGGATAGCCAGATCACCGAAATATCTAGATTTCAGAGGTCAACAAGAAGACAGTGCTTATGTGCAGGCAAAGAAACAGAGAAAGAAAAAGAAGTTGGTGGTCAGTGAGGACATGTATTTAGAGGAATTTTCTGATGAGTATTTTGACAAAGTAACCAATCCGGGATTGAAAGTGATTGATGGATCTCAAGCGACGAAGCCAATTCTTAGAGTTTTCTACAATCAAGAAACGTTTGAGTTGAAGCTTGTTCGAAACTTGGATGACTGGGATAAAGACATGATCACTTTATTCAGTACCTTTGAGCTGAAATTACTTCATCCATCATACATTGATTTTTTGAGAAGTTATAGAATGGAGAAATGCAAAGACATATTGGCTGAAGCTGATCGAAAACTGTTTGTGGTGATGATAGAGGTAATAGCAGCTGCATCAGAGAAGATACGAGTAAGGAAGGCATTGCTCAACTCTAATCTTGTGAGAGTTGACATTCCGGAGATAGAATTTATGAGGATTACTGCGAAGGGTACTTTGGAGGTGCAAGTCAAAGGGAAGGAGATGCCTTATGAATTTTACGCTAACATTGATTTTGCAGGTTTAAATCTTGATTCTCTGAGACGTATGAATGCCTGCCCAATCCTTACTAACGAGTCCAAACCGAGACAAGCAAAGATAGCAGAAAAGTTCAAGTCTTGTATAGAAGAAGCACTGAAGGAACAAGAAGAGTTTAAAGGAAAAGAGTTGCTGGATATCAAAGAGGAACCAGAAGATTGGTGAGAGAGATTGAAGCTGAACAAAGATGAAAACTGTTGAAGATTTTGCTGAAGATTCAAAGATAAATCTTAGGGGGAGTACTGTTAGGGCTATTTCCTAGTTAAGATTTACTTTGTATTTGTTTATATGTTTTATGTATAGTTTAGGGTCTATTTTGTTATATTCCTTAAACTTGTAATTGTTGCTTAAAAGCATGTAGTGAGAGAGTGTGAAGAAGGAGGCTAGATCACTATTCACGTTAGAGAGAGAACTAAGTGTGTGTTATTTATTTTCTCCTGCACTTGTTCTACAAATCTGCTTTGATCATCAATATACAACAGAGAATTATTAGTATGAATTGTGTTAATGATTAAACTGTTTTTGTGTATGATTTATTCTGATCATTGAGCGATATTTACGATCTAATTGAACCTATCACCACAATTTTTCATTAACAAAATAAAATACGATATTGTCTTAATAAAGCGTAGATTGTTTGAAGTAAAGCCAAACACAATTTTAAACAAAGAGGTCCCAAAACACATAAACCAAATGTGGAGTTTGTAGTCCAAAAACTATCCTTCCACAAATTCCCATGCCCAACACTTTGTACCTGAAAAACATGTAAAAACTGAGTCAACATAAAGTTGGTGAGTTTTCGGGTTTTAATCAAAGTAAAGTCATTTTTCATTCACAATAGATATGCTTGGCTTTGAGACATCAACAAGACCGTACGTCAAGGGCTAGCTAGGCCCAGAGACAAATGAATCATCAAAGTCATGAGTCCATAATCAAACCAAGAAACGAAGTTCCCTCACATCAATCAACTTATATTCCCCCGCATGTCAACACGATCAGAGCGACTGATCACGAGGGGCGGAATTCCAATCCCGATAGATCTACCAATATAACTTGTGGTTTCTCACTCCAAGAGAAATTAATGATTATGAGAGGGCATTACGCGTAAAATCATCAAACACTCATGCCATCATTTTGGTCAACAACAATACCCGTCTCCCAATACATATCAAAAACAACATAAACAAAATACATGTTTTCCCCCTCGAAAATATTTAAATAAAACATTATTTAAAAAGGGGCCGAGACACTCACAGGTCTCTCAATTCATATCAAAACATTATAAACAAATACATGTTTTTCCCCCAAAACAGTTAAATAAAACATTATTTAAAAAGGGGCCGAAGAACTCACATGTCTCCCAATTCATATCAAAATAAGTTAAACAGATACATGTTTTTCCCCCAAAACAGTTAAATAAAATGTTATTTAAAAAGGGGCCGAAGAACTCACAGTGAATACGCCAAAAGCTAGAACATATAAGCGCAACAATAACACCACCTAAGAACATCCTATATACAAAGGACCCGTTCAAAAGATGCACACATATATCAAGTCTAAAACCGTGTAGGTTGTTCACCAAAACCTAACTAGACTCATGTGAAAACATTTCATTTACAAAAACAATCCTTAATTTTAATGACCCGTTGGTGATCTTTAGCCTTCGATTAATGTTATATATAATAACACACACTTTGTTATTTTGTTATAACTTTGACTAGTTTTCATACTACTAATCACATAAACACATATAACGCACATGAAATGACACATAAAAGCCATATTTAGTCCTTTAACTTTTCTAAGTAAAACAAACACTTTTACTTATCCAATATTATTCATATACTTAGGAAAATATAATTTAATATTCTCATGTCATAGTTAAAGTTCATAACACTTAGAAAAATATACATTTTTCTCTAGTTAACTAATATGCAATTTTCAACTTGACGGTTAACACTTAACGGGACATTTAACCACGTTTTCATAAACAACTTATTAATCATATGAAATTATATATCTAAAATATTGTCACATAACAAAAATCATATTTCATATATTTTCCATAAAATTCACAATATTAGCTAAACATGTCAATTTTAACATTTTCGGAAACGTTTTCGGGTCACGGAATGCAACCTAATACCCGTATTTTTGTCATTACTTTATAAATACTTTTATATCAGTAGGTTAACTTAAAAATAAGCTCAAAGTTTCTGATCCAAAACAGTTTACAAAAATATTACGTTTTAGAGTCGAAAATCGTCGTTTTCGGCTTTTTCGGGTACATAGTTTGCACGTTTTTTAGTTTAAAACTCTAAGTTTTTGTACCAAACTTTAAATCTCATATTTTTATATAAAAATATACTTTATAATCTGTTGAAAATAATATTTTTACATATTTACATTTTTAAGCTAAAATCGGTGCGGTTTACGCGTATTTTGGTATCGAAAACCGTTATTTGTAAGGTTTAATCACATCTTTCTTATAATACATTTAAAATACTTGTTTTATGAAGTTCATAAATATTTAAAAACATATTTTGTTCCAGAATATAAAATAGGTTATAAAACTTTATAAAAATATATATAAATCACATTTAATGTCTTTTTAAGACTTTTTCAATATCCATGTCTTGTAACTAGTTCCAATGCCTTGTAAAACAAACATTTACTTTATGAAATCACACATTTTAATTTATTAAAATCATTATAATCACAAAAACTTTTTAAATTTCTAGATCTAGTGATTTCAAATCCATATAACAAGTTTTTCTTAAAAAAAAAATACCTTCCATTATAAACATTTTTCAAGACCATATGAACACTTTTCAAACCATTTTTCTAACACTTAAATCATGGAAAAAAAACATATTCATCTAATGATTTTTATAAACTTGTTTTCATTAAAAACACTTTTCATGTCTAGATCTAGCAATTTCTAATGCAAACATATAACAATCTACACATGATTTTTAACCAAAACACACATGTATACATACATACATACCTACGGCCATACATATATATACATAAATCATACCTTTTCATGATAAGATGTATCACATATACCTTCTTTTGATCCATTTCGTCAATACAAAACATCAAGTAATCATTTCTTTACACATGTGTAAACCTTTTTACATGAAATGACACATCTTCACATATACATACATACATACATATACGGATACACACACATACACACACACACACACTGATTTACACACACACACATACGGATTCACACTCACACTCACACACACCATTTTCATTTTCAAAAACCCATTTTCATCTTAAAAATCATTACCCTTTTTGTTTGTTTTAGATTTGGTGAACAACCTTTCAAGAATAAGATTTTGAATAACATAAAATACAACAAATTTTGGGTTCATACCCATGATAAACAAGATGAAAAGAGATGATAGAAGATGGTTTTGGCCTTCAAACAACACTTGGAACCGATTTTCTTGTTTGGATGATCTTTAAACAACTTGTAGAACACCTTAGAATGCAAGAGATGAAAAGAAGGGATGTAGAGTGTTTGTGTGTGTAAATGGCCGAAATTTTTGGGGTGGGAGAGGGGAGAATCCGGTTTTAGAGAGAGAGAGGTGAGAGAGAAGGGAGGTGGAGTGTGAGAGTAGATGATAGGTTTAGGGTTGAGTGTGATCTTGGACAAAGTATCATGTAAAGATCCTTGGAAAATCTTTTACATGTCCCTAAGCAACACAAGCCCCAACAAAGGTTTAAAATATTGGGGTAGAGGGGGGGTGGATTTATTAAAAAAAAATGAAAGAATTTTACAATTTTTACTTTATAAAACACTACACACTTATATTACTTGTAATTTTCAAGTCTAGTAAATTTTTACCCCTTTTTATACCATAATACTTCAAATAATATTATTTCACTCTCAAAATAGTAAAAATATTTTAATAAATATTTTACTGTACCTCGGGTAGTGTACTGGTAGTGAAACCGGGCAAAAACTGAAACACACGCGATAATCAGAAAAACATCGGATAAAATACATCACTTTTAGTTTTTATTATGTTTTCATTTATACACACCCAAAATATATTATTTGATGCTATTTCGAGCATTATATAAATTATTAGACTGTTAACATTTATCAGGCAGTCACCAACGTTCATTACCGGGTATTTAACCGCTACGCGATTAAGCAATTTCAAAAATCACGAAATGCAAAACAATGCACAAAAATGGGCTTATATAACTTTAATAACACATTAATTATCATAATTAAATCAAATGACGCATCACAAAATAATAAACACGTTTTAAGCTAGTACGAATATTGACCGAAATTTGCCGGGTGTCACATTGTGTATGAATTATTCTGATCATTGAGCGATATTATCGATCCAATTGAACCTATCAATTGGTATCAGAGCTGTTGGTATTGTGTTCTTCGCTATTTATCAAGCAAAACACTACAATATTGCTCAAAAATCATGATCTGAATGAATTGTTGCTGTTTTTAGTTGTGATTTGTCATCGCAATCACTTCTAATTCACAACGATTGTGCAAATTCCATCAGATTATCATCAGATCTAAGGAATTAAGAAGATTGAAAAAGTTACTGTTCGATCGAATTTTGCTCAAATTCATCAAAATTTGATCATGTTTTGGATTGATTGAGATTAGGGATTGATAATCGGACCATTTCACTGCTTGTGTGTGAATTTTGAACGAATTGGACAAGTTTTTGATAAACCCAGAAAAATTCTCATGATGAAGATGATGAACAGTAAGAACTTGGTTGAAGATTAACTTGCCGGGTGATAAAATTTGACTTAGACAATTTCCTTTGGATTAGATTGAAGAACAATTAGGTCCTGTGCAGCCGTGTAAAGGATTTTGTGCTAGACGGGTAAAGAATTTGACGAGGAAAAAGTGTTACTGTTCAGCCGGATCAACTACTGTTGTGCCGTGTAATACACTGTTACGTCGGGTGATTAACAATTTCAGCCGGGTGATTGATAACTGTGTAGCCGGGTAACAAACTTTGCCGTGTGATCAACAACTGTTCAGCCGGGTAAAGCTTTTTGCCATGTCAAGATTCAAGCCGGGTCAAGTTATTGCCGTGTGAAGTTAATACTATTCTGCCGGGTAACTGTTCTGCCGGGTCAAGAACACAAGTTTTGCAACTATTCAGCCGGTCAACTGTTTAGACGGGTGAAGACTTTTCTCAGCCGGGTGAAGAACAAAAGCTACTGTTCAGCCGGGTGAAGAAGGAATTTTCACTGTTCAGCCGGGTGACTCATTTTTAGTTGTTTTAATACTTGTTTTTCTTATCTTGTCTTTAATTACTTGTCTTTATTTTAGTATTTTAATTGTTTCTTTTCAAAAATTAACAAAAAACCAAAAATATTTTCTTTAAAATTTAAAAAAAAAATGGCACCTAATGATGATTCTGATAACCGTGTTCCTAGACTTGTGAATCGTGCAGATTTCAAAAATTGGACAATTAGACTGAAGCATCATCTCTGCTCAATAGACAATGATCTTTGGAAATCAATTGACAAGGGTCCTCACATACCTACACAGACTGCTCCAGATAGTGCAAGTACCTACACCAAAGACTCTACTGAACCTTATCTAGAGGATAATTTGTCAGCAGAAGATTTGAGGAAAGTGAAGAATGATAGCAAAGCATATTCTTTGATGTGTAAGGGATTGCAACTACAAGTACTGTCAAGGTTGGACACCTATCAAACAGGTTATACATTGTTCAAGGCTTTGAAGTCCATTTGTGAAGGAGGTGAACAACTCAGAAGTCTCAAGAAACAAAAGTTGAAGAGACAGTTGGAGTTATTTGAACACATTGCTTGAGAATCAGTGCACCAAATGACGAATAGGTTTGTTCATCTGACTACTGAAATGACCAATGCGGGTGCAAAAACAGATCTCCAAGATCTAAATGACAGATTATTATGTGCACTTCCATCATCATGGAAACAGACTGTGACATTGTTGAAACATACTGAGAAGTTTCCGATGGATTTGGATCTGCTCATTGCAAAGATTGAAGAGGTAGAGATTGATGAAAGTTCTAGAAATACTGATAGAACTGGTTCACATGCACAATACAAATATATTGTGAATCCTGCTAATACTGTGGAGAATGCTTTTCTTGCACAAGATGCAACTAAATTTGAAGATGAGGGTGATTTATTTGTTGGCGCAAGTTTCTATACTGATTCATCATACTTTCCAAGTTCACCAACTTATTCTCAACCTCAATCTCCACCAAGAGCTCAAGTTCAAAGTCAGAATCTGAAGAATCAAGCAGAAAGTCAAAGTTCGAATGTTCAAGCAAAGGTTAAAGATGTGATGAACATCTTGTTACAAGATGACGAGACCAAAACTGCCTTTACAGCTTTTATGGCAAGTTTTCAAGCATATCAAGGAAGTCACTTAAGTCAAATGGACGTTGTTCTTCAAGATTTATTTGAGATGGATCCTGATGACGTTGAGGAAATGGATTTAAACTGGCAGATGGTGATGGTTGCATATCAAACGCATAAACATGCATATGTTAATCGAAGCTACAAGCCTCATGCAAACAAGATGGTTGGTTTTGACAAATCAAATGCCAGATGTTTTAACTGTAACTGTTATGGTTATTTTTCTCGGGAATGCAAAGCTCCTAAGAATCAGAATTACAACGACCAAGCTAGTTCAAGCAATCAAGGTCAAGGTCAAAGCTCACAACAGTCTTCGAGTTACCAAAGCAGAAATCAACGTTTCTTTCTGAAACCATATCAAAGTCTTCCCATGCCAGAACTGAAGGATGAAGGCAAGAAACCAGAAGATCAAACTAAGGCACTGGTGGTCAGTGTAAAAGACGGATATGATTGGAGTGCATATGCAGAACAATTCACATCTGATCTTACATCAAGTTTGGCACTGGTATGTGAAATAGAAGAGGATTGGTCAGAAGAAGGAGATATCAAGGTGATTGATACTGTGAGTGAAGATTCAGAGGAATATGACTGGAGTGCCAAGTCTGATCCTGTTGAAGAATCTGAGTCAGAAATTGCGCTGATGGCTACAGCCAGTGAGTCTTCATCATCTACCGAACAACCAAAGGTTAGTACTAATTTACCCCCCAATTATGTTCCATTGCCTATTGATGTGAAAGAAAGGTTATGTTCAGAACAATGCATTCAACAAGTAGAACATTATCGAACTCATTCATTTAAAATTGGTGATAAATTAAGCAAACATGAGAAAATTCATGAACAACTTAAAATTGATCACAAAATTTCTGATGAGAAGATTTTGTCACTTAAAGAATCATGGAACAAGACCTTAAAGGAACTGGAACTGGTAACAAAACAACTTGAAGAAATGACAAAGAACTTTGAACAAGAAAAAGTTGCTCATGCTGTCACACAAGTTGAATTAACAAAAGTGAAAAGTTGTAAAACAATGGTTAAACAACATATAAGTGAAAGAGGTAACAAAACCAAAACAGGGTTGGGTTTCACTCATGAACCAATGCCTAATTCAATCACACAAACTTTACCTGAAAACTTCAATGAATTTGATCATTCACCTGAAAATGAACGAAAATTCAAAGAAATTCAAAGAAGTAAATCTGAATCCGAAGGATCTGAAGTGTTGATGGAAAGTTTGAAAGAAGAAGATGGTGTGACCACTGAAGCTGATGATGAAGCTAGCAACAAATCAGAGCCTGTTCTGATTCAACTTGTTGAGTATCCGGAACTGAATCCGAAGTCAGAAACAGTGAAGGAAGAAGGTGAATTTTCAGGATAAAATGATCCTGAATACATCAGGTGGAAGAAAGAACAAAAGGCGCAAGTTGCTGATCAGTTGATCAAGAAGCAAGAAGTGAAAAAGACTGAAGTGTCGAATGCAAAATTGCAGAAATTAAAATCGAAAATCAATCAATCTGAAACGAAACAGTCAAAAGGCAAAAGTGTTATAAAATCAAATGACAACACCAAAGCTCAAAGTGTTAAAACTGACAAAGTTAAACCTGTCAAGAAAGTGTCAAAAGGAAAAACAATTAAGTTTGTGTCTGCAGGAACGTTTGATTTGAACGGATCTTATGGTAAACCAATCAATTCTCCAATCAAATCTAACTCTGGTCTGAAAACAGGTTCAGGTCCTAAGTCTTCCGTTGTCAATGATAAAAGAATTGAATCAAAAAGGTTAACCAATCAAGGTGTGTTAAAATCGAACCAAATTTCAAAGCAACCAAAATTCACAATCAAAATCTCCACAAAAGAATCAAGTTAATCTAAAACCGAACAAAACTGATAATGAATCACGAGTGGGTTCTACATCAAAAGTTAACAATCGGCTCTTTAGGATTAGCAAGAAACATTGTGAGATATGTGATCGTTATAACCATGCAACTGCTGAATGTTTCTTTAACAGGTACTGCAGTTACTGTGACAAAAGAAATCATTCTTCAGAAGAATGTTTTTATAACAAATTTTGTGAAATTTGTGAAAGGAGAAATCATGACACAAAGGATTGTTTCTTTCGAACAAACTCATCAAGAGAAATGACGCCATTTCCAAATTTTCAAAGAAATCAATCATTTGGTTTTCAAAATGTTAATCAAAGTCATTCTCCTATTTTGAGAAAGTTCAATCGAAACAATTCAGTTTCTAATTTGCAGGTTAACAGTTTCAAACCAAGAGCTTTGATGGTAAGAAACCAAAATTTTGAAAATAACCTTGATCCTAAGTTAGAGGAAAGGTTTATTGCTTTGAGAAGAAAGCAAGCAATGCACGCCAATGGGCGAAACAGTTTTCAAAATCTCTCAAATGAAACAAGTTTTCAAAATCTTCATTATCAACATGTTACTGTTACAGATAGATTCGGAAAACCCAAGACCATGTGGGCCTGGGTTGACCAAACTAACAAAGTGATTGTTGAAATGCAGGTACGCCCAAGAAGACCTATCAACTCATGGTTTGTTGATAGTGGGTGTAGCCGGCATATGACAGGCAACCATGCCTTGCTTCAAGACTTTAAGCTGAAAAATGGTACACACGTTGCATTTGGAGGTGATGTCGGTGGTAAAATAACAGGAGAAGGAACCGTATCAAATGGGGTCATTAGTTTTGATAAAGTCAACTACTGTGCACAGTTGAACTTTAATTTACTAAGTGTATCTCAAATCTGTGATAAATCTTATTCAACTTTATTTGATGATTCTTTCTGTTATATACTCAAACCAGGTTTCAAGATTGACAATGAGTGGGTGGTGGTTAAAGCTCCAAGAGATCGTGATGTATACAAGCTTGATATGTCGCAGATTGATGCTGATACCGAAACTAGTTGTCTCATTGCACATGCTTCAAATGATGAGAGTCAGCTTTGGCATAGACGGCTGGGCCATTCAAACTTCAGAAACATGAATCGTTTAGTGACTGGAAATCATGCTGTGGGAATACCTTCAAAGAAGTTCTCTACAATAGATCTCTGTCAAGCATGTTTGAAAGGAAAACAGCACCGAATGTCTTTTAAGTCCAAGCCAGAAAACTCCATTTCAAAACCCTTGCAGATGCTACATATGGATCTTTTCGGACCAACAAATGTTCAAAGCATCGGAAAGAAAGCTTACTGTTTTGTCATTATTGACGATTTCACTAGACAATTTAGTGCTCCAAGAACGCCTCAACAAAATGGGGTTGCGGAACGGAAAAACCGGACACTGATTGAAGCAGCAAGATCCATGCTTGCAGATGCCAAAATCCCTATCACATTCTGGGATGAAGCTATTGCTACTGCATGTTTTGTACAAAACAGAACATTACTGGTTCAGGATAAACAGAAAACATCTTATGAGTTGCTATTTGGAAGAAAACCAAATATTTCATACTTGAAAGCATTTGGTTGCCCTGTATCGATTCTAAATTTAAATGATCATCTCGGGAAATTTGAGTCAAAATCTGACGATGGATTTTTCCTTGGATATTCGTCTGTTTCTAAAGCTTATCGAGTTTTTAATAGCAAAACAAATACTGTTATTGAAATTATTAACGTAAAGTTTTTAGAAAATTCGTTTCCGTCTGTGGCGCATGGTCCCGAATGGTTGTTTGATTTAGATTCGTTATCAAAATCTTTCAATTCTAACTTGTTTGATTTTTCAGGAAAATCAAGAAAAGAATCAGGTGACTTGGGATGCTTTAGTGACGATTCTGATAATGACGATGATGGCAATCTCAACTCTGAGTATCCGTTCATGTCATTTCATAATCCTGATCATGTCAAATCCAGTCAAGCTCCGGGTCCTTCTGGTTCTCAAGAAGATCAAGAATCAAATATTCTTGGTGATGACGTTAATTCACAAAGTTCTCCTAATGATGGTGGATCTGTTCAAAATCAACCATCATCAGATCCGAATGCTGAAGTTATTCCAGAATCATTTGATTACTTCATCAATTCATCGGATCAAGTTCCTAATTTCACTCCGCATACTTCGACCATTCTACAAGATCTACCGAATCTGAATCAATCTAATCTGGAGAGTCAAGTGCAAGGAGATGTCATACCAACTCATCGGATTCACAAGAAACATCCTGTCTCTCAGATTATCGGGCCGTTGAATCAGAGAACTACAAGAAGTCAAACTGAGCAAGCAAACGTTTGTCTTTATTCATGTTTTCTTTCTCAAGTGGTGCCAAAGAACATTTCAGAAGCGTTGCAAGATAATAGTTGGATTGAAGCCATGCAAGATGAGTTACTTCAATTTCGCAAACAAGAAGTTTGGAAATTAGTGGACTTACCTGAAGGAGAAAATGCGATTGGTACAAGATGGTTGTACAAAAACAAGCCAGATGAACGTGGTATTGTTGTGAGAAACAAAGCGAGACTCATTGCACAGGGATATACTCAGGAAGAAGGCATTGATTATGAAGAAGTGTTCGCTCCGGTTGCAAGACTTGAAGCTATACGCGTTTTTCTTGCATATGCGTCCTTTATGAAGTTTAAAGTATTCCAAATGGACGTTAAAGGCGCTTTTCTGTATGAACCGATTACAGATGACGTATATGTCAGACAACCTCCGGGTTTTGAAGATCCTGACTATCCTCATCGTGTATACAAGTTGAGTAAAGCTCTATATGGTCTACACCAAGCTCCGAGAATCTGGTATGAGACATTATCTAAGCATTTACTAGAACATGGATTCACAAGAGGTCAGATTGATCCAACTTTGTTTATGAAGAGGGAGAATGAAGAACTCTTATGTGTTCAAGTATATGTAGACGATATTATCTTCGGATCGACCAGTGCGTCAATGTGCAAAGAATTTGAGGAAATCATGAAGTGTAGATTCCAGATGAGTTCAATGGGGGAGATTAACTTCTTTCTTGGATTACAAGTGAAACAATCAGCTGACGGAATTTTCATCAATCAATCAAAATTTGTTGAGAAGTTGTTGAAGAAGTTCAAAATGCAAGATTGTCAGACTATTCGAACTCCATCTGATGTGAATTGCAAGATACAGCCGGATTCGAAAGGCAAATCCGTGGATCAAACACTATACAGATCGATGATTGGTTCACTGATGTATCTTACTGCATCAAGACCAGACATTATGTATGCTGTATGTGTGTGCGCAAGATATCAGCCTGATCCAAAAGAGTCGCACCTAGTTGCTGTTAAACGTATTTTCAGATACCTTAAAGGGAAACCGAATCTTGGGTTATGGTATCCTTATGAAGGCAATTTTGAATTATATAGTTATTCTGATAGTGACTTTGGTGGGTGTGCTCTTGACAGGAAATCGACTACTGGTGGATGTCAATTTCTGGGTCCTAGACTTGTTTCTTGGCAATGCAAGAAGCAGACCAACGTTTCTGTATCCACAGCTGAAGCAGAGTATATCGCTGCATCTGCAGGATGTTCTCAAGTTTTGTGGCTACAAAACCAATTGCTTGACTACGGGTTTAACTTTCTCAAAACCCCTATTTACATAGACAATACTGCTGCTATGTTCATTACTGCTAATCCTGTTCAACACTCAAAAACCAAACATATCGAAATTCGATATCACTTTTTAAGAGACAACTCTGAAAAAGGTTTAATAATTTTGATTAAAGTTCATACCGACAAACAACTGGCAGATCTTTTCACAAAATCCTTTTCACATGATTGATTCTATTTTTTCGAAAACAAAACAAAAATCAGAAAAATATAAAATCCAAAAATAGAATAAGTTGATGTCAAGTATTGATTCCTTTGTCTTTTTATTTTATGTTTTGCATTGTGTGTGTGCATGAAAAAGAAAAAGAAAAGCAAAAACAAAATATAAAAGCAAAAAGAAAAGAAAATATCATGTCATAAGAATCTATATTGCACAATGTGAGAAATGATAGTTACACTAGACATTATTTGATACATCATTTTTAAATAAAGACTGATGAATGTTAATTGATGTGCTAGACAGCTCAGGCAATTAGACTGAAAAAGTAAGTTGATTGTTGACAAACATAAACTTAATGATCTTTGTGTTAAGTTCCATTGTTATACATGTCTAGATATATATCTTTGGATACCTTGCTTGTGATGATAGTTGTACATGATCGGGTAACGATGCAGTGTATTCAGTGTGATGAACCGCATCGTGAGCTTCTTTGTTGTGGTACCCACAGACCTGAAGTCTCACACGAAGTCTCTTTTGAGCTTCAAGGTGCAGCAAAAGATTCCCAAAGATGGAACAAAAAGAGTCCCAAATGTGGACCATCACCAAACAAAAATTCCAAAAAGGAATTCAGAAGATTCTCAAGGGGAACGATAGGAAAGAAAAATTCCAAAATGGAATTAAAAAGAAGTCCCAAAGTGGACCAAATCCGAATAGAACCCAGTTTCCACACTGTGTATGGCTGTAAGTGACCAGGTTTGTGTGCAATATGCATTCAGGTAGTAGTTGATAAGGAAATATGTTGACATATGTATGCATGTGGGTCACATAAGTCATTTTAATCGAACCTTAATCTCATCATGATACTGAAAAAGTAAGTGTGTCAACTCGAGCTAATTGGTATGTTTTCATATCATCACTCAATCAAACATAAGTCAAATGTCTATTCAAAACTTGCAAAACATGTTCAGATAATGTGTGGTATGATCTCACTGCGATATTTTGATTCATTGCATTGCATATGTCTTTATTTTAATGTGTGTGCTTTGTGTGTGCAGGCATATGGAATCTTTATTGACACATCGACATCCTTGTTAAACTTAAAAATTTCAAGAAATTTCAAGTTTTGGGGGATAATAATATTGAAGAAAATTATCTACAAAAAATCTAAAAATATTTTTGAATAAGTGTGTTTTGAATGAACAAGATTATGTGGTATGAAAAGCAAAGGTTTTGGATGTATTAAAAACAAACCCAAGGTTTTGTGATGTGTTTTTCAGAAATTGCTTCGGGATATAAAAATGTTGGTTGTTCAAAAACAAAAACATTTTTGAAAAAGAAAAAGGAAAAGGATTTTAATTGAAATTAATGTTTATTGACTTGTCTTATGTTGTTGATAATTAATGTGACAAATTCTGTTAAGGATATCTTGTCTAATTAATATGTCGAGAATGTTTGCAGGTGCAATAAATGCAGTTGAAAAAGTCAACAGACGAGAAAAGTGAAGAAAATTGCTCAAGTGTTATAGCCGGGCAAAGATATCAGAAACAACTGTTTTGCCGGGTAATGAACACACTGTTCAGCCGGGTAAAAGTTGTGAGTCTGATATGAGCCGGGTGATTGAGGAAAAGAAGTGAAGCCGGTGAAGATATTATGACTACTGTATAGCCGGGCAATGAACATGTCAAATACATGCCGGGTGAAGGTCATAGATATCTGCCGGGTGACAAGTTGTGTCACTATACAGCCGGGTGAAGAAATATTATCACTATACAGCCGGGTAAAAGGAAGAAGTCTTATCCTGCCGTGTAAATGTATAACACTGTGTTGCCGGGTAATAGTGGAAGCAACTATGTTGCCGTGTGAAGAAGAAAGCATGCCGGGTGAAAGAAAAGCAACTGTGTTGCTGGGTGATGAAGAAAGCATGCCTGGTGAAAAAGACAACTGTGTTGCCGGGTAATGAAGAAAGGATGCTGGGTGATGTTGTGAAGAGTAACCACACTGAGGAAAATTGTTGTTAGTTTCATGAAGACGGAGAAAATGTACAATCGTATGTTTTATCTGGACTACAACAACCCTCAATACTACGAGCTGACTAAAAGATACAAAGTTCTCGGACCAAAGGAGATACCGGTGATGGCTTTACCAGAGAATGCGCACAAGAAAAGACATGAGTTGATGGATATGTTTCCAAGTGAAGTCAAATCATATAATATACCTATGGATGTACGTGAATCATGGCACAAATCAGCCACAGCAGGTGATGTTGTGAGATCACTGCTGAGCAAGGTTCAGTCAATTGCTGAACTTCTTGATTCAATGATCGTACCGGAAAAATCCAAGAAGGTAAAAATCATTGCGTGGAAATATGATGAAGTATTTGATGCTTTCATGATTAAAAGAGTTAATGGTTTATGTGATGTATACCATTACTACTCTAGCATTTTCAAGTTAGAAGTTCAAGACTTGAAAGAGCTGCACAAACTAAGACTGATAAATCACACGCATGCTGAGCGTGGTGATAAATGTGCAATGCTGCTTGATGCCGGGATAAGCCGATCACCGAAATACTTAGACTTCAGAGGTCAACAGGAGGACAGTGCATATGTTCAAGCGAAGAAACAAAGAAAGAAAAAGAAGTTGGTGGTTAGTGAGGATATGTACCTAGAGGAATTTTCTGATGAATATTTTGACAAGGTAACTAATCCGGGGTTGAAAGTGTTTGATGGGTCTCAAGCGACTAAGCCAATACGTAAAGTTTTCTACAATCAGGAAACTTTTGAGTTGAAAATTGTACGAAACATGGATGATTGGGATAAAGACATGATTACTTTATTCAGTACTTTTGAGCTGAAATTACTTCATCCATCATACATTGATTTCCTGAGAAGTTACAGAATGGAAAAATGCAAAGATAAACTTGCTGAAGCTGATCGAAAACTGTTTGTGGTGATGATCGAGGTGATAGCAGCTGCATCAGAAAAGATTCGAGTAAGGAAGGCATTACTCAACTCTAACCTTGTGAAAGTTGACATTCCGGAGATAGAGTTTATGAGAGTGACTGCGAAGGGAACTTTGGAAGTGCAAGTCAAAGGGAAGGAAATGCCTTATGAATTTTACGCTAACATTGATTTTGCAGGTTTAAATCTTGATTCTCTGAGACGTATGAATGCCTGCCCAATCCTTACTAACGAGTCCAAACCAAGACAAGCTAAGATTGCAGAAAAGTTCAAGTCATGCATAGAAGAAGCATTGAAAGAACAAGAAGAGTTCAAAGGGAAAGAGTTGCTGGATATCAAAGAAGAACCAGAAGATTGGTGAGAGAGATTGAAGCTGAACAAGATGAAAACGGTTTGAAGATTTTGCTGAAATCCAAAGATAAATCTTAGGGGGAGTACTGTTAGGGCTATTTCCTAGTTAAGATTTACTTTGTATTTGTTTATACATTTTATGTATAGTTTAGGGTCTATTTTGTTATATTCCTTAAACTTGTAATTGTTGCTTAAAAGCATGTAGTGAGAGAGTGTGAGGAGAGAGGCTAGATCACTATTCACGTTAGAGAGAGAACTAAGTGTGTGTGATTTATTTTCTCCTGCACTTGTACTACAAATCTGCTTTGATCATCAATATACAAAAGAGAATTATTAGTATATATTGTGTTAATGATTAAACTGTGTTTGTGTATGAATTATTCTGATCATTGAGCGATATTATCGATCCAATTGAACCTATCAGATTCGTTTCGTCGAGATGAAGATTTTGACATATAATACGCCTCGTGGGGACGCCGGAGTTGGCCGGAAAATGGCCAGAAAGTGGCTGCACTTGGATGGTGGCGGCTTGGAGGCTTTTGGAGGATCTAGGGTTTTCAAAAAAATGATGAAAGGGATGAGAGGAGGTGTTTTTATAGCTAGGGTTTCATTTACGGTTTCTTTTAAATAATAAACGTGCCTCTAATACCACGTCTAATACCGTTTTTCATCCCGAATAACCGTCAAAACTAATATTCCATTCACGACATTTCAAATCGTTTCTATATGTTATTTTCTTTATTAAAAATGAAACTAGAGTGACGTGTCCGATCAAATACTCGCTTGCTACGCGTTTCCTAATTAATTACGCTCGTTCGTTACGGGATTAGTTATTTGACTTCTTATAATTATATAAGATACATTTTATATTAATATGTTGAACCAACACTCGTTACAATGCACTGGGCCTTTAATGGGCCTCGTTTATCATGTTGGGCCTCTATTGGACCTTTGGCCCATTTACATGAAACCAATATATTCGGATCTTGAAATCGAGTTACACAATAATTAACACCTTTAAATTGCTCTAATTAATTGTAATATAATGATCGAATTAATTGAACTAACTGAATTTTGCTAATGGAGTTAATTCGAAATTCTCGGGTGTCACATCATCCCTTTGTTGAAAGAATTTTCGTCCCGAAAATTGGATATGGTCGGTAAAAGGTCTGAAATGAAAAGAGAAATTTCCGAGTTGCGAAATCATCCCCTTGTTGAAAGAAATTTCGTCCCGAAATTTAACCAATAGCGTTAGTGTTAGACATTATCATTTAAAATAGTTAAGGATGTTTGCACATTATTCGATTTTTCACACTCATACGCAAACTCTGGTACATGCTTTAGGTTCCAGCAACTTTGATTATAGTGATCTTACTGTGTTTGAGTGTTTTGCGTTCTTTGTCTATAATTTCAACCGATTTTTCCATGATGCGTTGTTGTTCATCGATTTGAACCTCGTTAAGTGGGACGATGAGTGTTCCATCAGGTAAGAGCTTGATTATTTTGAAGACATCAGAAATGTTGTGTACCATGTTTATCTTTTAACACTGATCCAGTCAATGATCTAGAAGGCCAATACCCTACGATTCCAAATGGTTTAATGTATCATGGATTTGATAGAATTCCAAGGTTTTTGGATGGGATTTATAAATAGCGATTTCCATACTTTATGTTTCGGGGATTTAGATTAATGAGTTTCGTGTTGTTATTTGGCTACCCGAGGACCGTGTCCTAACTAAGGAGTTCTTATATTGATATAGATCGTTAAACTAAGACAACTTGCGTACGAGGTAAAGAGGAAATAAACTATCCACCGTGTGTAGGTACTTTGCCTTATTAAAAAGAGCGTTATCAAAACACGAACATCAGTGATGTCACAGAAACGCTATGAATAGATGGAGAAGGATGAACAATGACACTACTTATATGTTCAGAAAAATGATCAAGAAATTCAATAAGTATTTCTATCTTCAATAATTATATTTTTTTTAATTGAGAGGACACGTGGTGGTGTGACATGGAATAATATGTTATCAAAGTTTACACATTGAAATGGTGTTAAAACAAGAGAAATCGTGTTAAATGAGGTGTTTCTAATCCTTTTGTGTACAATGCATGTTGTTTGTAAACCATAAAGTTTTACAGTACTAATTACCTAGTTATTTTAGACTCGTGGTTCTGATTTCGTTAGAAATTATGATCCTACAACAATAGCGGAAAAACAGCTGTTCTTAAGGGCACCTTTTCTAGAATGAACCCTAGGGTAATGTTTACAAGTGTGTGGGAGTATATGACACGCAAACCATTTTCTCATAGGGGAAGGTTCTCGTGGGGGTGTAGTTTGCAAGGACAATTTGGCGAGCATTGGTTCGGTATTGACACCAAGAATGAGGTGTGCACCAGCTTAGCAAGGTACCAGAATGAGCCTTGGATACAAAGCCCAGGATAGGCAGTGTGACAACCAGCAAGAGTTGCTGTGTTTGTGTGTATGCTTGTAAGTCCAGACGCGCAGCTGCTTCGCCCCTTACTCTCGGCTAAGGTGGACTCCTTCTTAACCCGACAATAACTCTAATGCCCCCACTCAGGTCACAAGCTCACGTTACTAAGCTCGGCACGACGTGAAGATTGATTCAATTTTTGGATATTCTTAATGGAGATATAGTTGTAGTCTAGTTTAATATTTGTGTTTTAGGTTCCCTAACACATCAAGTAAGGGTTCCTGGTTCCAACAGTAAGATCCTAGCCAAGATTTTTTTATAACGGGATCCATCATAGGGTAGTGTTTAGATTCACCATTTGGGTATATAAAAGATGATGAGGTATAGCAATTCGGTTAAAGTCTAGAGTTGTAAGTCCACTAAGGGTTCAGAGAAGGATCTCATGTTATATCAATACTTGTGTCGTGTGGCTTCAGTACAATCATAACTTATATATGTTGACCACATATAGGGTGGTACTTCACCTTGTTGTTATTTGTACTTTTGTTTGTCTTGTAATAGTTAGTTTTAGTCTTATTTTGTATGTTTTATGCAGGTCTTTGCGACACTACATGCGACACTACAATGTCGCATGTAGTCTGTCCTTTATTAGCAATCAGACAGTGTCGTGTCTGCAAACACGACACTGCCTGCGACATTATCAGTGTCGTGTATGCGACACTGCTTGCGACACTATGACATGTATAAATAGTTATGTTAGGCCATTTTGTAGACAACTCTTTTGGAACTTTATTGAATACATTTTCTCTCTTTGATACTGAGTTCGAACCTTATTGTGTGTTTGCAAGGATTTGGATCTGTTATATCTTTGTTGCAATTGCTTAATTCATCTTCTTCTACTAATCTTCTTAATTAATCATTTGTTAATGGGTCATAATGGTTTGTGTGAGTTTTGGTCACAAATCTCAACCAATTGATGCTAGATCTAGTGGTATCAACTGATTGTGATTAGATCTAAATCATATATAGCACGATTTACTGTTTACATGGACCAACAATATGGTATCAGAGCCATTGTGCTCATGATTTGTGGTTTTTGAGGGTTTTTGAAAATATTCATATTTCATCAATTCTGGATCTGATCTTGTGTGAATTGATATGAAATTGGATTGAGATTTGCTTTCCTTTAGTGTTAGAATCAATCGAAATCAATAGATCTGTCATCATCATACAGATCTATGATCTAGGTGTGATTTAGAGATATTTTTTTAGGGTTTTTGGACAAAAGACTTAATCAATCAAATTGGATCTTATTTGCTGTTATTATGGACTGAATTTGACTTGGGATTAGTTTATTTCGTATTGTTTTTCAATCGAAAGCATCAGATTATCATTTGGATCTGATTGGTGTTTTCTGTGGAATTGGGGTTTTTGTTTGCTTGGAGAAGAAGGAGTTTCTGTTCATCTTGCGACACTAGTGTTCATACTGCGACACTAGTGGGGTTTGCGACACTACCATTTTTGTGTTGTTGATCGTTGTTTGGCTGACTCGTATACTTTGTGAACGAAAGTTCACGACATTGTCCACGACATTGTGCTTGACACTGTGTACGACACTGTTCACGACACTGTGCTCGACATTGTACACAGTATTGCTCCGACATTGTGCCTATTTTACTCTCGACACTACACCCGACATTAGCCTGAACTAAAGTTCAAACTGTGCGCTCACTTGCGACAATGACTGGTCTGCGACACTATTGTGTTTGCGACATTACTCTTCTGCGACACCGTAGTTCTTGCGACACTATTGTCTGATCAAAATGTCAATGTCTTTTACCCTAGCTGATCTGGAAAGTGGATCACCAAATAGACCACCGAAACTGATTAATGGAGATAACTTTGAAGATTGGAAGAGGAGGTTAAAAGCTTTTTATTTGTACACAGATCATACTCAATGGGATTCAATCGTAAAAGGTCCCCATGTTCCGGTAACAACTGTAGGAGAAGCAACACTCATGAACACAAACCCTGAAACATTTAACGAACGTGACAGAAAACTTGTTGATCGTGATAACAAGGCATTCGGTGCATTAACACTGTGTTTAAGCTCAGAAATATACAATCGTTTTGGAGATCAGAAAACTGCGAAGGATTTGTACGATGCTCTCTGTGAGTTCTATGATGGGAACATCGATCTACAGAAAGATAAGGGAGTTCAAGCACAAAAGGAGTTTAATTCTTTCATGGGACTGAGAAATGAGAAGATCACCGATCTCACAAACCGTTTCCTAACTGTCACGAGCAACTTGAAGAAATACGAGCAACTGACTACAGTAGAACAGGTGACAAAATTGTTGGATTCACTCCCTCCGGAATGGAGTTTACAGGTAAGATTGTTGAAACAAGAGAAAATGTTTACCGAGTATAAGCTCATGGATGTTATTAACAAATTGAAATCTTTTGAGCTCGATATCAAGAGAAGAGGATACAATCAGGCTGTTTATCCTCCAATACAGACTCAGAATGCTGCTTTACTCTCTTCTACATTTGACCATTCAACAAACAACTCTGGCACTCTGTCATACATCTCAGGAAGTGGACCATCGGAACAAAATAATGTTGGAAAGGAACCTGTCACATCTCAAGTTCCTAATGATATGATGGCCTTGTTTGGAATGTTTGTAAACAACTATGAAGCTTTAATTGCAGGAGATGTCAAGGGAAAAGGGATTACAATGGACGATACGTTGCAAGTTGACCCAGATGATCTTGAAGAAGCAGATATACAATGGAAAATGGCTATGTTGACTGTCAGGGCAAGACGTCTCATGGAGAGAACTGGAAAAAGAAACTTTGGTAATCAAAATGCAAAGGTTGGGTTCGACAAATCTAAACTCTGATGCTTCAATTGTAAACAACTCGGACATTTCAAGAGAGATTGCCCATCACCAGTTGTGTTTGAACCACCATCTCCTAACACAAGAAATGTTGTTACTGTCGAAAGAGGAAACACTAGTAACACAAGAGAAACTGCTTTACTGACAAACTTTGATTGGAGTGCTGAGATTGCAGAAGTTCAAGAAGAAATTAACCATGCTCTTGTTGTTGAGACCATTCCGAATGATGAAAGGAAATCTAAAACCATTATCAATCAGACAACTGAAGGAGACAAAAGTGAGGAAAGTGTGAAATTTGAGAAAGTTGGAAAGGAGACTGAAGATGAAAAGGAGGAAGAAAGGAAGAAAAATACACCTGTCTGCAACTGTGACAAGGCCCTGGCAACAGAAAAGATCATCATGGGCCTTCCTTATGAGGTAATTCAGGACATGTGCTCATCAGCATGTCGCGTTCGTCTCTTTGCTGTATATAAAGCTAATCGTTTATTGTTAACAAACCAAGCCGAATTAACCACCATCAACTCTGATCTTAAAAAGAATGAAGCAAATTATTATGTAAAATTAAATGAGTCTTTGCAAGAAATAGATCATTTAAATAGAAAACTTCTTGAAAGGAATGTTGAGGTTAATCTGTTAGAGGAACGTGTCAAACTGGCTGAATTTGAAAGTAGTAAACTCCAATCTAAACTCGATAGATGGACCATTGCCGGAATGAAAAGAGAGGAGTTAAATTGTAGACAAAGAGGAGCCAGAATCAAAACTGGTATAGGATATGATGAGTCTTCTCATGTTTATCCTCCTCCGAGTACCTTTTGTTACTCTCCCATACCCAAACCCCATCCCACTAATGATTTAATTCCAGAAAATACTAATAGTTTATTTGCAGGTTTAGAAGGGATAAAGCATCAGGAGGTTCGTGAGGAGTACGGATATGGTGCAACATTGGTCTGGGATGTTCTAGTTCAAGCAGTAGTTTTAATTCCAAGAAGTCTAGTTTAGACATGAGTGTTAATTCAGATGTTTTGTTGAATGATTCTAGTAGTTCAAACTTTAAACCGTCTGTATTAAACACTAATTCTGTTATGTCTGTTTCAAATGATTGTAATGATGAACATGTTTCTGATGTTAAACCTATTGATGCATTGCATGAAAAAAAAATTGTTTTGAAAAGTTTGTCTCAACACCTATACCGACATTTGTACCTATTCGTATATCTAAACCCGTGGAGACAAACAATCCTATGATTGATACAGGTGACAAAGCTAGCACTTCAAAGGGTAAGACTAAAGAAATGTACGTTTCTTTTAGTGATTCAGACAATAACACGTCTGATTGTGATGAGGAAATTGTATGTGATCCCATTCCTCCAGTTAAGACCGAAAGGAAATGTTTGAAATCACATTGCTTTCGCTGTGGAAAAGATACTCATGTTGTCAAAAATTGTCCGGAACTGGGTCGAAAGGGTGTAACTAAGTCTAGTTTTTCAAATAGATTAAATAACTTTGTACATAATCATTTTTCTGTTTCTTTTACTTTGTTTAAACCCACGTCTAACAAGGCATGGGTTCCTGTTTCTAATTAATCTTATTTTGTGTTTTTGTCAGGAACGTCTGAGGAAGCTAAACAGTCTATGGCATGTAGATAGTGGATGTTCGCGACACATGACAGGTCTGAAAGATCTTCTTACTACTTTTCGCATAATAAATGGTGGGTATGTGGCATTTGCTGGTGACAAGAAAGGTGGTAAAATGATTGGACAAGGAGAGGTATCAAACAGTTCGCTGACTCTGGAGAAAGTCAACTATGTCCCAGAGTTACATTTCAATTTGCTGAGCGTATCTCAAATTTGTGACAAGAATATTCCGGTCCTATTCAAAGCTGATGAATGTCTATTTCTGAAACCGGATTTCTCTATTCCAGAAGATTTGATCATGATGCGTGCCCCTCGAAAGAACGACACCTATCTACTTGACATGAATTCAAGGGAGTCCTCTTCAACTGTCACATGTTTACTATCTAAGGCTTCATCCTCCGAAGCATTCTTATGGCATAGAAAACTGGGTCATGTTAATTTTACCAATACTAACAAATTGGTGAAACATAATCTTGTTCGTGGCTTACCTATCAAAGATTTTTCTGTGATCGAGAAGTGTATGGCTTGTGCCAAAGGCAAACAACATAAAAAGTCACATAAGTCTAAATTGATAAATTCTATTTCTGACCCACTTGAATTGCTTCATGCAGATTTGTTTGGACCAATTAGTGTTAAAAGCATTGCTAAAAATCCTACTGTTTGGTTGTGACTGACGATTTTTCCAGGTACTCATGGGTGAGCTTTTTAACAAACAAAGGAGAAACCGCAGGAGCTTTCAAGAGTTTGATACTAAAGATTGAAACCATCAGCGGAAAGAAAGTGAAGGCGATAAGGAGCGATAATGGAACAGAATTCAGAAATCACATTTTTGACTCATTCTGTGAAGAGAAAGGGATCTTGAGGCAATACAGTGCTGCTCGAACACCTCAGCAAAATGGTGTGGCAGAACGAAAGAACCGAACTTTGATTGAAGCAGCAAGGACTATGTTGATTGAGTCAAAACTTCCAATAATCTTCTGGGCTGAAGCTGTTAACTGTGCATCTTATGTGTTGAATAGGGTGTTAATCGTTAAAGACAAAATGAAGACATCATATGAACTGTTTCACAAAAGAAAACCTTTGATAGATTTCTTTAGACCGTTTGGATGCTCTTGTACTTTGCTGAATACACAAGCTCAAACATCAAAATTTGGTGCTGTTTCTGATGAGTGCTTCTTCGTTGGATAATCTTCCTCTCAGAAAGCTTATCGGGTTTACAATAGGCGAACCAAGATCGTTCAAGAGTCATTTTTTGTTGATTGGCAGGAATCTAATACGTGCGATACTGGCTCTGAACCCACCTGGTTTTATGATGCCACAACTGTGTTTAACTCATTTAATCTACCAGTGTTCCTTGAAGAAGATGAGATCCTTCCCATTCACCTTGATCCCACACCAGATTCCACCGTCCTCCCATCATCTCCTACTTTTCCGCAACGACCATCATCTTTACCTGATATTGTTATTTCTGCCGACTCTTTGCCATCATCCTCAACTCCATCATCACCTGTCACTCATCCTTCAAGTTCTTCTGTCATCAATCCGATGAATGATTCAACTTCAACACCATCAAATGTCGATACCACGAACTCTCTTTATAAGGAACTAAAGAATCATCCACATGACTTAGTCATTGGATCTATTTCAGATGGAGTTCGCACGCGTCACCAATCAGGTTTAATCAATGAGTGCTTGTTCTCATGCTTTCTGTCTCAGACGGTTCCAAAAAATATTAATATGGCATTACAAGATCCAAGTTGGGTGGAATCAATGCAGCTTGAACTTCAACAGTTCAGAAAGCTCAAAGTTTGGGAGTTGGTCGATCTTCCACAAAACAAATATCCAATAGCGACGAAATGGGTGTATAAAAACAAACCTGATGACAGAGGTGTTGTGGTTCGTAATAAATCTCGATTAGTTGTTCGGGGTTTCGCACAAGAAGAAGGCATCGATTATACTGACGTTTTTGCTCCTGTTGCTCGCATCGAAGCCATACGAATCTTTCTTGCACATGCCGCACACAAAAATTTCAAAGTTTATCAAATGGATGTAAAGTGCGCATTCTTGTACGGTGATATCGACGAAGAAATATATGTTTGCCAACCTCCTGGTTTTGAGGATCCGGATTTTCCTGACAAAGTTTACAAGTTGGACAAATCACTGTATGGCTTACACCAAGCTCCACGAATCTGGTATGAGACGCTGACACAATACTTGTTGAGCAAAGGATTTTCTAGAGGAACGATTGATATGACACTGTTCAAGAAAGTGATTGATGATGACATTCTTTTAGTTCAAGTGTATGTAGACAATATCATTTTCGGTTCGTCAAATGACGACTTGTGCAGAGAATTTGAGGAGGTTATGAAGGAAAGATTTGAGATGAGCATGATGGGTGAGATGTGCTTCTTTCTCGGTTTACAAGTTGTACAAAAACCCGATGGCATTCTTATTCACCAGGAGAAATATATTCAGGAGATTTTGGTCAAATACAAGATGGACGACAGCTCTGCTGAACTATCTCCATTCACTGCACAGACTTGTCTCACTCCAGACGAATCCGGGAAGTCCGGTGATGCACACCGTTACAGGTCAATGATTGGATCGTTAATGTATTTAACTGCAAGTCGTCCAGACATCGCTTTTGCAGTTGGATATTGTTCGAGGTATCAATCCAATCCAAAGGAGTCACATGAAAAAGCTGTGAAGCGTATATTTCGTTATCTAAAAGGAACTCCACGTCTCGGACTGTGGTATCCAAAAGGGGGAAGCTTTGATCTTCATGCATTTACTGATAGTGACTATGGGGGATGCAAACTTGATCGAAAATCGGTTTCTGGTGGATGTCAGTATCTAGGGGAGTGTCTTGTTTCGTGGCAGAGCAAGAAACAGACCACCGTTTCTCTATCCACAGGCGAGGCTGAATACACGGCTGCATCCAGTTGCTGTTGTCAAGTCCTGTGGATACAGCATCAAATGCTGGATTATGGCTTCAATTTCTTGCATACCCCGATTTTCTGCGATAATGAGGCAGCCATTGGCATTACCAAGAATCCGGTTCATCATACCCGAACAAAGCACATTGAAACACGCATTCATGCCATCCGTGACGCACAAGAAAAAGGGTTTATCAATATCATATCGATCGATACCAAAAATCAAAAGGCTGATTTATTCACTAAAACGTTTGATAAACCTCGCTTTTATGAATTAATCAACATGCTTGGTCTTCTTTCTTTCTAATTTTATTCTTTTTCTTTTCTTTGTTTTCATTAATAAAAAAAAATTTGGGGAGAAATGTGAAAGAAAAATCCTTTTATTTCACTTTTATTTTCTAAATATTGTCGGCCTTTCTTTTGTGCTTGATCTCGCATGTTCTAATGTTAAAAATTTTCAGTTTTGAAAAACTGAAAGTTTTGGGGGAGAAATAAAATAAATTTAATGACAATGCCTCATTTCATGCAATATTGTTTGTTTCTTGCAGGATTCAGATATGGATGACAGCGTCAGAAGGAGAAAGGAGATTTGTACTGATATGTCAGTAGGCTCAGCTTGAATACTATTAGACAACAATTCTGTGATTCAACTAAGTTCAAGAACTCAGCAATTAGGATTATCTCCTTGACATGTTTGGCCTGCACAAAGTTACAAGTCCTTGTCAGCAATGGGTTGAGAGTGCCAAATCTTTGCTTTGATTTTCCCAAAACATCCCAAATCACCCACACCCTAGCCCTGAATTGAGTTTCTAGTAAGCAAAACAAAATAAAAAGCTGCTAGTGTTGCTCTTCAGAAAAGCCTCTGAGTGAGTTACTTGTTAATTCCTCAGAATGTATTGAGTCAAAGTGCTTAACTCCTCTGCTATACGGAAGTATTGACCTGGAGTTGGTGGATCTTCTCTACTATACGGAAGTATTGACCTGAAGATTCGCCAAGCATGCTCAAATGATTATCTCCTCTGTTATACGTCGGTATAGACCTGGAGCTCTAATCAGTTGAGTTTCCCAAATAATAAGTCGCAATGTGTTCAAAAGAATCATTGTTGACAAGCTCCACTCCCAAAAAATGCAAAAATGCAGAATGTCAAAAGAGGCTCATAAATTGATCAATATTCAAAATTTGATTCATGAAATTCAAGCAAAGTCAATCATATTGCTCTATAAACCCTGATGATAGGACAAGTTTCTTTACCAAGATGTCTGTGGGGACTGAGTTGCCTGTGTTTCTTCAAATCGAACCTAAAACATGATAAGACCATCACAGGTTGTTCGTCGAAAGGAATAAGGCATGGGTTTAAATGGACAAACATACTGTCAATCTTATGAAATCTCTGTATCTCCAGATGATTGCTTGATATCCATTTTCTGATCTCCTCGTGATTCATTCGGTGTTTCTGACTTGATTCATCTTTACGGACTCGTGGTTCAAAAGAATGTTTGTTTTAGATCTATTTCATTTGTTTGGCCTGACACTATTTTTAAAATATTTGTAAATTAAATGGTTTTGATTTCATTATTTGTAAATTAAATTTTTTTAAAAATTATCAACTTGCGACACTATAGTGTCGGGTATGCGACACTATGATACATACGACACTATAGTGTCGATCATGCGACACTACGTCGTGTTTCATATTCATCTGATTTGGATCAAACGGTCATTTTTCAAAATCTTCTTTCTCACGACTTTAACGGCGACCAAAAACCCTAAAACACACACTCACTTCAAATCCATCATTTTTGTGCGTTTTTGTTGATTTCAAACGGTAAGTATTACTCTCCTTAATGTTTCGAACCTTCGTCTGTCTTGTATTGGCTTTTGGTTTTGATCTGATATGATTTTGGCGATTGTGACTGTTGGGTGTTCGCTGTTCTTCTTGCGACACTAATGTTCTTATTGCGACACTGAACGAAAGTTCAAACACTAGTCTGCGACACTACCAATGTTATGTTGGCCATGTTTTGTGGTAGTGTCGGAGACTTGATATGCGGCGACATTGTAGTGTCGTTGTGCTTGACCAGCTCTGCGACACTACACTGTCGCTGCTTCTGCGACACTTCTGCGACAGTACTGTGTCGCACATCTGCGACACTATGATTTTATTTTTTTTAATTTTTTTAATTTTTTTTATTTTTTTTATTATTATTATTCTCCTTTATTAATTTTCATTTGGTCACTTATCAATTTCCGTCTTATGTTTCAGGTATAGAAATGGATCCCGAGGAGCCTCCGCAGCCAATGAAGTTTGACAAACGGTCAAACGTGGTCGCTTATCTCAATGATAGGGACCCGAAGTCAGTCGGTTTTCGCGATGCTATTTCCTGGTTGAAGGCGTCCCCTATAGCATATGCTGTGTCGAAGGATGTGATCATTGATCAACAGCACATCCGAGATTTCTGGGAATCTGCCACATACAACCTCAACGCCAAACCTGCGGAGATTAGAGCAAGGGTTTCGGGGGAGGACATTGTGCTCACTGTAAATTCCATTGCTCAAATGTTGAGAATGGAACGCGACGTTGGTTCACCAATGCTACTAAGTCTGGAGGACGTACACGAAGGTTTCCTGGAAATGGGGTATGAAGGTACTGAGTATTTGGAACGGAGGGAAATTAAGAAGACGTTTTTATCAAGAGAATGGAGATTTATTGCACACGTGATTATTGTATGCTTAGACCATCGGAAGGGTGGAATTGATGGTTTAAACTTCGAATGGGCCCGTGCAATGCTGAATCTTTGCAGAGGGGACAAAGCAAACATTCCTCAGATGATCTTTGAGTATATGCTTGAAAACATCTCCGCTGAAAGGAAGGATAGATGGTTGCTTTACCCGAGATTTATTCAAATCTTTATTGATGAGCTGAAACCGGGTCTAAAGAAGTTAGGTGATCCTCTGGTACTGACAAAGATGAATGTTAGAATCTTTGCCAACTGCTCCACTCCCCGACATGATGTTTCGGGAAAGATAACTTATCTTTTCCGAAACATGTATACAGACGAAAGGTGGGACTATATAGAGAAGTTAAAATTTTCAGAAGAAAAGCGTTTCGGTGAGCTGAGGGAGAAAATTAAGGAGGACATAAAGAAGAGGAAGAAGTTTGTTGGAAAGAGGTCCGTTCCGCTTGAAGAGCAGATTGACGAGATTGAAGCTGAAATATTCAAATCGAAAGGTAAAAAGAAGAGGAAAGTGGTCGATAAAGTACATATTGATTTTGATACTGATGTCAGAATCAAAAATGGAAAAGGAAAGGAACCAGAGGTGTCTGAATCGGTACCAAAAACACTCAAGGCGGAGAAGAAAGGCTTTGCTGGGCTTGACGAGGACGTGATTCGAGGGGTGAATACGTCGCTCGCAAATGAGCTAAGCATGATAAAAACAAAATTGATAAATGCTGAAGAGAGGGAGAGGCATAGGGAGTCAGAAATGGATGATTTGAGGAGGATCATTTTGGATCAACAAGTTCTTATCAAGAAGCTGTTAACAAAACTGAATGAGGTAAAGAAGGAGGTAAAGATTGGGAACGTAGAGACGGAGGATGAGATTAACGAGATGGTTAACGTTGGAAAATACTCAACATTAAAGGAGATGGTACAAGTTGCTAAGAGCCGAAAAGAGTTTGCTGGTTTCAGCGGTGCTGGTGCAAGCTATATTGCCAAAGAAGCAAAAATTACTGATGATTTATGTTTCGATGTTGATGCTGACTTAGCAGGAGATGAGGTTGTGGCTGAAGCAGGAAAGGAGACTGATATGAAGATTGTTGATGAAGAGGAGGAGGTGCAACTGGTGGATTACGATTTAGAACCGGAATTTTATGAAATAGATGAGAAGGAGATGATATATGTGGCTCAGAGGAGTGGAGTCGAGGGTGACGTGTTCGAATTAGACAAATCAGATTGGTTCAAGAAGGAGGATGAACCTGAATACATCACGCCTCTGTTTCAGAACTTAGAAGCCCCGACCCCCAAAGACACAGATAATAAAATATTCAGCTGGAAGTACAATATGGAGCTACACAAATTCATGATTAAAAGGAGGGGAGGGGGGATCAGTTATATCAGTAACCGCAAACACTTCAAAACTCTTCCAAAATGGGATTTGAGGCGTTTGGCGGTTTTACCATTAAATAATGCAGATCAAAATGATCGTGCAAAGCTTTTGGAAGAAGAAATCCAGGCGGGATTAAAAGATAATTTTGTGAGTTTCGGCTATAATAAATTGGAACGCAAACGTTCAAAAAAGGATTTGGATTGGGCTACTAGGAAAGGAAAGATTGTGTTGAAAATGAAGCCGATCAAGACTATGTTAAGGGTGAGAGTTCCAGATCCAAGCCCGTCAAGACTTATGGATTTTGAAAAATGGTTTTACGACAATCAAACAGGGGAGGCGGTGATCAGAGTAAAGGATGGATCTGAATGGAGGATATTTGATCCGATGGAGGTGTTCGGTTTCTCAGACGACGATTTAAAGATTTTATGCGAGAATTCGATTAGAGTTGGAGCCGGAGCTGATACCAGAAAGGAAGCTGCTCTGTTCGAAAGAGTCACAAATAGAGCTCGGGGAATCAGAGCAGAAGTGAAGGAGCTTACAGAGAAGATTCAAAAACAAGCAGAGCTTAATGAAGATGTGCGTGAGCTGACTCAAATGTTTGAAGCTGCAAAAGCTGGAGCTGAAGAAGGAGACCCAACAGGTGAAGTACCTCCCTAGGGGGAGTATTGTTGACCACATATAGGGTGGTACTTCACCTTGTTGTTATTTGTACTTTTGTTTGTCTTGTAATAGTTAGTTTTAGTCTTATTTTGTATGTTTTATGCAGGTCTTTGCGACACTACATGCGACACTACAATGTCGCATGTAGTCTGTCCTTTATTAGCAATCAGACAGTGTCGTGTCTGCAAACACGACACTGCCTGCGACATTATCAGTGTCGTGTATGCGACACTGCTTGCGACACTATGACCTGTATAAATAGTTATGTTAGGCCATTTTGTAGACAACTCTTTTGGAACTTTATTGAATACATTTTCTCTCTTTGATACTGAGTTCGAACCTTATTGTGTGTTTGCAAGGATTTGGATCTGTTATATCTTTGTTGCAATTGCTTAATTCATCTTCTTCTACTAATCTTCTTAATAAATCATTTGTTAATGGGTCATAATGGTTTGTGTGAGTTTTGGTCACAAATCTCAACCAATTGATGCTAGATCTAGTGGTATCAACTGATTGTGATTAGATCTAAATCATATATAGCACGATTTACTGTTTACATGGACCAACAATATAGTTCCCTCTACTAGGACATTCACAGTTTAGAACAACTAGGTTAAAGTTTCTTACCTAGCGACTAAAGCAATTTTGATCAAGGAAGCTAATTAAGTTTAATATGGAAATTATTGGATAATAGAGCTTCTAAGAAGGGACGTCAGACGTTTATAGTATCTGTCACACCCCCAAAATCCACTAACGAAGTTTTACCGTTAAATGTGTGACAAACCAGGATCTCAGTCATTAGTTACACCAAACGACAATATATGAATTTAAAACATACGTGTCTCATTAAATGAGAAAATTTATTACAGAGTTAACGTTTAAAAGTTTGCGGAAGCGTAATCGAAATGTAATGTCAAAGTATTAAATGGAAACTAAATGCGCAGTACACGCGCCCAATACAAGATACATAGTCTGAACAGTCATTAAACTCAAAACATGGTTTGTAATGCATGAAAATGTTTAAATGAAAAGTCGTGACTCCATGCCATGTCCTAAGTGCGGGGTACCTCAATGACCTGTAAAAGTGAAAGTCTAACAAGTGTCAACACGACGGTTGGTGAGTTCACAAGGTAAGTATGAAATCAAGTAGTTCAGTTGCAAGCAGAAATATAAATTAAGTATGTCATTGTAGGTAGCTAATCTACAGCACATGTCCTTAGAGGCGTATGTATCTGACCGAAGCTGACGTATGTACACATTAAGTGCATTTTGCCCGTTCGTACATCCCAGCAGGATGCACTGTAAGTATGTTAGGTCATTCAACACCCGTTCGACAGGTCCTTCTGTCGTGCTAGCGCGACTAGCCCGGGTGGGGTTTGTCAAACCCAGTAGTACTACTCAAAATTCCCCTGCTATTTCACAAATACTAACGGTCAACTAGGTATTCATGAGGTCTTTCATGAACAAAATAAAAGTTGCTCTAATCCAGACATGCGACATACAGAATTCGTAAATCCGTAAAAGTATTCGTCCGAGTTCCAGCCCAAAAAGGGTAGAATAGTAAATAGTTTAGTTCAGTGAACTCACCTTTGAAGCGCACAGCGAATAAACAGCAAAATGCAACCAAAAGAAACTAGACCGCTATACGACCTGGTTTCATAATTACATACACATTATTCCCCAGAACTAGTATTTATATATATGTATATCTCTAATTAACGTATACTCATGAAATCACACTTCAAGCATTCAATCACGTGACTCCCATACTTTTCATATTTGCACTTCACGTCATGTATTCTTACCAAACAACCACCTTTACACATTTAATCATCAATACAATTCATACTTCGTATACATTACATACTATACGCTCACAACATACTACGCATACATAATTAAATTCCCCACATATATACTCATCTAATCCCAACTAAATCACCATATATGTTGTACCACTTCTCATACCACATACACACACACACACACACACATATATATATATATATATATATATATATATATATATATATATATATATATATATATATATATATATATATATATTTATATACCGGCTGCTATTTTCATGCTCACCTACATACATTCATGGACATCATACATACATATATATTAATACACATATAAGCTGCTACTGCTTTCATTTGATTACACACATGATCATGTGATATATACATATTTCCACACACTTATATAAAATGCTTATAATCTGATTTTTCCCACTGTACTTGCATGCATCCAAATTATTATACATTACACACACCACACGTTACTCGATCAACCATACACACACATGTATATATATATATTACGTTTTCTACTTCTATTATTTCCCAGTTCACACAGGTACATACATGAATGTCACATATGCATATGATACATAACACAACATACATATACATGCGTATACATACATACAAATATATTTGGCTGCTACTGTTAACTATGCATGCTTATCATGGCCATTCTATACATATTCAAATACATAATCTCAAGCTACAGCTATTTTACTCCATATGCATACACTATATACACGCACACAAAGTTAACATACTATAAATATGGTATATATATATATACTTACAGTACGCATATATACTTCACATTCACAGATTTCATTCATTACTCGCACGTATATACATTAACATACAACCTGAGTTGAACCGCATTTAAAACATATCTCGTAACGAACCGAAACGACCCGCAAATAAAGCCGTAACGCGATGAATAGCAAAAGAACACGACGGATACGTACCGACAGTCGAGCGGTTTAGAGAAGGTTGCTAGTATGATGACTGGTGGTCGGAGTTGCAGATTCGTCGGAGCCGTTTATTTCTCCGACTGCCGTTCGCTGCTCATGTTCTCCTGTCACCGGCGAAGAAAAGAGTTGAGAGGGAGGTTACTGCTTCTAGTTCGATCATGGCCGCGAGTGGAAGATGAGATGAAGATGCGATTTGGATATTCGAAGATAGATGGATGATTTTCGATGTTGTGTGTGTGTTTTGATATCAGCACAGCCGCAAGGAAGAAGAGACACGGGTATGGGGTTTAGGGTTGGGTAATAAATTTCAATTTTACACTTTGACCCCCTAAGCTTTGTTAATATATTTAATTTACTTCCAAAGTTATTACACTAAATTTTGTTAAATGCGAAAATGACCCCAAAACTTTAAATCATTTAATTCCCGAAACGAGCGAGCAATATTACTAAGCATTTTAACAGAAATGGCGAAACTGAGTTAACAGTGTTTAACTTGGAGTTTATGGGTTGTCACAGTATCAAATGATAACGCAAGTATTAAGTATTGTGTTTCTTAGAAAATACAAAGGTGTATTAGGAAATGAAAACAAAATGGGAAGTGGTTATTCTGGACCATAATAGGTAAGGCTCTCTCAGAACATTAGTTGGTATGGGTGGTTCATTGTTGACGATGGTATTCATCACGGGATTCCTTAGAGTTGTGAAATATATTCGAAATCATAATTTGTATACGTGAGTCAGTTACATAACATGTGGTTTTTGTTATTACTGTGAATAAGAGTTGCATGAAAGTTATAACTATCTGAGTACATAGTAGGTTACTCCATGAAGGATAAGTTGAATAGCATTATTAGGAATTATGTGTTTTTTTTAATATGTGGAAATGATACATTAGAGTTTCTCGGGTTAATTACTGCTTTGGTTTCAGGTCCACATCTAGCGTACTGTTAGTGTTTATATATATGGTGTACCGTAGCTAACCCATCACACCACCAGCACCTTGAAGGCGTACCTGTCACGTACTAACATTCTTGCCTACTTTACTAAGTCATTAAAAGGGTTGGGAAAAAGGAATATATGTTAAGTGAAATGGCAACGTTATTAGATATAGTGTAACATCGGTTATGTATTAGAATTTTTATGTGGTTTGAATGTGAATAACCACAGATCGAGACTTTGACAGTGCTTAACTTGGTTCTGTTACGCGAATAATCAAGTAGAGGAGTTTAAGTATATATTAAGATGGACAAAATATAGATAATGTTTTAAAATTAAATGTTGTTAAGGAAAAAAATTTAGACCCAAAACGTGTTTTACAACATTGGAGATGTAGATTGGGTGTGAAAATTAACATTTACGAGAGTGTTGGATTAATACGGGTCCTCCAACTATATCGAAACGTATACATACCACATGTGTGGTTCTTTGGTGCATCGTTAGTAGTAGAAACATCATGAGTTAAGATTATTTTTGGGTAACTTATTAGCAGAAACAACTTGAAGTTCTGTTATCTTGAAGAATTGAAAATAGGTTATGGTTAGGTGAAGTACTTTTAGAGCGAGCCTGGTATGTTACGAGGTATTTACATGAAGGCTTAAGCAATACAGTTTTTGAATGAGTAATAGTACGCGGTTGATTTATCGTATCAACAAGAGTTTTATTATTAGATATATATATATATACATATATATTTTTTTTTACAAGTTGTTAGCTTTATTTGACTCCTCCACGGAATACTAAATTTTTTATAGTGTTTGTTTAACATTCATTTGCCGAAAAATTATGTTAAGATGTTAACGGCACTTGGCAAGAGGTCGTAGTACACTGACCAGAATTTAAAGCATCCTGTTAAGTATCATAAATTTGTGACTTTAGTAAGGTAAATGTTTCAACTGGTGGATTCAGATTGATTATATGTGCAATGAGTCATCATCACTAAGGGACAAATAGAATAGCAGTGAAACATCATTAGGTTTGTAAACAGAGATCTTAGTTCTTATTTGTGTGTCACCAAAGAAAGATTTCAATTATCTTTCATTTAGGTGTATAAGGTAAAGTGTATGTAGATTAAATATAAACTTATGATATGTCATCAAAGATTGTATTGTAACTGTCTACTATCCATAGATGGATTTTATGGGTTAAGTCAATGATAGACTTGATATCGGTGCACTATTTAGAGATGGATGTTTGTTTCAGATGAATTTGTATTGATTGGTTCTTCACTTTTGTGTTACTTTTTGGGTATCACCCACATGGCAGATTTTGCAAGGATCATCATGTACCTGTAAATTCACCATTACGTTGCGCACCCGTAATCGTCAACTTACCTTACACAATCACCCAAGTTTGTATCCCATCGGGTACATTAATCTTACGTTTTATTATGTTCTTTGATTTACATGCATCTGTATGGTATTGTTATCCCATGTGTATAAGAAGAGTATGGTATACCTATAACTAGGAGACAACCATACTACATGTGTCAGACATTGACATATTATTAGTGTGATGTATCAATGAGTCGCATGTATCAGGTATAGTGTAAGTTCATACTAGGTGTAAGACTACTAGTCTAAACACAATGTGAGTGTACAATGAGCATGAGCAATGATAATATCAAATCAAGTAAATAGCATGTAGTGGATCACACACTAAGGAACATGTTACAACAAATAACATGTCTCATACTAAGTAACATGCTATAGCACATGAATGTATCATATAATAAGTGATGTGTAATAGCACACAGTAGGTTGCATAAGTATTAAGTCAAGACCTCTATGAATGAGTATCTGGACAGAAATCCAGTCCCGGTGTTCATGTACCCCTATACATTAGGCGTCGGTCTCAACCGGTTGGTTGCCATAATGAGGTAGGTACTTCAAAAGTGTAATGTTTAGGTTCAGTACGGTACCAGTTTGTTGCCATAATGTTGCAGGCTTCAGGTTATAATAAAATGTAAACATATCTCAACTAAAGTCCCAAAAAATTTTTGACCTAAAAACGGATTAACTTCTGAACAAAATCATGGTCAAACATGTCTCATGCATACTTCAATGAACAATTCAGAAGCTAGCAAATGCACACCTAGTTTTAGCTTCACTAGCAGAGAAAGTCATTAAAAAATTTTTTTGCCCTAAAGTGTCACATAATACAAGCTGGTCACTTCATGTAATGCTAGGGTACGCGTGTGTATGTGTAAATCACATGTATGTGGGTCATAAATAAATTCACACAAGTGCAACTAATGCAGTGTACAGTTATAGTCTAGAATGCAATGCAATGCAAACCTAGTTCGCTATAACCAATGTCTCTGATACCAATCTGCCGCACCCTCAAAATCCACTAACGAAGTTTTACCGTTAAGTGTGTGACAAACCAGGATCTCAGTCATTAGTTACACCAAACGACACTATATGAATTTAAAACATACGTGTCTCATTAAATGAGAAAATTTAATACAGAGAAATGTTTAATAGTTTGCTGAAGCGTAATCGAAATGTAATGTCAAAATATTAAATGGAAAAATAAATGCGCAGAACACGCGCCCAACACGAGATACACAGTCTAAATAGTCATTTAAACTCAAAACATGGTTTGTAATTGTCACAACCCCAACGCGGCGGGCGGTCTCAGGTGCCCGGGGGGTTATCGCGTGTGACGAATGGATATCAGGAGCAACGCCGCGGAATCAACAACATACATAAACACAGCTTAAAACAGAAAGCTGTTCATGCATTAAAATTCAAATTACAATTACATAGTTCTCAAAATGACAAATGATTGTTTGATACATAACATCAACAACTAAAGCTAGCAACTATTCTAGGTCCAGAGCGTCTATCTTCTAAGCCCGCAAGCCTTCTACCTGCTCTAGCCTCAACAGTGCTTTCCTGCATCACACGACACCTAGGATGTGTGCCAAAAAGTTTTAAAAGAAAGGGTCGGCTTACGCTGGTGAGTTCATAATAAAACATTTTACAAAACATTACAAAACATTCAACCAAATACATGTAAAAACCTTGATCAACGAGTTACCAAGCTCCATTAATCAAAGAGTTACCACTAACTCCATCACTTACAAGCATTTCATAAACATACTAGCATCATCAGATAAATATACACAGACAATACGATAAACCCCTCAACAACTCCGTCAGGCACGTCTGCGCTGGAGCAGAATATATGCATATACCCTTCACTGAGTTTACCGCCCGTCACCCAATAACAGAGGTGGTATTGCCCGATATTTAGCGTAGAATGCTAGCCAACCGTTCATAAACAACAGTTTAAGAACACAACCATTCCAAAAGAGTTTATACAAAAACTCACAATCATTTGCAACCAAAACAGGTTTAAGCAACACATCCAGTTTTGTAAAACATACAATCATTTCAAAAGAGTTTAAGTGTATGAACTCACCTCAACAAGATCACAACAAGCTCATAACTAGCTTCGGTCCTTGATCTATTCCCAACAATCAATCCAAATGGATATCTTCACGATCACACAAATAGCTATATCGACAATCAATCTCAATAGCTATAATCCACCTATAACGCGATATCACAACGTTATAAACAACGATTCCTAAGACTATGTAAGTCCTAGGGCTTAACTAGCAAAGCACACGACTAGAAACGAGTCGTTGCCACCTACGCTTACCAAATCCCAAACCTCGGGATCTAAACGAATCCTACAGAGATACGTTACCCGTTCACAGCGGATATCATACCCCTAGGGTACGGATATTCAATCCGCACCCTCCCCGGGTAATCTACCTGTTAGTTGCGGGTGTTTAATCCCGCAACCATTTCCCCTAGCACGTCCCTCGTGCTAAGCGGGTATCTTCACCCCGCATTCCCATCGAGTTCCCAACCCGATTCCCGTCCTAAACTAGATCGAGAATGAAGGACCATTTACCTTGTCGACCACCGATCTTCAATTGCGCACCACCTCGATGACCACCGCTCTTCACTCGGGCAGAACCTCGACGCACGCCAAGCGATCTACACGCGCCCGAGACTCGAAGGAAAGCTCCGACGTAGGGTACCACACACGAGGCGCGATTCAGCAAGAAAACTAGGTTGTTTCTCTCTCTAAAAGTCTAGAGAGAGAGAGAGGAGATGAGCACAAATGAAGGGGGGTTGCACCCCCTTTTATAGGCTGGCCGGGCCATGCTAGGCGATACTCGCAGCCCACATGCACCATCTGCGCGTATCGCGTAGATGGTGAGTGGCTGCCAGTTGTTTTCCACCCGACTGATGCTAGGCGATACGCGCAGGGCCCTACCCTTTGATGTGCGGACCGCGTAACCTACATTTTCAGATTCCTCTCGTCGAAACACGTGGAATTCATATATTATGGGCACCGTAACTCTTCTTCTAAGTCAAGATATGCTCGAAAGAAGTTTTCGGGCATTCCTCGGGTGTTTTCGCATTTCCCGCTTCGTTATAACTCCGATTTGAGTTCCGTTTTCGCCCACGTTCTTCATTTTAAGTCCCCTATCACCACTAGGGTTTATCACTATAGATTAGGACTTTTTATTCAACGTGCTATTTACATGAACACCCACCCATAAACAGCATAGTCTTACGTCAAAATTTAGGGTTTTACATTTCTCCCCTCCTTAAAAGAATTTCGTCCTCGAAATTCGAGTATTACAAAAATAACTGAGGATATTTTGCTTTCATCTCACTAGCCAATTCCCAAGTCTTCTCCGGTCCTCTTTGTCCTTCCCATTGGACCAAAACTAACCGGATTCTTTTCTTTCTCAACTTTCTTTCTTGAGTATCAAGAACCTTTACTGGCCTCTCTGTAAAAGATAGCTTCTCGCTTACTTGAACATCTTCGAGAGGTACAGCTTGATTTGGATCTGCCAAACATTTCCTTAAGTTTGACACATGAAAGGTATCGTGTACACCTTTCAAGGTTTCCGGTAACTCAAGCTTATAAGCAACTTTCCCAACTCTCGCAACAATCTTAAATGGACCAATATACCTCGGGGCTAACTTTCCCCGTTTGATAAATCTCACCACTCCTTTCCAACGAGATACTTTCAACATCACATAGTCCCCGACTTTGAATTCTAAGGGCCTTCTACGAACATCAGCATAACTTTTCTGCCTATCCTGGGCAGCTTTCAGCCTTTGCCTAATCTGTTGGATTTTATCAGTTGTTTCCAGCATCATCTCTGTACTACACAACTGATCATCCCCAACTTCCGTCCAACAAACAGGAGTTCTGCATTTTCTTCCATAAAGTGCTTCAAACGGTGCCATCCCTATGCTGGTGTGATAACTGTTGTTGTATGAAAACTCAACCAATGGTAATAATTCATCCCAACTACCACTAAAGTCAATCACACACGCACGCAGCATATCCTCAAGGGTTTGGATCGTACGCTCACTCTGCCCATCAGTTTGAGGATGATATGCTGTGCTCAAATTCAATCTAGTTCCTAGATCTTTTTGCAAACTCGACCAAAACCTTGACGTGAATCGACTATCTCTGTCAGAGATGATCGAAAGTGGCACGCCATGTCTACTCACAATCTCCTTGATATACAATTTCGCCATCTTCTCTTGTGAGTAGCTCTCGTTATACGGTATGAAATGGGACAACTTGGTCAATCGATCCACAATCACCCATATGGCATTATGCCCTGCACGAGTTCTTGGGAGCTTCGTAACATAATCCATCGTTATTCTTTCCCACTTCCAAACTGGTAATTCTATCTGCTGTAACAGACCTGCTGGTTTCTGATGTTCTATCTTAACCTGTAAAAAGTCAAGCACCTTTGCACATACTATGCAATTGATCTCTTCATATTGGGCCACCAATAATGTTCTTTCAAGCTCTTGAACATCTTATCCGTTCCAGGATGAATCGAGTACTTAGACTTGTGGGTTTCGTCAAGAATCTTATCCTGAATTCCTCCAAACTTTGGAATCCAAATTCTTGACCCAAACCTTAGGATCTCATCCTTTCCTTTTGTCAACAAACCTTCCTTTCCCACCATTCGCTCCTTCCTGATGTTTTCTTCCTTCAAGGCATTTGTCTGAGCTTCAACGATCTGATCCTTCCAATCAATCGTTACAATGATCTGCAAAGCCCTTACTCTAATGGGTTTAACTCCTCCTTCCGACTGAGGGCATCCGCTACCACATTGGCCTTGCCAGGGTGGTATTTGATCTCACAATCATAATCGCTAAGCAATTACATCCATCTACGTTGCCTCATATTTAGCTCCTTCTGATAAAAAAAGTGTTGGAGGCTTTTGTGATCAGAATATATCACGAATTTAGTACCATAAAGATAGTGTCGCCACGTCTTCAAGGCAAACACTATGGCACCTAATTCCAAATCATGTGTGGTGTAACGTTTCTCATGAACGTTTAATTGTCGTGATGCATAGGCAATGACCTTCTCTCGTTGCATCAGCACGCAACCAAGACCATTAAGCGAGGCATCACAACATACCACGAAATCCTCATTACCTTCGGGTAATGAAAGGATTGGAGCGCTACAAAGCTTCTTCTTCAAGACACTAAAGGCTTCCTCTTGCTCGGGTCCCCATTTGAACTCAACGTTCTTCTGCGTTAATGCAGTCATCGGTGTAGCAATCTTGGAGAAGTCTTTGATAAATCTTCGGTAGTACCCAGCTAAGCCTAAGAAGCTTCTAATTTCCGTGGGAGTCTTCGGGACTTCCCATTTCATTATAGCCTCTATCTTAGTTGGATCTATCTGAACACCAGCTTCATTTATCACATGCCCGAGAAATTGAACTTCTCTCTTCCAAAAATCACACTTGGAGAACTTAGCGTACAGCTTCTCCTGCCTGAGAGTTTCCAAAACCTTCTTCAAGTGTTCAGCATGATCATTTTGATCTCTCGAATAGACCAAAATTTCATCGATAAAGACAATGACGAATTTGTCTAAGTACGGCTTGCAGACTCTGTTCATGAGATCCATGAATGCTGCAGGGGCATTGGTTAGTCCAAAGGACATAACCAAAAACTCATAGTGCCCATATCGGGTTCTAAAAGCCGTCTTGGGAATATCTTCTTCCCGCACCTTCAGTTGATGGTATCCAGACCTAAGATCGATCTTGGAGAAATAACTAGCGCCTTGCAGCTGATCAAACAGATCGTCTATCCTCGGCAATGGATACTTGTTCTTGATTGTCAACTTGTTCAGCTCACGGTAGTCGATGCACATCCGCATGGAACCGTCCTTCTTCTTTACAAACAACACTGGTGCACCCCAAGGGGATGAACTCGGTCTAATGAAGCCTAAGTCGAGCAACTCCTGGACTTGCTTCATCAGTTCTTGCAATTCGGAGGGCGCCAAACGATAAGGAGCCTTCGCAATCGGCCTTGCTTCAGGTATTAAATCGATTCGAAATTCGATTTGTCGGTTGGGAGGGAGTCCAGGTAAGTCATCAGGAAACACGTCAGGGTAATCACACACGACTGGGATATCCGAAATCTGCTTTTCGGGCTTAGCATCTAAAGCATAGGCTATAAAATCCTCACAACCTTTCATCAAACATTTACTAGCCTTAATTGCAGATATCATCCGGATATTACCTCCGATACTATCTCCCTTAACCATTAATGTTTCACCATCTGACTTACATATCCTAACCAACTTTTTCTCACAATCCAGTTCGGCTCGATTATAAGTTAACCAGTCCATTCCTATGACTACATCATAACCACACAAGTTCATAGGCATAACATCAACTGGAAATTCAACACCATTTAAATTAAGCAAGCAATCCTTATACACTACTGTTATCACATCACTTCCTCCATTTTCGGTTTCTACCTCATAAGTAGAATCTAACACTACAGGTTCTTTTCCTAGGTATTTACCAAAAGAAGTTGACACAAAACTCTTATTTGCACCCGTGTCAAATAAAACCTTAGCATAAACGTTGTTTAGAGGGAACATACCTGCCACAACATCCTCATTAACTTCTTTATCATCACCTTTCTTCATAACAAACACCCGCCCTTTGGCTGGGTTCTTTCCTCCTTTAATTTTAGGGCAATCATTCTTAAAATGCCCTGTTTCCTGACAATTATAGCACTTAATCGTCGGCCACGATCTTGAGAGATGTCCCGATTGCTGACATCTGTAACACCTCTTCTCTTGATATTCCTCTCCAGCCTTCCCCTTATCTTTGCCACCGCCTTCTCTCTTTTTGAACTTGAATCTACTCCCAGAACCACTCTTCTTATCCTCCGAATTCCTCTTCCTTTCTCCTTCATGTGCCTCTTGACTTTGCACCTCATCGTAGATGATTGCGCTCAGTCCTACTGCTTCATCAAAGGTCGTTGGCCCTTTTGCCTTCACATGCGTTCGGACCTTTGGTGGAAGCCCCTGGATATAACATCTCAACCTTCTGGACTCAGGAGTAACTAAGTGGGGAACCAACAAAGTCATCTCGTTGAATCTCGAGGTGTATTCACGATGCGTCATCGATCCAGCCTCTAGCCGAAGAAACTTCATCTCCATCTTGTCCAACTCATTCTGCGGACAGAATTGTTGGAGCACCAACTCCTTCATGTCATTCCACCTCATGCTATCAATAGCGGCTTGTCCTTTCCTTTGGACTATCGTCTTCCACCAATGCATAGCTTCTTCCTCGAACGAATGAGCAGCATACTTAACCGCTTGATCTTCTCGGCACTCATTGATGTTGATCACAGCTTCCATTGCAGAAATCCAATTGTACGTCGCTATGGCACCACCTTTTCCACTGAAGGGTTTAGGAGTACAATCCTTAAAACCTTTATACAAACAACCTCGCTTGGGGATTCTTCCACCATCGTTTCCACCAGTACCACCATCGCCTCTGGCATCGTCACCACTGCCTCCGGTACCACCGCTGCCTCCTGTGCCACCTCCAGTGCCACCACTACCTCCACGATTCTCTTCATTTGATCTCCTTTGCAGTGCAGAGTCTATGATCCTAGGCAACGTGGTTTCCAGTACCTTGGAGACTTGATCAACAACCGCCGAATTAAACCGGGTTTCCGTCATGATAACTTCCTCTCCGTCATTATCATGATTCTCGGTAGTCTCAGCGTTAATTGTGTCTTTGTTCGTGTTTGTCCTAGTACTTCTTCTTGTAGGAGGACGTCTACCGCTACCTTTCCTTTTACCAGCCATAACTTTACCTACAAAAGGGAGCAAGGGAGTCAGCATTCACATGATGGACCATGATTAAGAACAATATAGTGCTTGTAAACAAATAATGACAGTGGCCAGTTGCAATTATTTATTTACCGCGCTGATCGTGTTCTTAGTCATTTTCCGCCACGTTCATACCAAAACCCATTTCCCTTTCCAAGAAGGAAACTTCTATACACCTATGCAGGCACTTATCCTATCTTATCTTAGTTTAAGTCTAGATACTAAACTTGTACCTAGTTCGCTTAAACTAAGGCTCTGATACCAAGCCTGTCACAACCCCAACGCGGCGGGCGGTCCCAGGTGCCCGGGGGGTTATCGCGTGTGACGAATGGATATCAGGAGCAACGCAGCGGAATCAATAACATACATAAACACAGCTTAAAATAGAAAGTTGTTCATGCATTAAACTTCAAATTACAATTACATAGTTCTCAAAATGACAAATGATTGTTTGATACATAACATCAACAACTAAAGCTAGCAACTATTCTAGGTCCAGAGCGTCTATCTTCTAAGCCCGCAAGCCTTCTACCTGCTCTAGCCTCAACAGTGCTTTCCTGCATCACACGGCACCTAGGATGTGTGCCAAAAAGTTTTAAAAGAAAGGGTCAGCTTACGCTGGTGAGTTCATAATAAAAAATTTTACAAAACATTACAAAACATTCAACCAAATACTTCTAAAAACCTTGATCAACGAGTTACCAAGCTCCATTGATCAAAGAGTTACCACTAACTCCATCACTTACAAGCATTTCATAAACATACTAGCATCATCAGATAAATATACACAGACAATACGATAAACCCCTCAACAACCCCGTCAGGCACGTCTGCGCTGGAGCAGAATATATGCATATACCCTTCACTGAGTTTACCGCCCGTCACCCAATAACAGAAATGGTATTGCCCGATATTTACCGTAGAATGCTAGCCAACCGTTCATAAACAACAGTTTAAGAACACAACCATTCCAAAAGAGTTTATACAAAAACTCACAATCATTTGCAACCAAAACAGGTTTAAGCAACACATCCAGTTTTGTAAAACATACAATCATTTCAAAAGAGTTTAAGTGTATGAACTCACCTCAACAAGATCCCAACAAGCTCACAACTACCTTCGGTCCTTGATCTATTCCCAACAATCAATCCAAATGGATATCTTCACGATCACACAAATAGCTATATCGACAATCAATCTCAATAGCTATAATCCACCTATAACGCGATATCACAACGTTATAAACAACGATTCCTAAGACTATGTAAGTCCTAGGGCTTAACTAGCAAAGCACACGACTAGAAACGAGTTGTTGCCACCTACGCTTACCAAATCCCGAACCTCGGGATCTAAACGAATCCTACAGAGATACGTTACCCTTTCACATAGGATATCATACCCCTAGGGTACGGATATTCAATCCGCACCCTCCCCGGGTAATCTACCCGTTAGTTGCGGGTGTTTAATCCCGCAACCATTTCCCCTAGCACGTCCCTCGTGCTATGCGGGTATCTTCACCCCGCATTCCCATCGAGTTCCCAACCCGATTCCCGTCCTAAACTAGATCGAGAATGAAGGACCAATTACCTTGTCGACCACCGATCTTCAATTGCGCACCACCTCGATGACCACCGCTCTTCACTCGGGCAGAACCTCGACGCACGCCAAGCGATCTACACGCGCCCGAGACTCGAAGGAAAGCTCCGACGCAGGGTACCGCACTCGAGGCGCGATTCCGCAAGAAAACTAGGTTGTTTCTCTCTCTAAAAGTCTAGAGAGAGAGAGGAGATGAGCACAAATGAAGGGGGGTTGCACCCCCTTTTATAGGCTGGTCGGGCCATGCTAGGCGATACGCGCAGCCCACATGCACCATCTGCGCGTATCGCGTAGATGGTGAGTGGCTGCCAGCTGTTTTCCACCCGACTGATGCTAGGCGATAAGCGCAGGGCCCTACCCTTTGATGCGCGGACCGCGTAACCTACATTTTCAGATTCCTCTCGTCGAAAGACGTGGAATTCATATATTATGGGCTCCGTAACTCTTCTTCTAAGTCAAGATATGCTCGAAAGAAGTTTTCGGGCATTCCTCGGGTGTTTTCGCATTTCCCGCTTCGTTATAACTCCGATTTGAGTTCCGTTTCGCCCACGTTCTTCATTTTAAGTCCCCTATCACCCCTAGGGTTTATCACTATAGATTAGGAATTTTTAGTCAACGTGCTATTTACATGAACACCCGCCCATAAACAGCATAGTCTTACGTCAAAATTTAGGGTTTTACAGTAATGCAAGAAAATGTTTAAATGAAAAGCCGTGACTCCATGCCATGTCCTAAGTGCGTGGTACCTCAGTGACCTGTAAAAGTGAAAGTCTAACAAGTGTCAACACGACGGTTGGTGAGTTCACATAGTAAGTATAGAATCAAGTAAGTTTAGTTGCAAGCAGAAATATAAATTAGGTATGTCATTGTAGGTAGCTAGTCTACAGCACATGTCCTTAAAAGCGTATGTATCTGACCGAAGCTGACGTATGTTCACATTAAGTGCATTTTGCCCGTTCGTACATCCCAGCAGGATGCACTGTAAGTATGTTAGGTCATTCAACACCCGTTCGACAGGTCCTTTTGTCGTGCTAGCGCGACTAGCCCGGGTGGGGTTTGTCAAACCCAGTAGTACTACTCAAAATTTCCCGCTATTTCACAAATACTAACGGTCAACTAGGTATCCATGAGGTCTTTCATGAACAAAATAAAAGTTACTCTAATCCAGACATGCGACATACAGAATTTGTAAATCCGTAAAAGTAATCGTTCGCGTTCTCAGCCCATAAAAGGGTGAAATAGTAAAAGTGCGGTTTAGTGAACTCACCTTAGGTTGCACAGCAAATCAGTTTCAAAAGCACACAATGTAATACAGCAACCTAAATAATAGTAGGTCAATTAATGTGTGTTCGTGTAGGGTCATAGAACCCTATGCATCCAAATAGTCATACAGTTTGTGCGAGATTGGAATAGTTTGACTTTTTGACCAAGTTTGACTTTTGTTGACCCGAGTTGACCCACGACGCATTGGTGATTTATTAAGTGTAAGTAGTTTACATTTGATGTATTTGTTCATGTTTCATTCACAAACCACGTCACATGACAAGTATTCAACAAATTAAATTTCTATATCCCATAAAAGTTTCCTTTATAGGAAAGACGGACTACTACAACATGTTAGGGTTATTTCCTAGTTAAGATTTACTTTGTATTTTGTTTATATGTTTGTATATAGTTTAGGGTCTATTTTGTTATATTCCTTAAACTTGTATTTTGTTGCTATAAGCATGTAGTGAGAGAGTGTAAGGAGAGAGGCTAGATCACAATATTCACGTTAGAGAGAGAATTAACTGTGTGTGATTTATTTCTCCTGCACTTGTACTACGAATTGCTTTGATCATCAATATACAAAGAGAATTATTAGTATGACTTGTGTTTGTGATTGAACTGTTTGTTTGTGCGGATTATTCTGATCATTTGAGTGATATTAACGATCCAATTGAACCTATCAATTGGTATCAGAGCTGTTGGTACTGTGTTCTTCGCTGTTCTTAAGCAAAAACACATCAAAATTGCTCAAAAACAATGATCTGAATGAATTGTTCGTGTTTTTAGTTGTGATTCATCATTATAATCACTCCAATACACAACGATTGTGCAGATTTCATCAGATCATTATCAGATCTGAGAAATTAAGAAACCACTGTTCGATCGAATTTTTCATAAATTCATCAAAAATTGGACATGTTTCAGATTGATTGATATAAGGGATTGTTAATCGGAGTGTTTCACAGCTTGTGTGTGAATTTTGGACAAATTGGACAAGTTTTGACAAAACCCAGAAATTTCTCATGAAGAAGATGATGAACAGTAAGAACTTGGTTGAAGATTAACTTGCCGGGTGATTATTTTGACTTAAGACAATTTCCTTGGACTTAGATTGGAGAACAAATTAGGTCCTGTATTGCCGTATAAAGGATTTTGTGCTTGTCGGGTGAAGAATTTGACTTAAAAAGGTGTTACTGTTCAGCCGGATAAAACACTGTAGTGCCGGGTAATACACTGTTACGCCGGGTGATTAAGAAAATTCAGCCGGGTAATCATCAACTGTGTAGCCGGGTGATTAACAACTGCCGTGTGATCGAGTACTGTTCAGCCGGACAAAGCTTTTGTCGTGTCAAGATTCTGCCGGGTCAAAGATTATTGCCGTGTCAAAGTTTGTCTTGTTGCCGGGTAACTGTTCATCCGGGTGAAGAACTAAAGTATTACAACTGTTGAGCCGGGTAACTGTTTGGCCGTGTAAAGACTTTTTCCTGCCGGGTGAAGAACAAAAGACACTGTTTAGCCAGTTGAAGAAGGATTTTCACTGTTTTGCCGTGTGACTCACTTTAGTTGTTTTTAATACTTGTTTCTTATCTTGTCTTTAATTACTTGCTTTTATTTTAGTATTTTAATCATTTCTTTTCAAAAATTAACAAAAACCAAAAATATTTTTCTTTAAAAATTGTTAAAAAAAATGGCTCCTAATGATGATTCTGATAACCGTGTTCCTAGACTTTTGAATCGTGCAGATTTCAAGAACTGGACCATCAGGTTGAGACATCACTTGTGTTCTATTGACAATGACTTATGGAAGTCAATTGAAAAGGGTCCTCATATTCCAACTCAGACTGCTCCAGACAGTGCAAGTACCTACACCAAAGACTCTACTACACCTTATCCAGAGGATAATCTGTCAGCAGAAGATTTGAGGAAAGTAAAGAATGATAGCAAGGCTTATTCTTTAATGTGCAAGGGGTTGCCACTCCAAGTTTTGTCTAGATTGGATGCATATCAGACTGGTTATACATGCTTCAAGGCATTAAAGTCGATATGTGAAGGAGGAGAACAATTGAGAAGTTTGAAGAAATCAAAGCTGAAAAGACAACTTGAATTGTTTGAACACATTAATGGAGAGACAGTACACCAGATGATGAACAGGTTTGTTCACTTAACTACTGAGATGTCAAACCTCGGAGTTAAGACTGAACTTCAAGTCTTGAATGATCGATTGTTATGTGCTTTGCCATCATCATGAAAGCAGACTGTTACTCTGTTAAAACATACTGAGAAATTTCCAATGGAACTAGATTTGCTTATTGGAAAAATTGAAGAAGTTGAGATTGATGAAGGATCAAGAAATACTGATAGATCAAGCTCACAAACTCAGTATAAGTATGTGGTAAATCCTGCCAATACTGTGGATAATGCTTTTCTGGCACAAGATGCAACGAAGTTTGAAGATGAGGTTGACTTATTTGTTGGTGCAAGTTTCTTTACTGATTCAGCATACTTTCCAAATTCACCAACTTATTCTCAACCTCAATCTCCACCAAGAGCTCAAGTTCAAAATCAGAATCTGAAGAATCAATCAGAAAATCAAAGTTCAAATGTTCAAGCCAAAGTGAAAGACGTAGTGAATATTCTGTTGCAAGATGATGAAACCAAAACTGCCTTCACTGCTTTTATGGCAAGTTTTCAAGCGTACCAAGGAAGTCATTTAAGTCAAATGGACGTGGTCCTTCAAGACTTATTTGAAATGGATCCAGTTGATGTTGAAGAAATGGATCTTAATTGGCAAATGGTTATGGTTGCATATCGAACACAAAAGCATGCATATGTTAACCGAAGTTACAAACCTCATGCTAACAAGACAGTTGGATTTGACAAATCAAAGGCCAGATGTTTTAATTGTAACCAGTATGGTCATTTCTCAAGAGAATGCAAAGCTCCAAAGAATTTCAATGACCAAGCTAGTTCAAGCAATCAAGGTCAAGGTCAAAGTTCTCAACAGTCTTCGAGTTATCAAGGCAGAAATCAACGTTTCTTTCAGAAACTATATCAAAGTCTTCCCATGCCTGAATTGAAAGATGAAGGAAAGAAGCTAGAAGATCAAACAAAGGCGCTGGTAGTAAGTGTAAAAGACGGTTATGATTGGAGTGCATATGCAGAACAATTTACATCTGATCTTACATCAAATCTGGCACTGGTATGTTAAATAGAAGAAGATTGGTCAGAAGAAGGGGATGGTAAGATCATTGAAGATGTGAGTGAAGATTCTGAAGATTATGACTGGAGTGCAAAGTCTGATCCTGTTGAAGAATCTGAGTCTGAAGTTGCGTTAATGGCTACATCCAGTGAGTCTTCATCATCTACCGAACAACCAAAGGTTAGTACTGATTTACCCCCTAACTATGTTCCATTACCTGCTGATGTGAAGGAAAGGTTGTGTTCTGAACAATGCATTCAACAAGTAGAACATTATCGAACTCATTCATTTAAAATCGGTGACAAATTAAGCAAACATGAAAAGATTCATGAACAACTTAAAATTGATCACAAAATTTCTGATGAGAAGATTTTGTCACTAACTGAATCATGGAACAAAACTTTAAAAGAACTGGAACTTGTGACCAAACAACTTGAAGAAATGACAAAGAACTTTGAACAAGAAAAAGTTGAACATGCTGTCACACAAGTTGAATTAAAGAAAGTTAAAAGTTTTAAAACAATGGTTGAACAACTCATTAATGAAAGAGGTAACAAAAACAAAACCGGGTTGGGTTTTACTCATGAACCGATGCCAAATTCTATCAGTCAAACCTTACCGGAAAACTTTAATGAATTTGATCATTCACCTGAAAATGAAAGAAAATTCAAAGAAATTCAAAGAAGCAAATCCGAGTCTGAAGGTTCTGAAGTTTTGATGGAAAGTTTGAAAGAAGAAAATGACGTGACAACTGAAGCTGATGATGAAGCTAGCAACAAATCAGAGCCTGTTCTGATTCAACTCGTTGAATATCCAAAGCTTAATCCCGAACCAGAACAAACGGTGAAAGAAGAAGGTGAGTTTTCAGGATTCAATGATCCTGAATACATCAGGTGGAAGAAAGAACAAAAGGCGCAAGTTGCTGCTCAGTTGATCAAGAAGCAAGAAGTGAAAAAGACTGAAGTTTCGAATGCAAAGAAGCAGAAATCGAAAATAATGAACAATCAATCTGAAATGAAACAGTCAAAAGGAAAAAGTGTCTTAAAATCAAATGATAACACCAAAGTTCAAAGTGTTAAAACTGACAAAGTTAAACCTGTCAAGAAAGTGTCAAAAGGTAAGACAATTAAGTTTGTGTCTGCAGGTACTTTCGACATGAACAGTTCTTATGGTAACCAAATCAATGCTCAAATCAAATCTAACTCTGGTCTGAAAACAGGTTCAGGTCCTAAGTCTTCCGCTGTCAATGATAAGAGAATTGAAAACAAAAAGGTAACAAAACAGAACAGTTTAAAATCGAACCAAAGTCCCATGCAATCAAAATCTCAAACCAAGTCTCCACAAAAGAATGTTAATCTAAAACCGAACAACAATGATAATGAATCACGTTTTGGTTCAACATCAAAAGTTAACAATCGGCTCTTTAGGATTAGCAAGAAATATTGTGAAATTTGTGATAGATATAATCATGCAACTGCTGAATGTTTCTTTAACAGGTACTGCAGTTTATGTGACAAAAGAAACCATTCTTCAGAAGAATGTTATTATAACAAATTTTGTGATATTTGTGAGAGAAGAAATCATGACACAAAGAATTGTTTCTTTCGATCAAACTCAATAAGAGAAATGACTCCGTTTTCAAACTTTAACAGAAATCATTCATTTGATTTTCAAAATATGAGTCAAAGTCATTCTCCGGTTTTGAGAAATTTCAATCGAAACAATTCTGTTTCTAATGTGCAGGTTAACAGTTTTAAACCAAGAGCTTTAATGGTAAGAAATCAAAAGTTTGAAAATAACCTTGATCCTAAGCTAGAGGAAAGGTTTAGTGCTTTGAGGAGAAAGCAATCAATGAGCGCCAATGGGCGAAACAACAGTTATCAGCATCAAAATCTCTTAAATGAAACAAATTTTCAAAATGTACAATATCAACAAGTTACTATTGCAGATAGATTCGGAAAACCCAAGACCGTGTGGGCCTGGGTTGACCAAACTAACTAAGTGATTGTTGAATTGCAGGTACGCCCAAGAAGACCTATCAACTCGTGGTTCGTTGATAGTGGGTGTAGCCGGCATATGACAGGCAACCATGCCTTGCTTCAGGATTTCAAGCTGAAAAATGGTACACACGTTGCATTTGGAGGTGATGCGGGTGGTAAAATAACAGGAGAAGGAATCGTATCCAATGGGGTCATTAGTTTTGATAAAGTCAACTACTGTGCACAGTTGAACTTTAACTTACTAAGTGTATCTCAAATTTGTGATAAATCTTATTCAACTTTATTTGATGATTCTTTCTGTTACATTCTCAAACCAGGTTTCAAGATTGACAATGAATGGGTAGTGGTGAAAGCTCCAAGAGATCGTGATGTATACAAGCTTGATATGTCGCAGATTGACGCTGAAACCGAAACTACTTGTCTCATTGCTCATGCTTCAAATGATGAGAGTCAGCTTTGGCATAGACGGCTGGGCCATTCAAACTTCAGAAACATGAATCGACTGGTGACTGGAAATCACGCTGTGGGAATCCCATCGAAGAAATTCTCTACAACTGATCTCTGTCCAGCATGTTTGAAAGGAAAACAGCATCGAATGTCTTTTAAGTCCAAGCTAGAAAACTCCATTTCAAAACCCTTGCAGATGCTACATATGGATCTTTTCGGACCAACAAATGTGCAAAGCATCGGAAAGAAGTCTTATTGTTTTGTCATTATTGACGATTTCACTAGATTTTCTTGGGTTTATTTCTTGCATGCTAAATCTGAAACTGCTGAGTTGTTAAAAGAATTTATTATCAAAGTTGAAAATCAGTTGGATTGTAAAGTGAAAGTTTTAAGAAGTGATAATGGAACTGAATTTAAAAACGCTAATGTTGATGTGTTTTGTGCAGAAAAAGGAATTGCTAGACAATTTAGTGCTCCAAGAACGCCTCAACAGAATGGGGTTGCGGAACGGAAAAACCGGACACTAATTGAAGCAGCAAGATCCATGCTCGCAGATGCCAAAATCCCTATCACATTCTGGGACGAAGCTATTGCTACTGCGTGTTTTGTACAAAACAGGACATTATTAGTACAGGATAAACAGAAAACATCTTATGAGTTGTTATTTGGAAGAAAGCCGAATATTTCTTATTTGAAAGCATTTGGTTGTCCCGTAACAGTTCTAAATTTAAATGATCATCTCGGGAAATTTGAGTCAAAATCTGACGATGGATTTTTCCTAGGTTATTCGTCTGTTTCTAAAGCTTATCGGGTTTTTAATAGCAAAACAAATACTGTTATTGAAACTATTAACGTAAAGTTTTTAGAAAATTCGTTTCCGTCAGTGGCGCATGGTCCCGAATGGTTATTTGATTTAGATTCGTTATCAAAATCTTTCAATTCTAACTTGTTTGATTTTTCAGGTAAAGCAAGAAAAGAATCAGGTGACTTAGGATGCTTTAGTGACGATTCTGATAATGACGAGGATGGAAATCTCAACTCTGAATATCCGTTCATGTCATTTCATAATCCTGATCATGTCAAATCCAGTCAAGCTCCGGGTCCTTCTGGTTCGCAAGAAGATCAAGAATCAAATAATCTTGAAGAAGATGTGAATCCGCAAATGTCTCCTAATGATGGTGGATCCGTTCAAAATCAACCATCATCAGATCCGAATGTTGAAGTTATTCCAGAATCTTTTGATTACTTCATCAATTCACCGGATCAAGTCCCGAATTTCACTCCGCATACTTCTTCCATTCTACAAGATCTACCGAATCTGAATCAGTCTAATCTGGAGAGTCAAGTGCAAGGAGATGACATACCAATTCATCGAATTCACAAGAAACATCCTGTCTCTCAGATTATTGGGCCGTTGAATCAGAGAACTACAAGAAGTCAAACTGAGCAAGCAAACGTTTGTCTTTATTCATGTTTTCTTTCTCAAGTGGTGCCGAAGAACATTTCAGAAGCATTACAAGATAATAGTTGGATTGAAGCCATGCAAGAGGAGTTACTTCAATTTCGCAAACAAGAGGTTTGGAAATTAGTGGACTTACCTGAAGGAGAGAATGCGATTGGTACAAGATGGTTGTACAAAAACAAGCCAGACGAACGTGGCATTGTTGTGAGAAACAAAGCAAGACTCATTGCACAGGGATACACTCAGGAAGAAGGCATTGACTACGAAGAGGTGTTCGCTCCGGTCGCAAGACTTGAAGCCATACGCGTTTTTCTTGCATATGCTTCCTTCATGAAGTTTAAAGTATTCCAAATGGACGTTAAAGGCGCTTTTCTGTATGGACCGATTACAGATGACGTATATGTCAGACAACCTCCGGGTTTTGAAGATCCTGACTATCCTCATCGGGTATACAAGTTGAGTAAAGCACTTTACGGTCTACATCAAGCTCCTAGAATCTGGTATGAGACACTATCTAAGCATTTACTAGAACATGGATTCACAAGAGGACAGATTGATCCAACTTTGTTTATGAAGAGGGAGAATGACGATCTCTTATGTGTTCAAGTTTATGTGGACGATATTATCTTCGGATCAACCAGTGAGTCAATGTGCAAAGAATTTGAGGAAATCATGAAAAGCAGATTCCAGATGAGTTCTATGGGGGAGATTAACTTCTTTCTTGGACTACAAGTGAAACAATCAGCTGACGGAATTTTCATCAATCAATCAAAATTTGTTGAGAAGTTGTTGAAGAAGTTCAAGATGCAAGATTGTCAGACTATTCGAACTCCAAACAACTGGCAGATCTTTTCACAAAATCATTTTTGTCAGGACGGTTTGAATTTTTAATTCAATCCATAGGATTAATCAATCATGATTGATTCTATTTTTGCAAAATCAAAAAGAAAAATCAGAAAAATATAAAAGCCAAAAATATAATAAGTTGATGTCAAGTATTGATTCCTTTGTCTTTTATTTTATGTTTTGCATTGTGTGCTTGCATGAAAAAGAAAATAGAAAAGCAAAAACAAAATATAAAAGCAAAAAGAAAAGAAAATATCATGTCATAAGAATCTATATTGCAAAAAGTGAGAAATGATAGTTACACTAGACATTATTTGTTACATCATTTTTAATAAAGACTGATGAATGTTAATTGATGTGCTAGACAGCTCAGGCAATTAAACTGAAAAAGTAAGTTGATTGTTGACAAACATAAACTTAATGATCTTTGTGTTAAGTTCCATTGTTATACATGTCTAGATATATATCTTTTGATACATTGCTTGTGATGATAGTTGTGCATTATCGGGTAACGATGCAGTGTATTCAGTGTGATGAACCGCATCGTGAGCTTCTTTGTTGTGGTACCCACAGACCTGAAGTCTCACACGAAGTCTCTTTTGAGCTTCAAGGTGCAGCAAAAGATTCCAAAATGGAACAAAAAGAGTCCCAAATGTGGACCAACACCAAACAAAAATTCCAAAAAGGAATTCAGAAGATTCCCAAGGGGAACGCTAGGAAAAGAAAAATTCCCAAAGATGGAATTAAAAAGAAGTCCCAAAGTGGACCAAATCCGAATAGAACCCATATTCCACACTGTGTATGACTGTAAGTGACCAGATTCTGTGCAATATGCATTCAGGTAGTGATTGATAAGGAAATATGTTGACATATGTATACATGTGGGTCACATGAGTCATTCTAATCGAACCTTAAATATCATCATGATACTGAAAAAGTAAGTGTGTCAATTCGAGCTAATTGGTATGTTTTCATATCATCACTCAATCAAGCATAAGTCAATTGTCTATTCAAAACTTGCAAACATGTTCAGATAATGTGTGGTATGATCTCACTGCGATATTTTGATTCATTGCATTGCATATGTCTTTATTTTAATGTGTGTGCGTTGTGTGTGCAGGCATATGGAATCTTTATTGACACATCAACGTCCTTGTTAAACTTAAAAATTTCAAGAAATTTCAAGTTTAGGGGGAGAATAAAATTGAAGAAAAATATCTACAAAAGTCCAAAAATATTTTGTTTTGAATAAGTATGGTTTGAATGAACAAGATTATGTGGTATGAAAAGCAAAGGTATTGGATGTGTTAAAAACAAACCCAAGGTCTTGTAATATGTTTTTAAGAAAATGCTTCGGGATATAGAAAAATTGGTTGTGCAAAAACATTTTTTTGAAAAAGAAAAAGAAAAATGAATTTAAATGAAATTAATGATTATTGACTTGTTTAATGTTGTTTGATAATTAATGTGACAAAATTCTTTTTAAGGATATCTTGTCTAATTAATATGTCGGAGAATGTTTGCAGGTGCAATAAATGCTGTTGGAAAGGTCAACAGACGAGAAAAAGTAAAGAAAATCGTTCAAGGGTTGTAGCCGGGCAAAGATATCAAATGCAACTATTCTGCCGGGTAAAGAACTGTTTAGCCGGGTAATGTTGTGTGTTTGATATATGCCGGGTGATTGAGGAAAAGGTGAAGATATTATGACCACTGTACAGCCGGGCAATGATCATGTCAAATACAGCCGGGTGAAAGTCATAGATATCAAGCCGGGTGACAAGTGTTCACTATACAGCCAGGTAAAAGTCTTTTATCTTGCCGTGTAAATGTGTCACTATGTTGCTGTGTGAAGAAGAAAAAGCATGCCGGGTGATACAACTGTATTGCCGTGTAATGAAGAAAAGCATGCCGTGTGAAGAAGGAAAGCAACTATGTTGCCGGGTGATGAAGAAAGCAAGCCGGATGATGAAGGAAAGCAACTGTGTTGCCGGGTGATGAAGAAAGGTTGCCGGGTGATGTTTGAAGACTACTATACTGCCGGGTGATTGATAAAACCCATCAGGTGTAGTTGTTCCTAACCTTTACCCGTCACTACAGTGACTTACCCGTCTCTACAGTGTTTGACCCGTCAAGTGTTTTTCACATGTTTGTGACTTGTCTTAGGTACTTGACCCGTCACTACAGTACTTGACCCGTCACTACAGTACTTGACCCGGCAAGGCTTATTGGGCCTATTTTATTTACCCGTCCCTTTTTGTTGACCCGGCACTTCAAATTTGACCTAAATTTTTGACGATACAAAAACCCGCTTCTACACAAACACTTATCATTTCACACATTCACTTTCAAGCAAACACTCTGTAGTTAAATCGCCTGTTATCATATTCAATCGTTTTGCTCTGTAACAAGGTTGATCGATTGGATAAGGTAGTGATTTAGTGTTTTTGACCTAAATAGACCTGCAAATCAACCATTAAAAAGAAAAACGATGATGAACAGTGTTTTGGACTTTGAATCGACACTTTGATTGTGTGTGTTAAAACCTAAATCGAATGTTGTTTTAAGGTTAAAATCTGTCGATCATCAACAATCAATCACTCATTTGCACCAAAACACCTTAAAATCAACCGAATCTGTTAAAATTGTGACAACTGTTAAAATCGCCATTGATGAACTTTGAAGCTCTTAAAAGTTAAACATCAAAATGATGAAATATCTGTTTAAAAGTGATCAATACTTGTTAAAACTGAACCAAAACATGATAAACAAATTTATCATAAAAATGTCAAAATTATGTCTTAAGTGTGTTTAACTGTTAAAATTGAAACATGATGTATAATCTTTAAGATTCAAAGTTGTTTGATTAAAATGATGAAAATCAGGTTATTAGAACAATTTAGAATTTAAATAGATTATGTGAATGTTTTGCTTTCTAACTTTTATATAAACACTTATGAAAATTTTGATATGTTTTAATGAAGAATCTAACACATTTGTCTTGTTTTGTGTTTGTTTGTGTTTTAACAGATGGAGAATCTCAAGTTTGAGCCTAAACACAATTTGGTGGCAGTTCTAGATGAATCTATCCCTGAAACAGAAGGTTACAGAGATATGATCAAGTTTATCAAGAGAACCAAATATGTGTATGCTATGTGTGCCAAACCGGTCATATATGCAAGGCTGATTAAGAGTTTTTGGAGGACAGCAGAGGTTGTTAGAGATGAGAATGGTGTTGCTGTTGTAAGAGGGAATATTACCAGAGAGATGGTACTGACAGTTTCTGAAGAAGCTATCAGAAATGCCCTAAGAATAGACGAAGATGAGGTTGGGATGAACGATGAGTTGACAATGGATGAATGCAAATCGTGTTTTGTTAATATGGGGCATCCACCTATATTTCCAAAATCACAATTTTATAGGGCGAAGTTGGGAAAGAAGTACAAGCTGTTATGCTATGTTGTGCAACAATGCATGTCCAGAAGGAGTGCAGGGTTTGATAATTTCCCATCAGACATTGCATCACCGATTGTTGCCATAGCAGAGAATAAACCATTTAATATGTCGAGATGGATTATGAATGGTTTTGTTTTCAACTTGGTGAAGGGCAAGAGGTTCAAGTTTCTTATGTACCCAAGATTCTTACAACTGATGATTAACATTGCCTATCCTATCATCAGATCCGAAGGTTATGCTGGAGGTATGTTATACACTGAGGACATGAACGATCTATCTTACAGAAAGATGAGTATCGGGAATGTGCCTGATGTGGAATTGTTTGACTATATGAGAGATATAGCCAACAATGAAGAAGATGTAGAAGGTATTTATCATCATATATCTCATGGTGAGATTGTTGATCCACAGGACCTAGTGGATGAGGTGCCTGATAATTTATTAGATGATGACGAGTACTTTGCTCGTCATCCAGAAGATGAAGAAGTAGATGATAATGATGATGGTGACAATGATGAAGATAGTGATGGTGATGATGAACATGATGATGGTGGAAATGATGGTGCTGAATCTGAATCTAATTCAGAGGAGGCAGAGATTGTTGAAACAGTTGAACCAATGGAAGTAGAGATTGAGAATGTTGTGATAGAAGAACCTGTTGAGGTTGCTTCTGGTGTTGAAGAAGTTGTTGCTGAAATTCCAAAGGATGTTAGTGTTCAATATGTCAGAAGAAAAAGATCGAAACAAGTAAAAGAGCCTGTGATTGTAGAGCCTGAAGAGAAAGACGTAATCCAGATTGCTCAGGCGGCAATGGCCGAAGCTGAAACTATTGCACAGATAGTTGAAGAAGCTGATGCTGGCGTTGCTGATCCTACCACTGTTGATATTCCCACCACATCATCCCAAATTGCTGAAAACATTGAACAAGGTTTGGAGTCTTCACCAAACTTTGTGTCAAAGATTGATGAAAATGAGAATGAGAAGGATAAAAGAATTGCAGAGTTAGAGGAGATGGTAGCAAAGCTGATAGAAGCTAATGACTTGTTGAAAGCTTCAAATGAACGGAAAAAGAAAAGATTTGATGAGTACTGGGATATTCATAATCAGAATCTGAAAACTTTCAAGGAGTTGGATTCTGATCATCTTAAGTTGAAAATTGAACATGATGAGTTGAAGGCTGAACATGCAAAGTTGAAGGAGGAATATGAGAATCTAAAGTATGATTATACTGAGGTTAAAGCTGAATGCAATACGTTGGAGGATGAGAAAGAAATGTTGGAGAAATTGCTGGAGGAATTGAAACCGAAGAAAGCTGGTTCTGGTTCATCATCTGACAAAGATTTTTCAGATGAAGTTGTTGAAACGACTGAAGCGCATGTACCAAAAGTTTATCTGACCAGAGCTCGAGGCACTACGAATGTTGGCATTAGGGTGGAATCTCCAATCATCGTTCCCGATGAAGCTGCTGCTGAAACTGTCATCTCTGACAAAGCTGAGGGAAAAAGGAAGATAGATGCTATACCTGAGATTTTTGGAGATGAAAACAGTTCGAAAAAGGCAAAAATAGATGAGACAGTGCAGATTGAGCCGATTCAATCTGTAGCTGTAGTTGAGACTGAGAAAACTGAATCTGTAGCTGAAACTGAAGTATTTGCTGCCACAGATAGTGAGAAAGAAGTTGGTTCTGAAGAAACAGTTCAGGTTGAGCCGATTCAATCTGAAGCTGTTGATATGCCTGAAACTGAAGCTGAAGTTGCAAGTCAGTTTGAGCCGGTTCAAACTGACAATGCACCTATGATTGAAGCGTTGGAGGATTTGGATGACATAGACTTCACTGAATCTGAAGATGAAGGTGGGCCAGAAACCAATGTTGTTGAAGATATTCCGGTTGATTTGGATCAAAGATTTGCGTATCTTGAAAGGATGAAATACAATTCTGTGTTTTTGAATGGATTGACTGTGAGTCAGATAAATGAAGAATATGAGAAATGCATGATTGCCCAAGACAAAGCTGATGCTGATCAGAAAGAGTTTGTTATTGAGATGGGTGAATGGACTCCAATGCAAGAGAGTTTGAATATAGAAGATTTACCTCCGACTGAGCTGTATCACCAAAATCCAGATGAAATGACAGCTTCAGATATGCGCAGTTGGTTAAGTTCAAGAAATTATCCATATAAGACTTTGAAGAGGTTGAAATCTGAATCTTTGAGGAAAATTGTTGTTAGCTTTATGAAGACTGAAAAAATGTACAATCGTATGTTTTACTTGGACTACAACAATCCTCAGTATTTCGAGCTGACAAAAAGATTCAAAGTTCTTGGACCGAAGGAGATTCCGGTGATAGCTCTACCTGAAAATGCTCATAAGAAAAGGCACGAATTGATTGATATGTTTCCCAGCGAAGTTAAATCATACAACATACCGATGAATGTTCGGGAATCATGGCATAAGTCAGCCACAGTAGGTGACGTGGTGAGGTCACTGCTGAGCAAAGTTCAGTCCATTGCTGAGTTGCTTGATTCTATGATAGTGCCAGAGAAGAATAAGAAGGTGAAGATAATTGCTTGGAAATACGATGAAGTATTTGATGCGTTTATGATTAAGAGAGTTAATGGTTTATGTGACGTATACCATTACTACTCGAGCATTTTTAAGTTGGAAGTTCAGGATTTGAAGGAGTTGCACAAACTAAGGTTGATAAATCACACGCATGCTGAGCGTGGTGATAAATGCGTAATGCTTCTTGATGCCGGGATTGCTAGACCACCAAAGTATCTTGATTTTAGAGGCCAACAGGAAGATACTGCGTATGTGCAAGCAAAGAAAGAAAGAAAGAAGAAGCGTTTGGTTGTAACTGAAGATATGTATTTGGAAGAGTTTTCGGATGAGTACTTTGACAAAGTGACAAATCCTGGATTGAAGGTGATAGATGGTTCGCAAATGACAAAGCCTATACTCAGAGTGTTTTATAATCAAGAAACTTTTGAATTGAAGCTTGTTCGAAACTTGGAAGATTGGGACAAAGACATGATTACACTGTTTAGCACTTTTGAGTTGAAGCTGTTACATCCGTCATACATAGACTTTTTGAGAAGCTATAGAATGGAGAAGTGTAAAGATGCACTTGCTGAAGCTGATAGGAAGTTGTTTGTTGTAATGATTGAAGTAATAGCTGCGGCAACTGAAAAGATACGAGTGAGAAAGGCATTGCTGAACTCTAATCTCGTGAGGGTTGATTTACCAGAGATAGAGTATATGAGAATATCTAGAAAAGGAACTTTGGAGGTGCAAGTCAAAGGACAGGAGATGCCATTCGAATTTTATGCTAATATTGACTTTGCAGGTTTGAATCTGGATTCACTTAGACGCATGAATGCCTGCCCAATTCTGACAAATGAGTCCAAGCCGAGACAAGCCAAAATTGCTGAAAAATTCAAGTCATGTATAGAAGAAGCTTTGAAGGAACAAGAAGAGTTTAAAGAGAAAGAGTTGCTGAATGTCAAAGATGAACCGGAAGATTGGTAGAAAGAGATCGATGCTGAACAAAGGAAGAAAAAGATTGAAGATTTTGCTGAAGATTCAAAGATAAATCTTAGGGGGAGTACTGTTAGGGTTATTTCCTAGTTAAGATTTACTTTGTATTTTGTTTATATGTTTGTATATAGTTTAGGGTCTATTTTGTTATATTCCTTAAACTTGTATTTTGTTGCTATAAGCATGTAGTGAGAGAGTGTAAGGAGAGAGGCTAGATCACAATATTCACGTTAGAGAGAGAATTAACTGTGTGTGATTTATTTCTCCTGCACTTGTACTACGAATTGCTTTGATCATCAATATACAAAGAGAATTATTAGTATTACTTGTGTTTGTGATTGAACTGTTTGTTTGTGCGGATTATTATGATCATTTGAGTGATATTAACGATCCAATTGAACCTATCACAACATGCTTGCATAATTCAACATCCTAGAGACTCCCAAACATCCCTATGCATGTCAACTATTACATAAAAACCATAGCATGCTACACAAACAAAAACACACACTATCACTATACGGTTTTCAATATGAGACATACTAGCATGTGTGGTCACTTCAAAGCACAACACCTTGTCCACATGTTTCACTTCAACTAACATAGCAACCCTTTCATCATGGCATCCTAGTTAACTAGAACACACCATTTATATTCCAAACAACCAATTTCATGCAACCGGTGTATTACCTACTTATCACCTTTACATACCATTTCCATGTCAAAGGTCAATTTACCATTCACAAGATGGCCTACAATCTTCCACAAGCAAATCCATTCAGGTTTATATGTCTAAAGTCACTAAACATGCACCCTAGTGAATCTTCATGACGAAAAAATTTCCACATTTAGCAAGTCATAACAAATCAAGTCGGATTTCCACGTTCAAATAATCAAAATTCATCTTATACATTATACAAACATGCTAGTAACCTCATAACAACTCTTAGATGTCAACAGCATGAAATTTCACATGAGTCCTAGAGAAAAGTTACTATTTTTAGTAATATGTCCAAACAAGCATGAAATTTCAAAACTAAATAATCAAACTTCATCCAATTCACCATATAACCATATATTTCATCATTTTACATCATAATCATGCATGTAAATTCATGTTCCAATGTCATTCTATAAACCCTAATTTTTCAACAATACTAGCATGGATTCAATTAGTCATTTGATCATCAAAACACCAAATAAACTTAAAATATATACCCAATTCCACAACACAATCACCAATTTACAACTTTGGATGAACTAGGGTTTCATGACTTGCAATTTATATAGTGATTTTAGGATTAAAAATTACTTGTATTGTGTTTACAACTCCAATTAGCAAGCAACAACAACACCAAAGATCCAACACAACCGAACATCATCACTAGAATCCATCACCGACGCCATTAACCTACTGCCGTGCTTTAGTTCTGATGTCCATCACCATCGCCGTCATCCCTCGTAACCCACCATCACTAACATCAACAAAAACGAGTAACAAACCTCAAAGCCCTAGCAGCCATAACCTTTAAGGCCTATAACTTTTTCTGCTGTGATTCAGAGGGAACGGACACCACTGTTGGATTCCTCTCGTCAAGACGAAGATTTTGACATATAATACGCCTCGTGGGGACGCCGGAGTTGGCCGGAAAACAGCCGGAAAGTGGCTGCACTTGGATGGTGGCGGCTTGGAGGCTTTTGGAGGATCTAGGGTTTTCAAAAAAATGATGAAAGGGATGAGAGGAGGTGTTTCTATAGCTAGGGTTTCATTTACGGTTTCTTTTAAATAATAAACGTGACTCTAATACCACATCTAATACCGTTTTTCATCCCGAATAACCGTCAAAAATAATATTCCATTCACGACATTTCAGATCGTTTCTATATGTTATTTTCTTTATTAAAAATGAAACTAGAGTGATGTGTCTGATCAAATACGCGCTTGCTACGCGTTTCCTAATTAATTACGCTCGTTCGTTACGGGATTAGTTATTTGACTTCTTATAATTATATAAGATACATTTTATATTAATATGTTGAACCAACACTCGTTACAATGCACTGGGCCTTTAATAGGCCTCGTTTATCATGTTGGACCTTTATTGGACCTTTGGCCCATTTACATGAAACCAATATATTCGGATCTTGAAATCGAGTTACACAATAATTAACACCTTTAAATTGCTCTAATCTCCTCTTCTAATAAATCACTAACCCATTCTCTCACATTGCGCCACATGTCGCCACCACAGCCATTCTTAGAAAATTCGCGGATCCAACCCGGTTTACCCGTTTTTTTCGGATCCTTTATAACCTTTTCCCCACTATTTTTCTCTTCATTTTTCCTTTCACGAACCCTAATGCCGCCTCCTTCACCATCTTCTCTTTCAAGGTATGATTTCCGTTCGTTTCATCATCGTAGATCCATCTCCGGCGTCTCTCTTTCACACAGATTCTTCTATCCTCAATCGGTACAATTTTTTCCTTTTTTATTATTTCAGTCGATTAGTTTTTGTTTCGGAATTGAAATTCATGTATGCTTGAAAACCCTAATCTATTTGGTCTCTTCTTTTGCTATACAGAAATCGTCACTATCGCTTGAAAACCCTAATCTATTTAGTCTCTTCTGTTGCTCCCTTTTTAGATCCTTCATCTTGCTTCCAAAATCACAATCGCGGTTAATTCTAATATCTTTGTTTGTTTATAGATCTCCAGATCTGATGGTGTTTGTTTCTCTATTGGTACTGTTTTCTTTTAATTTCGATTTGATCTTTGTTTGTTTATTGATTTCAAGATTTGATTACTTGGCTGCTTAAGATGACGCAAGGCAAGGGATTCACTAACCTGCGATATGAAAAACATCGCTCGGTGATAGGTATGGCTTTCTTGATTCATGTTTATTTTTTATCTATACTATTAATAAAGCAGATTGGAGGGGCAATTTAAGATACCCAATTTGTTGACCACGTACAAGTTTTTAAAGCACCATGTACAACCATTTTTAGGGGTATTTTGGACTTTTTAACACATTAATCATATAGTCAAACCCTAGCATCATGTACGGGAAGGAATTAACTGAAATCCATAAACTTCTCACAACTTCATGCTTCTACCTCTGTCCATCATCGCAACCATTGAACACCATCAGTCTATATCATCTCTATCGAACACCATCGCTGCTACCTATGTCCATCGTTGCAACCATCGAACACCGCCTCCGCCGCCCCTATTTATCGTCGCAACCATCAAACACCACCACCGTCACCGCCCCTGTCCATCATCGCAACCATCGAACACCATCACCGCATTAATTTATATATGTGTTTGTGTAGTATATTGACAATCAATTGACAGTAAACTCTCAATGTTACAAAATCGATTTGTATGTATATGCTCACAAATTGTTCACCTTCTCGAGCAGAAGCTTTTTGTCAGGTACCTCCAATCTCCTCAATTATGATTCGAGTCTGTCACACATATACTCTGTAGTTCAGATCTACCGTGATTGAGTTATTTGCTAAGCAGCTTAACAGTTTTGTTTACACATTTGTAATTCATATGAAATTGGGGGATTTGTGTCGAGTCAGTTAGTATTGTTTAGTGTTTGCAGTTTCATACGATTGGTTCGTTTTTCTTACTTTTTCCAAAGTTTAAGAACATACGTGGATTCCATGACAAATCCTCAGAGGTGAGTTGATTCTTATGATTGTTGTCTATGTTTATATTGAGCATTTTTTTAGTAAGTTATCTGGTAATTATATGTGAGCATTTTCTAATGATTCTTATGATTATTGTCCATGTCTATGTTTATATTCGATTCTTAGTAAGTTCAAGAACATACGTGGGTCCTTATTCCAATAGTATCAAGAAATCCGACAAAGATGTAATGGAATTAGCAAAAAGGATTAACAATTTATGTGGAAAGCTTCTTTTTGTGGGTTTTCCGACTCAAGTTAGATTTATTTTGTTATATAGATGGAACTCATTTACTTTTATGTTTCTATCTACAGCACCTGAATTGGGTTTTTGAAGATGGGACAGGAAGGCTAAATAGGTGCATTTACACGACATGCTAGCTTCTGCTCATGATACAAATCTAAAGGTATTTGTAGTCAAGTGAATATTTTGTTTAGCTATATGATGTATATTGTGTTTAGTTGATATGCTTTTGCTTTAAATGAAGAGGATTAGGTTTATCGGCTTTGGTGTATTCAACTTGAGCATTGGAGTATTGTTGATGACTCTTGAAGTAAGTTTCTTTTTAGTGATGAAAAATCATCATAATATTAAGTTTTTTATTTCAAGTATTGGACTTTCAGATTGATGTTCCTCGAAGTTAGCAGTAACAACGTGTATGGTAGAGTTTTTAAGCATTTAATATGACTTAAGAGACTGATTGCATATATTATGGTCTAATTTAGGTCTGTTGTTATCAAAAAAACGGTCCCAAATAGTGCATGGAACTTTTTTAAGCATTGAATATGTCATAATAAAATGATTGAGTATTTATAAGGCTAGCTTGTTAATAAATTCTTATTGTGTGGATGACAAAGTTAATGGTGTTTTGTGGTGGATGTAGGCATGGAATGGTGATTGTGCAGAGGTTGTTTATACTCCAAATTCAGATTGCGTTTTCATACTCCAGGTAATAGTTTTCATAATTTAGAATTGTTATATATTTTATAATGGTAACTCACGCACCCATCTAATATACTCTTAGTTCTTATCATTATGTTGTTTTTTTGTCTGTGACGTTTTAAATTTTGGTAATTGATGTCATCCATGTTACATGTAAACTATAATTTTGATAATTTAGCATAAAACTATAATTTTGTCTTATAAGCATATTTGTTTTAGTTAGTTTTGTGTTCAACTTTATCATAGTTGGTCATATAAATGTTTTGATTTGTTTTTTGATATATGGCAAGTGGTGCTATTTATTTTCTTTGGATTTGATCATGCATATATATACACACACACAAGAAAAACATATTTTGTTAGCAAGCAACAGGAAGATCACATTATCGAATTAACTCTAGCTCTAACAAGGTGTTATACAGTGGAAACAGTATGTTACAACCAAGAAGAAACATTGAAAAAACATTAATTCGCACAATTCAATTGAGGCATTTTTTCTTTATATTTGTTAAAGTAGAGTTAAATTTTAGTTTATATATTGATTCATTTATTTTTAAAACGAAGCTTTGAATATGGTATAATTAGGACAAATAATTGCAAATTGTTTTGTAGGAAACCGTAAAGAGAGGACACCGATTTAGGTTCACCGAGATTTTTGCTTCAGTGGGGGAATCGATGGTGAGAAATCCTTCAAACAACTGTAGTAACATCTTGCGGCACTACATCACAAGTATGAAACAAGAAATGATGGCAAATACATCTTAACGAGTTAACGTACATATGCAACCTGCAAGATTATTATATATGATTTTCTATATTTATCTGACTTACTACTAGATTTAGTTAATTAATTAATGTATTGTATTCAATTATAAAATAAACAACAATAACAGTTAACATGGTGTTTTTAATCATTTTTTGTATTGGAGGGCAAATAATTCATGTAGGAGTTTTGGTCAAAGCCTACTTGGATTGCGGTTACATTATGCACTTCAAGCTTATAAGGAGTTGAGGTAATTCAAAGCTTCTTGATAACTATTGATCAATTCAGTTATAAGTATTTCATATTGGGTAATGAAAGGTTTTGGTGTTCATTTGGTTTGATTCAATACATTTTGCATGGACTGATTATCAAGATAGGGCCAATAGGAAGGTACTTTGTGCAATAGATTTTAAACTTAGTGCTCAAACCATTATACACCTTTAAAACTCAGTTATTTTGATTAATCCATACTTATCGCTGCAGAAAAACTAATGTATATGTATATATTTTAGAAACATGTTCATAACATGTGTGCATGCAATGCTTTAGGAGACTCATATGTGACAATCGAATAAGTAAGACCTACTCTAATTTTTTTTGCGCCATTTTTCAGTTTGAAATTTTTATAAACTATTTCCACTTCATGTTATATGTTTTAGATTTTTTAAAGACTGGTCTCTTGTATAATGGAAGTTAATGGCATGTAAATTGATATGTGTATGCTTGTCACGATAGACCTGTCAACCTATTCGAGCACAAAACTTTCTCTATTGTTAATATATTTTGTGCGACATTACGGCCCTAACTTAATGTTACATAGGTGTTTGAGGTAATTATGAACGAGCATATTTCATTTATGCATCCATTTACAATTTTTGATTTATTGCTATGGATTGATTTTTTTAACTGCAGTTTTCATTAGAACAAGCTAACAAGAAACTAGCATCACCATTTATTCCATGTAATTGATTTGTGCAAAGAGCGGTTTCTAATCCGAAGGCATGTTAAGGATTTGATGTCTTGAAAGAGCTTCAAAAGGGACGTTGGATTGATGTTGAAGATGATGTCATTTTTTGAGTTGCAGTTGCACCATGATAAGAGGTAATCTTCCATACTCTCTTATTAATGTTTAGTCTGAATTACAGGGAAAGCTGTACCATGATAAAATGACACTCATGCTTCTTGCTAGCTATGTCTTTTACCTTCCAGGAACCTTAGTCGAAACTTTTTTGCTCAGAATATGGGATATATATATATATATACAATAATCTTACAATTCTCACAACTACTTAAGAATATCATGCACGCAATATATGAATAACTTGGATGTAAGGTATTGTTTAACATTTAGCAGGGTTGGCGTATTTGAATTCTGTTAGTCAAACTATGTTCAAACACTACCTAAAATACGTCTAATAAATGAAGCATTGAAACTTGTAATAAGAAATTAAGAATATCATGCACTGCATATGAATGATTAAGTTAGTTTTTTTGTTATCAGGTACATGGTACCAGCAATGCTTGCTGGTGATGGATGTTAGGAACTGGCCATCTCATCAGGTATTGATCTTATTTACATTATATAAATTATGTTGTCTTTAATTTGTAAAACAATCAAAATGACAAAGCATTCTTGTGCTTTTAGTTATGTTTGTCTTTAATTTATGCACTTTCAAGGGGTCTTATATTTGTGATTCTGTTTTTAGTTTAATATTTCATGTTTCTTAATTTATTTGACAATAGAGTATTTAGACATCATCTTTTTAAGTGACAATAAAGTTTAACCAATAAAAAACTTCAAACTTAAAGCACGATTTTAAATAACTGTGAAACTATAGGTACTTCTACCCATATTAATTTTGTTTCATGTGATACGAAGTAGTAACAATTTAATTTTGTTTTGGGCTATAATCAGTTGCTGAAAGCATTGTTTATTGAAATGATATTTAGGTTATAATATATGAATATATTATCATTTTTAAGCTGTGTTTTATATTAAAAAAATGCACGAGGCTAGAAAGTACAAGAATAAATACAAGAGATTTATAACAAGGAGGAAACTCAGCCAATAAAACCGAAACTAATTACAATCCAAAGGTTACAGACAACACAGACAGGAGCACATGTTATATATATTACTGTGAAAATTGTTCTTAATACATGTTACAGATTGAGTGCACTTGCTTTACAGGTGCAATGGTTTAACTTTTTTGAATAACTTGTCTCATGATTGATACTATAGTTTGCGATTATAAATGTATTATTTCTATATACATGTGTGTGTGTGTGTGTCAATGTAGTTGGTACGAAAGCTTCCTTTGATTATGTAATATCCATTCTGAAATATCCGAGTAAAGTTAGCGATTACCTCAAAGGTAATTGAAAACAAAACCTTGTAGAAAACTAAAGTAATACAACCACTTTACTGGGTTGGAGAAGGGTCTGGAAGAGACATGGCTTGGTAGGGACATGAACATGGTATGTCAATAAACATCTACTTTTATTTCAATATATGAATGGAAAATATTATCAAACATACATTTGTAGGAAAATTGCATGGAGGATGCCTTACAAATGAGAAACTTGCTTCAAGAATCTCTTAACAAACATGATGGATTTGGTTATGATGATATTTTGATACCACAAGTTTGCAATGTATGTTATTATTGAACTATATGCTTAAAATCATAATTTTATGATCTCTTGCAATTTAGGAGTGCCCTTAAGGAGTTATTTGGGCAATATGGAGAGATTCAAAGAGGAATTGCAATGGAGATCGCAGCCAATGCACTTCAACTAATCAAAGATCACTAATGACTCCACTCCTACTTGACTTTTGTCACTCAAGGTCTTTTTTCCCTCAAAACACTTCAACTAATAAAAGCTTATTGTTTAAGTTTTCAATTTATCTAAGATCATTATTTAAGATTTCAATTTAAGATTCAATACATACAATGACCATAAGATGTTGAACATATATATTGCAATTGTTCTTGAAGTTGACTTTGTTCAAGCTTGTATCATGTCATGGTTTTCTATTTAAATTCAAGAGAAATTTACTCCGTTTGCATTTCTAGCTAATCTTTATCTTGTTTGTACATATCTATTTCTATTTAGGTATCAACTAGATTTAACACCAGGCCGCGCGTTACAGCGGCCGGGTCACGCAATCGGGTCTTGCATATTTGACTTCGTCATGTGTGCTGAAAAAAAAGTCTCATGCCCCGTACGTCACGACGAAAAACGTAATGTGTCAATTGTTAAAAAACGATGAAAGTCGTACTATATGTCAAAGTAGAGTAAGAGAGCAAAGTCGAAAACTTATCAGGGCTAAAATGACAATTAGTAAAAGTAATACTATGTATCAAAGTGGAGGAAGAGATCAAAGTCAGAAAAACATCAAGAGCACAAACGACAATTAGTAAAAGTCGAGGACTAAAACCGTCAATGCGTTAAAAGTCAGGGATTAAAACCGTTAATACGTTAAAGTATGGAAAAGTTGAAACACGGCGCGACGGGACGGGAGAGGTCGGTGCAAAGCACCGACCTTCCCATTTAGTAGGTATATAAATTATATTTTGCTTATTTATATAAAAAAGGCATGACATGAAAATTTAAAAACACGACGAAAGAGCAACCAATAAATTCAGTGTAACACAAGATAGGTAAACGCTTTCTAAATTAAATTTAAGCGGGAAATGAACTTATAAGTCACTTTCACATTGACATATTAGATTAACTATAGTAGTAAATTGTCAGGTTGAGGGTTGAAATCTTAACATGGATTAACTTATTTTGAAGTAGTTTAAAAGTATGAGTATGACATACGTCGTTCAAGTAACAAAATATTTTCTTATTTCACTAATGTTTGCTAAAGAGTTTGATAATATTCATATTGAATTATTAGTAGTTGACATGTGTAACGACCATCATCTATGTTCACCATTATGATGATGCTAACCTTAAAAGTTTCAGAGAAAACAAACATAATATACTATAATAAAAAAAAACTACGCAAATAAGAAAACACCCAGAAGCGAACACCACAAATAATGTCAGTCCCGCTGCATCGCGCGGGTCCCTACTAGTAGGGACCCGCGCGATGCAGCGGGGTCGAGATTTTCGGTGACAATTGTTTATAGCATGAGCCTAGGTTATGGGCACAACATGTGTAAAGTAATTAATAACTGAAGATGACAATTGTCGACGATAATATTAAAACAACCATAAGTTGAATACGTAAACATTCAAATCTTAACATTCAAGCTGAAAAAAATAATCCGTTGTGAGCTCATGAAGATGTGACAGAAATTAATCGTACTTCCTACACATCTCTTCGATAAGATCCATATTTTCCCACCACCAAGTATCATCCAGAGGAAGCTCGGGGATTTCCAGTTTTTCTTTGCCTTTGCCTTTTACATCCTTTTGTTGTTGGATATTGACGGGATTCTCCTCATTGACTGTAACCTCATTCGTTGGAGCTGGAGCAACGTTGGTCACTGAAATTTCAATGTTTAGTTTGTTGACATAAGTTTTCAATAAACACATGTGTTATTTGTTGCTTAAATATAAAGAATACCTGGCACATCATTCAAATTAAAATTAGTCTGGTCCATATTAGATTTTTGAACTCTGAAATAACAAAATGTAAAATAAGTTTGTAAGAACATTATAATAATAGTTTGAAAAAAATGCAAATATATCTAATGAAATATTCCTAAGTCATTAATCATATGAAAACATATTCCTAAGTTATATCACACATACATTTCACCTATCATACAAAACCTCCCGATACACGACATTTGAGGTGTACACTCCGTTTCGTTTGAAATCTCTTGCAGGGTGTACCAAAACCTTTGTATTCCCCCGTGATATTCCTCTTGATAACGCCACATAAAGCTGCCCGTGAGAAAAAACAGAATCCGGAAGATAAACTCCAACATGAGGGATTGTTTGACCTTGAGCTTTATTGATGGTCATTGAAAAGCTAAGTCGAATGGGAAATTGTTTTCTTTTAAGCTTGAACGGCAGTGGTGATAAGTTTCTGATCTAATGAATCAGCAGCATATTTGGTGTGTGCCAATAGAAACTCCTTGCTTGATATGAAATCATACCATTCCTTGCATACGCACTTGCATTTGATTATAAGCAGCGGTGGTAGCCCCGCAATTATCTTGAACATCAAAAGCATTAGGAGTTGTGGATTCATAGCTGAGTGGATCTAGAATTGAATATAAAATTCCTTATTAAAAAATCATGAACTTTTTGGTTAAATAGATCTTAAATAGTAACATATATGGGATCGAGCAAGGGTAATTAACGAACAACGCCATGGAAAACAATAAAATGGATTGCTCGTCTTACAGAAAAACAAAACTTGTTAGGACGTGAGCATCAGACGAAGAACCATTTAATGGCAGTGGAATTATTGTCTTTGACAAATATTCTGGTTGTTCAAAATTAACGGGAAAGACAGACGATTCATCAATACCGATAGAAAAAAACTTTTGATTATAGGATGTGGAGATGCGATGAAATGCATTAGAAGAAAATTTTGAGTAGATACAAAAGACATCCATAGATTGAAGTAGTTTGACAAACGTTGCCATTCATACATATTATTTTACTTGATTGATGCATATTGAAGATATATAACTGGAATACAAAATGATCATGAGTTTAATAAAATTTGTAGAGATGATAAAAATAATCATCATATTATCCTTTATAAATAATGGCCAAATAATAGTTCGTTTTATTAAAGTGTAATGTTTATTTTATACAATATAACTTATCGTATACAAAATAATTTAACTTATAAAAATTTGAATTTAATCAAAATAATTATAAAAATAAATTCTGTAAAATTTATAAAAAATAGTGTTTAACGAAACAAAAAAAAATTCAGCAATATTTATTACATGGGTTGGGCTTTAAAATGTTAAAAAAAACAAAAAAAAAACCGAGTTGGGCTTTAAAGTGTTATTGGGTCGGGTTATTGTAATTAGGGTTTAAAGATATATGTCTGGTGCTATATAAGGTGCTATATAAGGACATCTTACACAAACCCTAGATTTACGTTATATGCACGAACCCTAACCAGCCGCTCATTCCTACCCAGCGGCTCATTCAAACACACAAAATTCACCTTCAGTTTAGCAGATCGTTCGTTTCTATGAATCTATTCGGGGGTTTTGAATATATTCGATGATATGTAGCAGATCGTTCAGCTGTGTTAGGGTTAGGTTGTTTTGGTTTAGGGGTTTCGTACGGGTTATAATGGTGTTGCTGTACGGGTTAAGATCGATTAGGGTTAAGTTCATTGATAATGGTTTTGCTGTGCGGGTTAATGGTGTTGTTGTACATGTTAAGATCGATGAGGGTTTGTTTGCTGTTTTGGTTATGATATGGATTCGTTTTTATCGTTCGTTGCTATGAATCTAAAGTTGAAGAGGTTATTTTTCTTCTATTTCTAACCTTAGATCTGTTCATCTTATAATATGAATCTATTTATTTTACTTCTATTGTATATGTGTATAGTTGTTTCTTTAGTCAACCTACTGCTCCTTGAATGATTAGTTATGAATATCTTTCCAATTGGCCTTTTGAAACATGCTTATGTTCTCTTTTTTTCTCCTTGAATGTTTAGTTGTGAATATCTTTTCAATTGGCCTTCTGATACATGCTTATGTTATCTGTTTTTTCTAGATATAAGAACATGTTAATTTCTATTCTGTCAGTTTAGTGTGGTATGTCTACTTTGTGTGGTTGTTTGCTTGTGATTGATCATAGTAGTTGGTTGTGAATGTAGCTGTTGTTTGTGTTCTAATAGATTTTGTCTTCTATTCCTTTTTATGATGTTCTGTGCTTAAAAATGCTTGATTGTATATGTGTATAGTGGTTTCTTTTAGTAGTTTTAATTGTAATCTAATAGTTGTTCTAATACAGGCTTTCTCCTTGAATGTTTAGTTGTGAATATCTTTTCAATTGGCCTTTTGATACATGCTTATGTTATCTGTTTTTTTCTAGATATAAGAACATGTTAATTTCTATTCTGACAGTTTAGTGTGGTATGTCTACTTTGTGTGGTTGTTTGCTTGTGATTGATTATAGTAGTTGGTTGTGAATGTAGCTGTTGTTTGTGTTCTAATAGATTTTGTCTTCTATTCCTTTTTATGATGTTCTGTGCTTAAAAATGCTTGATTGTATATGTGTATAGTGGTTTCTTTTAGTAGTTTTAATTGTAATCCAATAGTTGTTCTAATACAGGCTTTCTCCTTGAATGTTTAGTTGTGAATATCTTTTCAATTGGCCTTCTGATACATGCTTATGTTATCTGTTTTTTCTAGATATAAGAACATGTTAATTTCTATTCTGACAGTTTAGTGTGGTATGTCTACTTTGTGTGGTTGTTTGCTTGTGATTGATTATAGTAGTTGGTTGTGAATGTAGCTGTTGTTTGTGTTCTAATAGATTTTGTCTTCTATTCCTTTTTATGATGTTCTGTGCTTAAAAATGCTTGATTGTATATGTGTATAGTGGTTTCTTTTAGTAGTTTTAATTGTAATCTAATAGTTGTTCTAATACAGGCTTTCTCCTAGAATGTTTAGTTGTGAATATCTTTTCAATTGGCCTTCTGATACATGCTTATGTTATCTGTTTTTTCTAGATATCTGTACCATATCCACTGCTCGCTTTACGGTTTCACCAGCGAACCACCCGTGTCCGACATAAAATCAAGATTGGCAACAATTGGAAGGTTAGGTTTGGTGTTTGTACCCGTTGATGTGCATTTATCATTTTAGTTAGCTTATTCTAATTGAATTATGTATTCATTAACTTGCATCTGTTGATTTTTGAATTATTGAATAGGTTGGCTTCATTTTCAAGTTCATCACAATGCCTTCATTTCCAAGTTCATTAAGATTCAAGAAGGTAATTTGTCAGTGGTTATTTTTTAAACTAAAGCACCTTTCCTAAAAATTTCAGTGTAGTGTTTCTTGAAAATGAGAATGATAATCAGTGTTATGTGTTTCGATGTGTAGATAAGTTTGGGTTGCAACTGTTATGTATACAACTATTCAGTTTAGTTGGATTATAAGTTTATTAATAATGTGCTACTATGAACGACATTTTTAATCTGCTAAGGTAGTAAGGCATAGTAAATATAATGCATATGCAGGATTTTTGAACATTTAAAGTGGTCAGATTATTTAAAACTTGGTTTTTTAACAATTGTTTGTTAGTATGTTATTTGTAAAAGATATAGGTTTTGTAGTTTTATGTTTAAATCAGATTGTTTTGAATCATAACAACAATCATATTCATAAGAGTACATAAAATATCAAACACCAAACATGTAAAAGCAAATAAAATAACCATATAAGCAAAATCATAAGCTAAATAATACAACATTATGCAATTTATCAAAATAAAGTGGCACCTGAAAAGCTTGTAACTTTGTTATCTTCTTTATAAAACTATAAGATATGGTTGAATATGTTGTTTTTAGCTAAGGTTGATGATGTTTAAAAATTGATCAAATTTTTTTTTGTCTGTATTTTTTTTTAAACTGATGATGTGCAGTTGGAGCTGATGATGCTGAATATGATCAAATTGTGTTAGATTCGGTTCCATCGGGCTGTAGTGGTGTTTTAGTTTCTGCCTCAGTTGGTGATGTAAGTTTTTCGATTAGTTTGAATGTTATTGCATTTCAGTTTTCTTGATTCGTTTATTGACTTAGTTGAATATATTTTGATTTGCAGGATATGGGAATAAGCTTATTTGACTAAGCAAAACAGGCTGCTATCTATTAAGGTTTGATCTGTTGTTATCCATTTTCGTTTTATTTTTTAGTTTTACAGTTGAACTATTGCATTTCTTTAAAGATAGTTGTTTTGTTGTGATAGTTTAAAGTTTAAAGTTTAAAGTTTGTTTTGGTTGATATGAATCAGAAAGGCTAATTTAAATCTTTTTGAAAATCAGTAGCACTATTTTTTTTCATAAGCCTTAGTTTTTAATTTCACACATTGGTGCATTTCTTAATTTCTCTTAAACTGTGCAATGACCAATGTTTTTCTATGTTTTTAGATAGATGATGTTGATATAACCAATGCTTACTTATTTTTGAACTTGACACTATGTTTAAATGATGCTCATGTCTTTGTTTACGTTTACCCCAACACTGAATTTTTTTAACTTCTTGTTCATGATAGACTCAAGGTAATGTTTGACCAACTTAGATATCTCCTTTAAATGTATAGATTATTTCCTTCCCTAATAAAAGAGTAAACAGATTGTGATGAGGCGAATTATTAAACATGAATTTATTTTTATGTTTCCAGTGCATGCATTTATATTTTCCACTGCTCTGTTTGTAGATTATAACTGGCTAAGAGGATGAGACACCACAATTTGGGGTAAGTACTATTTTTCTGTTTGATAATATGTTGTTTTTAAAAGTTATTTTTGTAACTTTCTTATGCATTTGGTATAGATAAAGTTATGCAAATATTAGTTAATATGTATTTTGTGTTGTGCATGTTTTGTGTGGCCTTGATTCAACATACCGCCTGTGTTCAAGTCCAAAATATGGTGCTACTTCAGAGATTAAGTGTAAGAAAATATCCATTTACTAATGCTTTTAATCCCATTTATATATCAGTTTTTCACCTTACAAAACATATTTATATGCAAAATAAGTAACTAAGTCTTGTATCAAAACACTTCTAACTTTTTTGGGTTATAACAAGTTTTAAAGGTTTTTAACTCATCTTTACTAACATGTTTCAAAACAACAAACACCCAACTTAATGTTGTTTTGAATAAGTCTTAAGAATGATCTTTTATTGTCCTAATTTGTTCATATATTTGTGTAGACCTATATCAGTGAGTAACCAAGTTATGTAATGTTGTAGGACCATTAACCAGTGAGGTTTTGATTGGAGATGGGAGTCAACTGCCCAATGGAGAGAATTTATATAAGATGGGAGGCATTATATTGTTATGGTGGATATTAAAAAGATCACTGTAAGTTCTCTAAACACTTCGACCGGTAGCAAGTACCTTCATCAGTGAGTTTCTGAATGGATTCGGGAATCAACTGCCCACTGATGTTAAAACTTGGACTATAGGCGAGGTTCTTTTAGATATTATACTTCATTCTTAACTTTCATTTTGTTTGTTTTACATGAAGCTTGACTATTTTTCTTAAATACATTATTTTTGTTTTACATGAACCTTGTTTTTATTTTATTTTTGTAATTGAAATCAATCATACGAAGTGTCTAACTCCCTAGATGTGCTTGTCCAACCTTCAGTAGAGAGGTTTTGGAATCTGGCCTCCATCTAGGCTTCGTTAACGTTGACTGTGATTGAAATAGATTATTGTAGGATTTTATGTTTTTATGCTGATTTTGAGTTTTAAAGCTTTTTGGATGTGATATATTAGAGTATTGCTACTTGAAAATGGGAATGATAATCAGTGTTTGGATATATAGATAAGTTTGTTTGCAACTGCTATATATACAACTATTCAGTTTAATTGTATTATAAGTTTATTAAAAACATGCTACTATAAAGGATAATTATATAACTGCTTAGGTTTTATTTGATTTAAAGCTATTGTAGTAGGTATTATCTATACTATATGTAGTATTTGTGTGCATATTTTTTCCGTAAGACATGTTATAATGTTATACATGTCTAGATATATATCTTTTGATACATTGCTTGTGATGATAGTTGTGCATTATCGGGTAACGATGCAGTGTATTCAGTGTGATGAACCGCATCGTGAGCTTCTTTGTTGTGGTACCCACAGACCTGAAGTCTCACACGAAGTCTCTTTTGAGCTTCAAGGTGCAGCAAAAGATTCCAAAATGGAACAAAAAGAGTCCCAAATGTGGACCAACACCAAACAAAAATTCCAAAAAGGAATTCAGAAGATTCCCAAGGGGAACGCTAGGAAAAGAAAAATTCCCAAAGATGGAATTAAAAAGAAGTCCCAAAGTGGACCAAATCCGAATAGAACCCATATTCCACACTGTGTATGACTGTAAGTGACCAGATTCTGTGCAATATGCATTCAGGTAGTGATTGATAAGGAAATATGTTGACATATGTATACATGTGGGTCACATGAGTCATTCTAATCGAACCTTAAATATCATCATGATACTGAAAAAGTAAGTGTGTCAATTCGAGCTAATTGGTATGTTTTCATATCATCACTCAATCAAGCATAAGTCAATTGTCTATTCAAAACTTGCAAACATGTTCAGATAATGTGTGGTATGATCTCACTGCGATATTTTGATTCATTGCATTGCATATGTCTTTATTTTAATGTGTGTGCGTTGTGTGTGCAGGCATATGGAATCTTTATTGACACATCAACGTCCTTGTTAAACTTAAAAATTTCAAGAAATTTCAAGTTTAGGGGGAGAATAAAATTGAAGAAAAATATCTACAAAAGTCCAAAAATATTTTGTTTTGAATAAGTATGGTTTGAATGAACAAGATTATGTGGTATGAAAAGCAAAGGTATTGGATGTGTTAAAAACAAACCCAAGGTCTTGTAATATGTTTTTAAGAAAATGCTTCGGGATATAGAAAAATTGGTTGTGCAAAAACATTTTTTTGAAAAAGAAAAAGAAAAATGAATTTAAATGAAATTAATGATTATTGACTTGTTTAATGTTGTTTGATAATTAATGTGACAAAATTCTTTTTAAGGATATCTTGTCTAATTAATATGTCGGAGAATGTTTGCAGGTGCAATAAATGCTGTTGGAAAGGTCAACAGACGAGAAAAAGTAAAGAAAATCGTTCAAGGGTTGTAGCCGGGCAAAGATATCAAATGCAACTATTCTGCCGGGTAAAGAACTGTTTAGCCGGGTAATGTTGTGTGTTTGATATATGCCGGGTGATTGAGGAAAAGGTGAAGATATTATGACCACTGTACAGCCGGGCAATGATCATGTCAAATACAGCCGGGTGAAAGTCATAGATATCAAGCCGGGTGACAAGTGTTCACTATACAGCCAGGTAAAAGTCTTTTATCTTGCCGTGTAAATGTGTCACTATGTTGCTGTGTGAAGAAGAAAAAGCATGCCGGGTGATACAACTGTATTGCCGTGTAATGAAGAAAAGCATGCCGTGTGAAGAAGGAAAGCAACTATGTTGCCGGGTGATGAAGAAAGCAAGCCGGATGATGAAGGAAAGCAACTGTGTTGCCGGGTGATGAAGAAAGGTTGCCGGGTGATGTTTGAAGACTACTATACTGCCGGGTGATTGATAAAACCCATCAGGTGTAGTTGTTCCTAACCTTTACCCGTCACTACAGTGACTTACCCGTCTCTACAGTGTTTGACCCGTCAAGTGTTTTTCACATGTTTGTGACTTGTCTTAGGTACTTGACCCGTCACTACAGTACTTGACCCGTCACTACAGTACTTGACCCGGCAAGGCTTATTGGGCCTATTTTATTTACCCGTCCCTTTTTGTTGACCCGGCACTTCAAATTTGACCTAAATTTTTGACGATACAAAAACCCGCTTCTACACAAACACTTATCATTTCACACATTCACTTTCAAGCAAACACTCTGTAGTTAAATCGCCTGTTATCATATTCAATCGTTTTGCTCTGTAACAAGGTTGATCGATTGGATAAGGTAGTGATTTAGTGTTTTTGACCTAAATAGACCTGCAAATCAACCATTAAAAAGAAAAACGATGATGAACAGTGTTTTGGACTTTGAATCGACACTTTGATTGTGTGTGTTAAAACCTAAATCGAATGTTGTTTTAAGGTTAAAATCTGTCGATCATCAACAATCAATCACTCATTTGCACCAAAACACCTTAAAATCAACCGAATCTGTTAAAATTGTGACAACTGTTAAAATCGCCATTGATGAACTTTGAAGCTCTTAAAAGTTAAACATCAAAATGATGAAATATCTGTTTAAAAGTGATCAATACTTGTTAAAACTGAACCAAAACATGATAAACAAATTTATCATAAAAATGTCAAAATTATGTCTTAAGTGTGTTTAACTGTTAAAATTGAAACATGATGTATAATCTTTAAGATTCAAAGTTGTTTGATTAAAATGATGAAAATCAGGTTATTAGAACAATTTAGAATTTAAATAGATTATGTGAATGTTTTGCTTTCTAACTTTTATATAAACACTTATGAAAATTTTGATATGTTTTAATGAAGAATCTAACACATTTGTCTTGTTTTGTGTTTGTTTGTGTTTTAACAGATGGAGAATCTCAAGTTTGAGCCTAAACACAATTTGGTGGCAGTTCTAGATGAATCTATCCCTGAAACAGAAGGTTACAGAGATATGATCAAGTTTATCAAGAGAACCAAATATGTGTATGCTATGTGTGCCAAACCGGTCATATATGCAAGGCTGATTAAGAGTTTTTGGAGGACAGCAGAGGTTGTTAGAGATGAGAATGGTGTTGCTGTTGTAAGAGGGAATATTACCAGAGAGATGGTACTGACAGTTTCTGAAGAAGCTATCAGAAATGCCCTAAGAATAGACGAAGATGAGGTTGGGATGAACGATGAGTTGACAATGGATGAATGCAAATCGTGTTTTGTTAATATGGGGCATCCACCTATATTTCCAAAATCACAATTTTATAGGGCGAAGTTGGGAAAGAAGTACAAGCTGTTATGCTATGTTGTGCAACAATGCATGTCCAGAAGGAGTGCAGGGTTTGATAATTTCCCATCAGACATTGCATCACCGATTGTTGCCATAGCAGAGAATAAACCATTTAATATGTCGAGATGGATTATGAATGGTTTTGTTTTCAACTTGGTGAAGGGCAAGAGGTTCAAGTTTCTTATGTACCCAAGATTCTTACAACTGATGATTAACATTGCCTATCCTATCATCAGATCCGAAGGTTATGCTGGAGGTATGTTATACACTGAGGACATGAACGATCTATCTTACAGAAAGATGAGTATCGGGAATGTGCCTGATGTGGAATTGTTTGACTATATGAGAGATATAGCCAACAATGAAGAAGATGTAGAAGGTATTTATCATCATATATCTCATGGTGAGATTGTTGATCCACAGGACCTAGTGGATGAGGTGCCTGATAATTTATTAGATGATGACGAGTACTTTGCTCGTCATCCAGAAGATGAAGAAGTAGATGATAATGATGATGGTGACAATGATGAAGATAGTGATGGTGATGATGAACATGATGATGGTGGAAATGATGGTGCTGAATCTGAATCTAATTCAGAGGAGGCAGAGATTGTTGAAACAGTTGAACCAATGGAAGTAGAGATTGAGAATGTTGTGATAGAAGAACCTGTTGAGGTTGCTTCTGGTGTTGAAGAAGTTGTTGCTGAAATTCCAAAGGATGTTAGTGTTCAATATGTCAGAAGAAAAAGATCGAAACAAGTAAAAGAGCCTGTGATTGTAGAGCCTGAAGAGAAAGACGTAATCCAGATTGCTCAGGCGGCAATGGCCGAAGCTGAAACTATTGCACAGATAGTTGAAGAAGCTGATGCTGGCGTTGCTGATCCTACCACTGTTGATATTCCCACCACATCATCCCAAATTGCTGAAAACATTGAACAAGGTTTGGAGTCTTCACCAAACTTTGTGTCAAAGATTGATGAAAATGAGAATGAGAAGGATAAAAGAATTGCAGAGTTAGAGGAGATGGTAGCAAAGCTGATAGAAGCTAATGACTTGTTGAAAGCTTCAAATGAACGGAAAAAGAAAAGATTTGATGAGTACTGGGATATTCATAATCAGAATCTGAAAACTTTCAAGGAGTTGGATTCTGATCATCTTAAGTTGAAAATTGAACATGATGAGTTGAAGGCTGAACATGCAAAGTTGAAGGAGGAATATGAGAATCTAAAGTATGATTATACTGAGGTTAAAGCTGAATGCAATACGTTGGAGGATGAGAAAGAAATGTTGGAGAAATTGCTGGAGGAATTGAAACCGAAGAAAGCTGGTTCTGGTTCATCATCTGACAAAGATTTTTCAGATGAAGTTGTTGAAACGACTGAAGCGCATGTACCAAAAGTTTATCTGACCAGAGCTCGAGGCACTACGAATGTTGGCATTAGGGTGGAATCTCCAATCATCGTTCCCGATGAAGCTGCTGCTGAAACTGTCATCTCTGACAAAGCTGAGGGAAAAAGGAAGATAGATGCTATACCTGAGATTTTTGGAGATGAAAACAGTTCGAAAAAGGCAAAAATAGATGAGACAGTGCAGATTGAGCCGATTCAATCTGTAGCTGTAGTTGAGACTGAGAAAACTGAATCTGTAGCTGAAACTGAAGTATTTGCTGCCACAGATAGTGAGAAAGAAGTTGGTTCTGAAGAAACAGTTCAGGTTGAGCCGATTCAATCTGAAGCTGTTGATATGCCTGAAACTGAAGCTGAAGTTGCAAGTCAGTTTGAGCCGGTTCAAACTGACAATGCACCTATGATTGAAGCGTTGGAGGATTTGGATGACATAGACTTCACTGAATCTGAAGATGAAGGTGGGCCAGAAACCAATGTTGTTGAAGATATTCCGGTTGATTTGGATCAAAGATTTGCGTATCTTGAAAGGATGAAATACAATTCTGTGTTTTTGAATGGATTGACTGTGAGTCAGATAAATGAAGAATATGAGAAATGCATGATTGCCCAAGACAAAGCTGATGCTGATCAGAAAGAGTTTGTTATTGAGATGGGTGAATGGACTCCAATGCAAGAGAGTTTGAATATAGAAGATTTACCTCCGACTGAGCTGTATCACCAAAATCCAGATGAAATGACAGCTTCAGATATGCGCAGTTGGTTAAGTTCAAGAAATTATCCATATAAGACTTTGAAGAGGTTGAAATCTGAATCTTTGAGGAAAATTGTTGTTAGCTTTATGAAGACTGAAAAAATGTACAATCGTATGTTTTACTTGGACTACAACAATCCTCAGTATTTCGAGCTGACAAAAAGATTCAAAGTTCTTGGACCGAAGGAGATTCCGGTGATAGCTCTACCTGAAAATGCTCATAAGAAAAGGCACGAATTGATTGATATGTTTCCCAGCGAAGTTAAATCATACAACATACCGATGAATGTTCGGGAATCATGGCATAAGTCAGCCACAGTAGGTGACGTGGTGAGGTCACTGCTGAGCAAAGTTCAGTCCATTGCTGAGTTGCTTGATTCTATGATAGTGCCAGAGAAGAATAAGAAGGTGAAGATAATTGCTTGGAAATACGATGAAGTATTTGATGCGTTTATGATTAAGAGAGTTAATGGTTTATGTGACGTATACCATTACTACTCGAGCATTTTTAAGTTGGAAGTTCAGGATTTGAAGGAGTTGCACAAACTAAGGTTGATAAATCACACGCATGCTGAGCGTGGTGATAAATGCGTAATGCTTCTTGATGCCGGGATTGCTAGACCACCAAAGTATCTTGATTTTAGAGGCCAACAGGAAGATACTGCGTATGTGCAAGCAAAGAAAGAAAGAAAGAAGAAGCGTTTGGTTGTAACTGAAGATATGTATTTGGAAGAGTTTTCGGATGAGTACTTTGACAAAGTGACAAATCCTGGATTGAAGGTGATAGATGGTTCGCAAATGACAAAGCCTATACTCAGAGTGTTTTATAATCAAGAAACTTTTGAATTGAAGCTTGTTCGAAACTTGGAAGATTGGGACAAAGACATGATTACACTGTTTAGCACTTTTGAGTTGAAGCTGTTACATCCGTCATACATAGACTTTTTGAGAAGCTATAGAATGGAGAAGTGTAAAGATGCACTTGCTGAAGCTGATAGGAAGTTGTTTGTTGTAATGATTGAAGTAATAGCTGCGGCAACTGAAAAGATACGAGTGAGAAAGGCATTGCTGAACTCTAATCTCGTGAGGGTTGATTTACCAGAGATAGAGTATATGAGAATATCTAGAAAAGGAACTTTGGAGGTGCAAGTCAAAGGACAGGAGATGCCATTCGAATTTTATGCTAATATTGACTTTGCAGGTTTGAATCTGGATTCACTTAGACGCATGAATGCCTGCCCAATTCTGACAAATGAGTCCAAGCCGAGACAAGCCAAAATTGCTGAAAAATTCAAGTCATGTATAGAAGAAGCTTTGAAGGAACAAGAAGAGTTTAAAGAGAAAGAGTTGCTGAATGTCAAAGATGAACCGGAAGATTGGTAGAAAGAGATCGATGCTGAACAAAGGAAGAAAAAGATTGAAGATTTTGCTGAAGATTCAAAGATAAATCTTAGGGGGAGTACTGTTAGGGTTATTTCCTAGTTAAGATTTACTTTGTATTTTGTTTATATGTTTGTATATAGTTTAGGGTCTATTTTGTTATATTCCTTAAACTTGTATTTTGTTGCTATAAGCATGTAGTGAGAGAGTGTAAGGAGAGAGGCTAGATCACAATATTCACGTTAGAGAGAGAATTAACTGTGTGTGATTTATTTCTCCTGCACTTGTACTACGAATTGCTTTGATCATCAATATACAAAGAGAATTATTAGTATTACTTGTGTTTGTGATTGAACTGTTTGTTTGTGCGGATTATTATGATCATTTGAGTGATATTAACGATCCAATTGAACCTATCACAACATGCTTGCATAATTCAACATCCTAGAGACTCCCAAACATCCCTATGCATGTCAACTATTACATAAAAACCATAGCATGCTACACAAACAAAAACACACACTATCACTATACGGTTTTCAATATGAGACATACTAGCATGTGTGGTCACTTCAAAGCACAACACCTTGTCCACATGTTTCACTTCAACTAACATAGCAACCCTTTCATCATGGCATCCTAGTTAACTAGAACACACCATTTATATTCCAAACAACCAATTTCATGCAACCGGTGTATTACCTACTTATCACCTTTACATACCATTTCCATGTCAAAGGTCAATTTACCATTCACAAGATGGCCTACAATCTTCCACAAGCAAATCCATTCAGGTTTATATGTCTAAAGTCACTAAACATGCACCCTAGTGAATCTTCATGACGAAAAAATTTCCACATTTAGCAAGTCATAACAAATCAAGTCGGATTTCCACGTTCAAATAATCAAAATTCATCTTATACATTATACAAACATGCTAGTAACCTCATAACAACTCTTAGATGTCAACAGCATGAAATTTCACATGAGTCCTAGAGAAAAGTTACTATTTTTAGTAATATGTCCAAACAAGCATGAAATTTCAAAACTAAATAATCAAACTTCATCCAATTCACCATATAACCATATATTTCATCATTTTACATCATAATCATGCATGTAAATTCATGTTCCAATGTCATTCTATAAACCCTAATTTTTCAACAATACTAGCATGGATTCAATTAGTCATTTGATCATCAAAACACCAAATAAACTTAAAATATATACCCAATTCCACAACACAATCACCAATTTACAACTTTGGATGAACTAGGGTTTCATGACTTGCAATTTATATAGTGATTTTAGGATTAAAAATTACTTGTATTGTGTTTACAACTCCAATTAGCAAGCAACAACAACACCAAAGATCCAACACAACCGAACATCATCACTAGAATCCATCACCGACGCCATTAACCTACTGCCGTGCTTTAGTTCTGATGTCCATCACCATCGCCGTCATCCCTCGTAACCCACCATCACTAACATCAACAAAAACGAGTAACAAACCTCAAAGCCCTAGCAGCCATAACCTTTAAGGCCTATAACTTTTTCTGCTGTGATTCAGAGGGAACGGACACCACTGTTGGATTCCTCTCGTCAAGACGAAGATTTTGACATATAATACGCCTCGTGGGGACGCCGGAGTTGGCCGGAAAACAGCCGGAAAGTGGCTGCACTTGGATGGTGGCGGCTTGGAGGCTTTTGGAGGATCTAGGGTTTTCAAAAAAATGATGAAAGGGATGAGAGGAGGTGTTTCTATAGCTAGGGTTTCATTTACGGTTTCTTTTAAATAATAAACGTGACTCTAATACCACATCTAATACCGTTTTTCATCCCGAATAACCGTCAAAAATAATATTCCATTCACGACATTTCAGATCGTTTCTATATGTTATTTTCTTTATTAAAAATGAAACTAGAGTGATGTGTCTGATCAAATACGCGCTTGCTACGCGTTTCCTAATTAATTACGCTCGTTCGTTACGGGATTAGTTATTTGACTTCTTATAATTATATAAGATACATTTTATATTAATATGTTGAACCAACACTCGTTACAATGCACTGGGCCTTTAATAGGCCTCGTTTATCATGTTGGACCTTTATTGGACCTTTGGCCCATTTACATGAAACCAATATATTCGGATCTTGAAATCGAGTTACACAATAATTAACACCTTTAAATTGCTCTAATCTCCTCTTCTAATAAATCACTAACCCATTCTCTCACATTGCGCCACATGTCGCCACCACAGCCATTCTTAGAAAATTCGCGGATCCAACCCGGTTTACCCGTTTTTTTCGGATCCTTTATAACCTTTTCCCCACTATTTTTCTCTTCATTTTTCCTTTCACGAACCCTAATGCCGCCTCCTTCACCATCTTCTCTTTCAAGGTATGATTTCCGTTCGTTTCATCATCGTAGATCCATCTCCGGCGTCTCTCTTTCACACAGATTCTTCTATCCTCAATCGGTACAATTTTTTCCTTTTTTATTATTTCAGTCGATTAGTTTTTGTTTCGGAATTGAAATTCATGTATGCTTGAAAACCCTAATCTATTTGGTCTCTTCTTTTGCTATACAGAAATCGTCACTATCGCTTGAAAACCCTAATCTATTTAGTCTCTTCTGTTGCTCCCTTTTTAGATCCTTCATCTTGCTTCCAAAATCACAATCGCGGTTAATTCTAATATCTTTGTTTGTTTATAGATCTCCAGATCTGATGGAGGTTTGTTTCTCTATTGGTACTGTTTTCTTTTAATTTCGATTTGATCTTTGTTTGTTTATTGATTTCAAGATTTGATTACTTGGCTGCTTAAGATGACGCAAGGCAAGGGATTCACTAACCTGCGATATGAAAAACATCGCTCGGTGATAGGTATGGCTTTCTTGATTCATGTTTATTTTTTATTTCTTCTATGTAGTATCAAGCAAGGATTTTCAGCCATTAAGATTAGACTCAAAGTGTTTAATAATTGAGTATTCAAAAGGATTCACTATTAATTTGGATTATGTTATTTGGTATTATGTTTCTATCCATTATGAACGAACTTTCTAAGTCTAGATATCGATTTGGATATCGATTTGGATAGTTGGGCTTCCTTTTGTTTTGTTATGTCTAGATATCGATTTGATTTAGGTGCTAAGTTTTGGTTATTAATAACAAATTTAAGAGCCGAACTTGGACATAATTAACATATAAATAGAAAGGTTATGGAGTTTACTAATATGATATACAAAGCAAGCAGGGAAGATGATTTGGGAACACTTAACTTGGACATAATTATATGCTTAATAATATTTTTGATGATATAGATATTTAATGAAAAGTTGTGATATTTTGTTTTGACTTCTAAAGAGTCTTTACCGTCTTTCATTTGTGTTTTGACTTTTGGCTTGTAAACTTTTGATACTAATTTTATATTTCATTAACCATCCATGATTGATAAATTTTGCATACTAGGTTATTGCCCACTTTTTATAATGTTAATCTATGTTGCAGATCCCGTATTGTTGTTGCTCTGCTGGAAAGATTGAAAATTCTACTCCAGGTAGTTCATTTGTTTATGTTTGTACTTTGACGCACTTCTTGATGTTTAATTCATCAATTAGATTAAAAAATCTTGAACTCAACCCAACAAAAGCAATGTCAAAATTAGAGGAATGCTCTCGATCTAAACTTAATACATGTATATTTAATTGACTTGGCAAGTATGATATAATCCATTAATACAAACAGTAAAATATAGATGATTATAGTTTTTGTTACTTTTTCTATTACTGGTACAAAATCCGCATGCAATCAAGTACAAAGGAACCATTCTGACTAAAGTATATTTGGAGAACAGAGGGTATTAGAGGATTTAAGGAAATGGCACCAACTGTGCACGCATTGTCCCAACTCTGCTGTCGAATTCTTTAGCTATGAAGAGGCATCCAAGTAAGCTCATCTGCTAAACATGTCTTTTTCTAAGTTAAATTTGATTAGTTTTTAATATCTTTGCTTTAATATGCTTTCTCTTTTACATAATCAGGGGAATCTTGGGCTATATCGACATAAACCTGGAAACGATAAGAAAATATTCTTTAATTTTCTCATTTTCAAATCAAGATTATAACTAAGTTAAGCAACCTCTGTCGATAAATCTACTTATTGCAAACACATCTTTAGTAAACTGGTGTTGTATCTTTTGTTTCAAAGGATGTTGAATGCACCCCTCTTTTACGTCTTGGAGTTGTTTCGAGGTCACATTACTGTCCAGGTATTGAAATTCAAACATTTTATGTGTCTATTGTTACCAAATCTGTAGCAAGGGTCCTGGTTTAGTGTTGGGTGGTCCTAATCAAGTGTATGATGAAGTCGATAACATTAGCACGTGGAAGATGGTCTCGAGACATGGTCTATATGGGTGCATACCCATGTCAATCATGTAAAGAACAAGATGTTTTTCATGGGCCCTACAACAACTCATCATAAGTACGTACAAACATAAAAGCATTTGTAATATTCTATTTTGTGTGTTTCGATCTTTTAGTGTTAGAATTGTTTAAATAACTTGCAGTGCTAAAGATTGGGGAGGTAAGAAGCTAACATGTTACAAAGAGACTTTTGGGTAGTATTTTGTGTTCTCTCTATTATGGTTGTCAAATTGGCTAACAATTTGTAGTTCAGGTAGAGTTTTAGTTGTGTACAAGGGTTTAAAGTCCAATTTTGACTTTTGGAAGTCAAATTAGTTAGTCTTTCTAATCTCAACACTGATGTATTTTGTTTTAATTTGACAAAAGAAGTATTTCTGGATTAGAATTATTTGAATAAGGTGAAATTAAGACATTTTAGAGCTTCATAGGTAAAATTTATGGGTCACATTTTGAATTTGGAAAGCAATAAGATTGACTTCTATATAGTTGAAGTTATGAAAGCAATAAGATTGACTTCAAGAAAGTCACTAAAATACTTACGAAAGGATTTTGCTTATATAGCAATCAACATAACTCAGAGGCAAACACCTACTCTTTTTTACAATGGTTATGTTATTAATCATACCAGTTGTCATTTTCTAAAGCCAATCAAGAGGTTGATTAAAATCATGTTCAATAGATTGGTTTATTTACAACCTTACACTATATGTTTAATAGATTGTTGTACACTTATAGTTATTTACAACTTTTTTAATGTAATCAACTATTTAGTAATGTTAATATTCTTATTGTTTTCACTGTTTTCATGCTAGCATATTATTTTCCCAATTTTTTCATATTCGCATACTTTACGTCATATTGTTTAGGTTAGCTCTATTTTTAAAGAACAAATAATTACATTTTATCGTTAGAACCCGTGGGTACCCACGGGTGCTAACCTAGTTAAATGTAATATAATGATCGAAATAATTGAACTAACTGAATTTTGCTAACAGAGTTAATTCGAAATTCTCGGGTATCACACTAGTAATTATTTTATAAATATATGACGTCACAACCCCATTATATAAATACATTGTTTGTTTATAAGAGAATACGGCACGGACACAAATAATAAAAGTAAAACAAAATAGCAATAAGTGAGACAAGGCGATTATTATTATATTTATTATTATTATTATTATTATTATTATTTTGTTATTATTATTTTGATTAATAAATCGCAACACGAGTACCTTTAAAGTATAAAGATATATAATCATAGTGAATGATATATAGAGATAATCATGAGGATAATCCAACGTTTCATCATTGTTACTAACAAATCGTATATCAAAGAATAAATGCACATATAAGCAAAGTCATGACAAACGCTAGTATTCGAACAACAACCATAGATGCAACAAGACTGTAATAATAATCGATCAACACTCTAATTATTACATAGAGCTCAACCGCGTGTATAATAAGCACAGTGCTAATACTTATATTACTTATTATGTGTACAATAGAGACTCTATTGATGATTGAATGCTTGTGTATTGGTGCATATGTGAACATTCCAACACTTATGTGCATACGTGTTATAGCTGGCTATCTAAGGTGAGTTCCAACACTTATGTTATTCGGGGAGAAAACATACAAAAGTTTTTACAGAGCCTTCGGGCAACTATTTACAGCGCCTTCGGGCGGACTGCATTTTATACCTTCGGGTAGGGCCTTCGGGCAAGATTCTAACGGCTTTCGTGCTGCATTTTTATACCTATAGGCAGGGCCTTTCGGGCAACACTTTATGCCTTCGGGCGGGGCCAACTAAGGCTGCATTTTATACCTTTGGGTAGGGTCTACGGGCAGGTTTCGGTAAAAGTATAAATGCCTACGGGCAGGTTTTGGTAAAAGTATAAATGCCTATAGGCAAGTTTTGGTAAAAGTATAAATGCCTACGGGCATGATGTGACACCCGACAAATTTTGGTTCAATATTCGTACCAGCTTAAATCATGCTTAATTTTTGAAATGTGTCATTTGACTTAATTATGGTAATCAAAGTATTATTAAAGTTAGATAAGCCCATTTTTGTGCATTCTTTTGCATTTCGTGATTTTTGAAATTGCTTAATCGCGTAGCGGTTAAATGGGTAATGAACGTTGGTGACTGCCTGATGAATTTTAACAGTCCAATAATTGATATAATTCTCGAAATAGCATCAAATAATATATTTTGGGTGTGTATAAGTGAAATCATAATAAAAACTAAAAGCGATGTATTTTATCCGATGTTTTTCCGGTTATCGCGTGTGTTTCAGTTTTTGCCCGGTTTTGAGTGTGAACAAATTAATATTTAAAGTATTGTAGTATAAAGGTTAAGATTTAAACAAAACTTGAAATATACATGGGGTTTAAATATGTAGTGTCTTTATAAATCAAATTTTGTAAAATATCCTAGCTCACATTTACCCAAGACTTTTGTTTATAAAGATTTAGACATAATCTTACTCAAATATTATACCAAGATTTGGAGATCTTAAGAAATCCAAGGAGAATCATCCAAAATATTATGGCCACTCAAACACTCCAACCCTCCTCTTCCTCTCTCCAAAACCGTAAATATGCCCCCATACACTCCAAATTTCGGCCACAACATCACCAACACTCTCCACACACTTTTCCTTCACTTTCTTGCAAAATCTAAGGTTCTTGGAGTTCTTGAAGCATTTAGGAGCATTCAAGAAGAGTTTAAAGGCCAAATCCATCTTCTTCATCTTTTCTAGTGTTCATCAAGGGTATGAACTCTTTTCATTTTGATTTTGTGGTTTGAATGTGTTCAAGAATGTGTTCTTGAAGTGTTGTTCACCAAACCTTAAACCAAAAGATGAATGTTTTTAAAATGGAAATAGGTTTCCAAAATGGGTGTGTGTGTGCATGTGTGTGTGTATCCTTAGGTATATATATACATATGTATATGTGTGTTCTTGATTTTTATAAACAAAATTATATATGTGTTAAGTGGATGGTTTAATGATTTTTATGAAGGAAATGAGATTATATGAATAAGTATATGTTAAGTGTGATATAAAAACATGAATGTATATATGTATATGTGTGTGTGTCCGTTAGTGTGTATGTATATACATGTGTGTGTGTTTTGATCTTTGGAACAAGATTACATATGTGTAAAAATGGATAATTAATGGGTTGGATAAAGGATATGGAATGAAATGAACATGTGTATGGGTAGTTTAGCCATGAAAATATGATTTTTATATATGTATGTATGTATGTATGTATGTAAAACCGTGTGTATGTATGTGTGTATAAGTATATATTGGTTGAAATAATCTAAAGCTTGTTGTGCATTTGCACTTAAAAAGGTTAGATCTTGACATGCAAATGTGTTTTAATGAAGTTATGATAATAATGTCACTAAATGATTATAAATAACATGAACAAGTGCTAGGAAAATACTTACAAAAGATGTTGTCATATGACATGAAATTGGAAGATGTTATTTTGTGAAAAACTTGCTACATGTTTATTTAAGAAATTGCTAGATGAAAGTATAATAAGTATTTTGTTATGATGGTTATGATATGATAAAATACATGATTTCTTAAAGTGTAAAATTGTTTTTAGATGTACGAAATATTAATATAAGTAGTGATATATGATACTTGAAGTTTAAAAAGACTTAAAATGTAATTTTTATACATTTTTGTAAAGATATAAAAACTAATTTATATTGTGGAATATGTCATATTTTTAGAGACTTATAAACTTTATAAAATAAGTATTATATATGTAAAGATATAAAATAAGTAAAGATATAAAAACTAATTTATGTGTCATTTCATAAAGATATAAAATAAGTATGCATACCCGGTTGACTTCTCTCGAGGAGAGAACTGCGTTAAAGGCGTTCGTAGATGATTGGTTAAATCGATAAAATAAAATAATTAAATAAATAAATAAGTAAAATTTTTTATCGGTAAAGAGTTCTACGATCTCACTAAATTCTGTTATTCCAAAGTATGTCCTTCCTTTTCTTCTAATGATCGCTAGATCGGTAACTTTAGTAGCCATTTTTGCGAAGAATATCGATGATAATTCACGATTTTGTTTATTGATTGGTTGATTATGTTATATGGTATTACATACGATACTCAAACATTTAACACCATGATATGAACTATACCTTATCATATTTATTAATATTTTGTTTGTTAGAAATAAAATACGCCCCCGGTAATTCGAATGACACGTTCGGGTGGAGGTATATGATTTAGCCTAGTTAATAGCTCCACATGTCAACACTGCTGTTAAATTTCACGACGTTAATCTAGCAGTAGGACGTGGTAGAGAACGTCACGTTTTAGATGGTAACCTTAGTGACACCTTAGTATTGGTAGTTCTTTAGGTATTAGATCATCTAAGCACGTATAGATGATTCTGGGAAGTTTTCGAAATAGTTAAATGAAATGGTAATCATTGATTTTATTGAACTATGGAGAAAGGAATCTATAGTGAGGGTGTACTTATGAGACATTTCTAGATTGTCACCCACAAATTTTTACTGGTTTTGAAAGTCCTCATGACATAGTGAGATAGATTGAGAAAATGGAGTCGGTTATGGCAATAAGCAATTGCTCAAGACAACCAAAGGGTTAAGTACACTACAAGTACGTTTCAGGATGAAACGTTGAGGTGATGGAATTCGTTGATCCGAAATTTGGATGAAGTTACTGATTATGGTCTTTCAAGGAACGATCTGAAGGAAAGATTGTTACGGGAGTATTTTCCCCGAAATGAGTTTTGTGTCAAAGGAATTATAGGCGTTAGTTGGTTTAAACTCTAGGAAGCTAAGTAAGATATGTATTACTGAATTAGCTAATGGAAATAAAATGGGAACTAGTGAATTATCTAGGAATTGTTCCTAGCAATTAGAAAGTCAATCCTTTAGTATAGATCTTTTACATGTTGGTAGTTTCGATGTCGTTGTCAGTATGGATTGATTGTTGAAAAATGTGCCGAGGAAGTTGTTTTGAAAAGATTGTTCGCCTTCCGTTTAAAAACAGTGAAGTTTTAACCATTTTAGGAGATGAAGGAAAATCTTCTTTAAAAATCGGAAATTTCATGAGAGCTAATGAGTATTGGAGCAAAGGATGTCCGATGTTTTTATTTAATTAAATTTATCAATGCCAAGAACGTTGAACAAAAGTTTGAGGAGCACCCGTGTTGTTCGTATGAAAAAGGATGGGTCATTTAGGATGTTTTATCGATTATAGAGAGTTAAATAAACTTATAATTAAGAATAGATATTCGTTGCCTAGGATTGATGATTTGTTCGATATGCTTCAAGGTTCTAGTTAGTATTCTAAGATTGATCTTCGATCCGGCTACCATTAGTTGTTAATAGCCAAAGATGATGTCTCGAAGACTACTTTTAGGATGCGTGATGGACATTATGAGTTTTTGGTTATGCCATTTTGTAACAAATGGGCATGTTGAATTCATGGATCTTATGATTAGGTTGTGTAGACCTTATTTGGATATATTTATGATAGTATTTGTAACACCCGACAAATTCAGGTTAACTTCGTTAGTTAAACTCTATTAGTCACGTTAACGCAATTATACTTTTCATTTAATTTGACGAATTAAATGTGCAAACTGTTACGCAAATATACACACGAAACGACCATACGAGTTAATACCCGGGCGTTGGTGATCTTAAATGTATACAAATATAATAAATATATATTTTAATGGATATCTGTACTTAATTGTTGAAGTTTCGTGTAACCGCGTATTTTACCGATTTTAATCAATTACGAGTTTCGGTAAAATTCTATGAGACAAAATTTATGTTTGACGAAGTTTGTCATTGTGTTTGCAAACCTAAACAAAAACGTGGTCCATGGATCATCCATGTGACCCATGGATGGCCCAAGGCCCATTATTTTAACCTAAACTAATTAATTAACAAAACTTAACAAAACCTAAACCTAATTCAACAAAGAAAAATCGTTTTTTTGGCCTTCTTGCCCTCTTGCAGCCGTCGCACATCTACAACATACATACAAGTTGATTTTTTCTAGTTGATTCAATTGTTGTTGATTTCGGGTGCTAGTAGTAGTGATAAACACAATACTAGTAAGTGTTTATATTAATTTTTGTCATAGATGTCGTAAACTATGGCTAATGAAAAACCCTAAGTCATCCAAAATGGCCAAATTCATGTTGTGTTGTGGAAACGGTATATTGTTTATGGGTTATTTGTCACTTTGGTGATTAGTTATTGATATGGATGCAAAATTGTATTATTGAGAAACTAGGGTTGATATGGAATCATTGAAACTTGATGTTGCATGATTGATATTGAGAAAATAGGATTGAAATTGTATTTAGATGATGATTTGGATGAAGATTGGATACTTGCTTGTGAAATTGCATGATTGTTATGCCAGATTACTAAAAATAGTAACTTTTGTGTTAGAGATCGTGTGAAATCGCATGTTATGGACATATGATGATCATTATGGACTTGTTAGCATGTTTGTAAGATATGTTAGATGAATTTTGGTTATTTGAACATACGAATTCGACTTGGTTTGGAATACTTGCTAAATGTAGAAACTTTTTGGCATAAAAATCGACTAGGATGCATGTTTAATGATTTTGGATGCACAAACGTGATTTGGGGTTGCATGTGAATGATTGTAGACATGTGATGATTGGTAAACGTGCTTTGATCATGCGAAGACATTTATAGGTACAAGTTGAATTGAAGGTGAGTACTTGAAATTGGTTAATTGATGTCTAAGTTGTATATGCAAGTTAACTAGAATGCATGATGAATGGGTTATTATGCTAGTTGTACAAAACATGTGAACATTATGTATTGCTTAGAAATGACTACACATGCTAGTATGCCTTATGTAGGAACCGCAAAGTGTTAGTATGTGTTGTTGACTTGTGTAGCGTGCTACGGTATTTGTGTAATAGTTGACATGCTTAGGATGTTGGAATATGCAAGTATACTTTACAAATCCGACTTTCCTATAAAAGAAACTTTTGTGGAATTTGAAATCCAATTTGTTGAATGTGTGACGTGTGATGTGGTATGCGAATGTAATATAGTTAAATACATCATTTGTAACGTGTTTACACTTAATAAATCACCAACGGGTCGTGGCTCAACTCGAGTCAACTAAAAGTCAAACTTGGTCGGACAAAAAGCCAAACTTGGTCAAACGTGGACAAAAAGTCAAACTCGGTCAAAAGTCAAACTTTTCCGATTATGCACAAAATGTATGACCAATTGGATGCATAGGGTTCAATGACTCTGCATGAACACACATTAATAGACCTACTATTATTTAGGTTGCTGCATTACATTGTGTGCTTTTAAACTGAATTGCTGCGCAATCTAAGGTGAGTTCACTAAACTACACTTTTACTATTATACCCTTTTAGGGCTGAACACGGACGATTACTTTTACGGATTTACGAATTCTGTATGTCGCATGTCTGGATTAGAGCACTTTTATTTTGTTCATGAAAGACCTCATGAATACCTAGTTGACCGTTAGTATTTGTGAAATAGCGGGGAAATTTTGAGTAGTACTACTGGGTTTGACAAACCCCACCCGGGCTAGTCGCGCTAGCACGCAAGAAGGACCTGTCGAACGGGTGTTGAATGACCTAACATACTTACAATGCGTCCTGCTGGGATGTACGAACGGGCAAAATGCACTTAATGTGTACATACGTCAGCTTCGGTCAGATACATACGCCTCTAAGGACATGTGTTGTGGACTAGCTACCTACAATGACATACTTAATTTATATTTCTGCTTGCAACTGAACTTACTTGATTTTATACTTACTATGTGAACTCACCAACCGTCGTGTTGACACTTGTTAGACTTTCACTTTTACAGGTCACTAAGGTACCACGCACTTAGGACATGGCATGGAGTCACGGCTTTTCATTTAAACATTCTCATGCATTACAAACCATGTTTTGAGTTTAATGTCTATTTAAACTTTGTATCTTGTTTTGGGCGCGTGTACTGCGCATTTAGTTTCCATTTAATATTTTGGCATTACATTTCGATTACGCTTCCGCAAACTTTTAAACGTTAACTCTGTAATAAATTTTCTCATTTAATGAGACACGTATGTTTTAAATTCATATAGTGTCGTTTGGTGTAACTAATGACTGAGATCCTGGTTTGTCACACATTTAACGATAAAACTCCGTTAGTGGATTTTGGGGGTGTGACAGATTGGTATCAGAGCCATTAGTTATAGCGAACTAGGTTTGCATTGCCGCATTGCATTCTAGACTATAATTGTACACTACATTAGTTTCACCGAGTGAATTATTTATGAACTTATTATTGGTTAGTGACTTGTACACACTTGATTTCAGAAATGACATTAGTTGCACTTGTAGAAAATTATTTGTGACCCATATACACGTTATTTACACATACACACGCCTACACTAGCATTATATGAAGTGACCAGTTGTATTATGCGACACTTTAGGGAAATTTTTTTTAGTGACTTGCTCTGCTAGTGAAGCTTGAACTAGGTATGTATCTGCTAGTTTTGATTTGTTCACTGAAGTATGCATGAAAAATATTTGACAATGACTTTGTTCAAAAGTTATCCCGCATTTTAGGCCAAATTTTTTTTTAGGGGGCTTTAGTCGAGAAATGTTAATATTTCCTTATGACTTGAAACTTACAACATTATGGTAACAAACTAGTTTCGTATGAAGCCTAAACAATTCACTTTTGAATTTTATCTACCTCATTATGGCAACCAACCGGCAGTGACCGATGCCTAAGGTACAGAGGTACATGAACAACAGTAATGGATTTTTATCCAGAAACTCATTCATACTGAGGTCTTGAGTTGTTAGTTATGCGACCTACTATGTGCTATTACATGTCACTTATTATGACGCATTCGTATGCTATAACATGTCCCTTGATACGAGACATATTGATAGTTGTAACATGTCACCTATTGCGTGATCCACAACGTGCTATCTACTTGATTTGATAATACTACTGCTTATACACATCGTACACTCAGATTGTGCCTGGACTAGTAGACTTACACTTAGTATGAACTTACACCATACCTGATACATGCGACCCATTGATACATCACACTGATAGTCTGTTAGTGTCTTATACATCTAGTATAGTTGTTTCCTACTTATAAGTCTATCATACACTCATACACCTTCAATACTTGATATGGGATAGCAAAACCACATGGATGAATGTCAATCAAAGAACATAACTAAACGTAAGATTGATTTACCCGTGGGGGACAAACTAGGGTGAATGTGTAAGGTGAATTGACGATTACGGGTGCGCAACGTAATGGTGAATTTACAGGTACATGATGATCCTGGCAAAGTCTGCCATGTGGGTGATACCCAAAAATAAACACAAAAGTGAAGAACCAATCAATACAAATTCATCTAAAACAAACATCTATCTCTAGATAACGCACCGATGTCAAGTCTATGCTTGACTTAACCCATAAAATCCATATATGGATGGTATACAATTACACTACAACGTTTGATGGCATATGATAAGTTTATCTTTAAACTACATACATTTCACCTTATAAACCTAAATTAAAGATAATTAAAATCTTGCCCTGATAACACATAAGTGAGAACAAAGATCTATGTTGACAAACCTAATAATGTCTAACTACTACTATATTTCACCCCTAATGATGATGATTCATTCTGCATATAAACAATATGAAACCTCCAGTCAAAACATTTACCTTACTTAAATCACAAAATTATAAATTCCAGTCTGTGGACTATAACCTTTTAGCACAGCAGTAATATCTTAACATCATTGTTTCTGCAAAGGATTGTTAAACAAACTCTATAATTTTTAGGACTCCATGGAGAGCCTTATAAAGCTAACAACCTATTCGAAAATAACCTCCTGTTGATATGACGAACCAACTGCGTAATATTTCCCAATCAAAATCACTTCTTGCGAAGTAAATCTGTATCACTTAAACCTTCATGTGAATACCTCGTAACGTACAAGACTCATCCTAAAAGTACTTCACCTAATCGTAACATTTCTTTTCTCAATTATTCAAGATAAACAGAATTTAAGTTATTTCTGATAATAAGTTACCTAGAAATAATTCCGACTCATGACGTTCCAATTATTAACGATGCACTGGCGAACCACACGTGTAGTATGCATACGTTTCGACCTAGTTGGATGACTTGCCTTGGTCCATGACTCTTGTAAACGTTAACTAATACACTCAATCTGCATCTCTATTATTGTAAAACACGTATTGGATTTAATTTATTATTATTATTATTATTATTATTATTATTATTATTATTATTTTCCTCTTTAAAGAACCTATATTTAATTCAAAAACATTATCTACATTCTGTACATCGTAATATATATTCAAACCTCTTCACTTGCTTGGTAGAGCAGAATCCAAGTTAAGCATTCTTAAAGTCTCAAGTTTGTGATTATTCACCTTTGAACCACATAAAATTCTAATGCATAACCGAAATTACCATATATATATATTACAACGTTTCCATTTCACTTAAAGTATATTCCCTTCTTCCCAACTCCTTTGAATGACTTAGTAAAGTAGACAAGAATGTTAGTAGGTGACAGGTACGCCTTCAAGGTGCTGGTGGCGTGGTGGGTTAGCTGCGGTACACCCTATACATAAACACTAACAGTACGTTGGAAGTGGGACTTGAAACCAAACCAATAATTAACCTGGGAAATTCAAACAGATCATTCTCATACCTCATAAAAACACATAATTTCTAATAATGCTATTCAATCTATCATTAATAGGGTAACCTGCTATGTACTCAGATAGTTATAACTTTCATACAAAACTTATTCACAATAATAACAAAAACCAAATGTTTCGTAACCGACACACGTAAATAAAATTATGATTTCGAATATATTCCACGACTCTAAGAATTCTGGTGATGATTACCACCGTCAACAATAAGCCAACACTACCAGTTGATGTTCTGGGGGAACTTTACTTATTACGGTCCAGGGTAACCACTTTCTATTTTGTTTCATTCCCGGTACACCTTTGTAATTGCCAAGAAACATAATATTGATACTCTGATTATCCTTTGGCACTTGGAACGTCTGACGTCCCTTCTTAGAAACTCCATTATTCATGAATTCCTATAGTATACGTAATTAGTTTCCTTGATAAAAAAAAAATGGTTTTAGTCGCTATGTAAGAAACTTTAACCTAGTTGTTCTAACCCATGAATGTCTTAATGGGGAAACTATATACTTAATACGCTATTGAAGCCGCACTACACGACTAATGATATAACATGAGATTCCTTTTCGACTCCTTAGTGAACCTAGAACTCTAGACTTTAACCGGACTGCTATACCTTATCATCTTTTATATACCCAAATGGTGAGACTAAACACTATCGTATGATGAATCTCGTTATAAAAATCACGGCTGGAATATTACTATTTTGAACTTGGAACCCTTACCTAGTATGGTAGAGAGCTAAAACTACGAATACTAAACTGGACTAAAACTATATCTTCATTAAGAATATCCAAAAACTGAATCAATCTTCACTTGGTGCCGGCTTACGAATCTCATGGGAACTTTCCTCTATGAGAAAATGGTTTGCGTATCATATACTCCTCCACACGCTTGTAAAGATTACCCTAGAGTTCAATTAAAATATGTGCCCATAAGAACACCTGTTTTTCGACTATTGTTGTGGGAATTAAAATCAGTAGATACAATAGAAATTACTTATCAACAAGAGCTTGATAACATGGTAACACAGCCCATAAAGCTATCTAGATTAAAACACTAAACAAAAAATTAAGAACTTTGTAATGAGATGATCAACATAAAACTGTGATCATATGCAGGAAGTGGAATGAAAAGCTGAGATATGGTAGCTGTAACAACTATGAAAACAAATGTAGGGAGAAGTCTAAGATAACATTCAATATTAGAATAAACCCACGCCTTTTGTTACAACCCAACACCAAGAATGGAATATCTTCACAAATGGTGCTTTATTGTTATAGAAGAGGTTGTGAGCGTCACAAAGTTACAACTTCAACAAGAACAAGGGCCCTCTTCAACTATACTACATTACAACATCTCCCTTCCATCACCCTAGGTCATATAACCGTTTTTCCCCTCAATCACAACCAATGATATACTTACCAAAGATAGAAATAATTATTAAATTTCTTGATCATTTTTACTTAAAACATACAATTCTGAACATATAAGTAGTTTCGTTGTTCATCATTCTCCATCTACTCATAGGGTTTCTATGATATCCCTGATATTCGTGTTTTGACAACACTCCTTTAATAAAGCAAAGTACCTACACACGGTGGATAGTTTACTTCCCTCTTTACCTCGTACGCGAGTTGTCTCACTTTAACGATCTATATCAATAAATGAACTCTTCAGTTAGGACTCGGTCCTCGGGTAGCTAATAACAGCGTGAAACTCATTAATCTAAATCCCCGAAACATACAGTATAGAAATCGCTATTTATAAATCCCATCAAAAAACTTTGGAATTCCATCAAAACCATGATACATTAGACAACTTAAAATCCTAGGGTATTGGCCTTCTAGATCATTGACTGGATCAGTGTTAAAAGATAAATATGGTACACAACGTTTCTGATGTCTTCAACCTAATCAAGCTCTTACGTAATGGAACACTCGTCGTCTCAATCGATGAACAATAACGTTTCACAGAAAATCAGTTGAAATATTATTCAAAGAATTCAGAACACTCAAGCACTGTAAGATCACTATAGTCGAAGTTGGCTAGAACTTAGAAGCATCTTTAATTATTTCAAATGACAACATCAAATACTAATACTATTGGTTAAATTTTCGGGACGAAAATTCTTTCAACAAGGGGATGATGTAACACCCGAGAATTTCAGATTAACCCCGTTAACAAAATCTCGTTACTTCTATTAATGAAATTATACTCCACATTTAATTAGTTGAGTTAAACGTGCTACATATTACACAAACAGTTATATGTAACGACAACACAAAGAATTACCAGATCACGTGAGTTAATACACGGAGGTTGGCGAGTTAATAAAATAATAATTCCAAACAACTAAATAAATATAAATTTAGTGAACTTATATGTTATGTGACTGAAAGGTTTTTGGGAACATTGTGTGACAACTCGAAACCTATTTTAACGACCGTATCCAATTTTCGGGACGAAAATTCCTTCTACAAGGGGATGATATAACACCCGACAAATTCAGGTTAACTTCGTTAGTTAAACTCTGTTAGTCACGTTAACGCAATTATACTTTTCATTTAATTTGACGAATTAAATGTGCAAACTGTTACGCAAATATACACACGAAACGACCATACGAGTTAATACCCGGGCGTTGGTGATCTTAAATGTATACAAATATAATAAATATATATTTTAATTGATATGTGTACTTAATTTTTGAAGTTTCGTGTAACCGCGTATTTTACCGGTTTTAATCAATTACGAGTTTCGGTAAAATTCTATAAGACAAAATTTATGTTTGACGAAGTTTGTCATTGTGTTTGTAAAACGAAACAAAAACGTGGTCCATGGATCATCCATGTGACCCATGGATGGCCCAAGGCCCATTATTTTAACCTAAACTAATTAATTAACAAAACTTAACAAAACCTAAACCTAATTCAACAAAGAAAAATCGTTTTTTTGGCCTTCTTGCCCTCTTGCAGCCGTCGCACATCTACAACATACATACAAGTTGATTTTTGCTAGTTGATTCAATTGTTGTTGATTTCGGGTGCTAGTTGTAGTGATAAACGCAATACTAGTAAGTGATTATATTAAATTTTGTCATAGATGTCGTAAACTATGGCTAATGAAACACCCTAAGTCATCCAAAATGGCCATATTGATGTTGTGTTGTGGAAATGGTATATTGTTTATGGGTTATTTGTCATTTTGGTGATTAGTTATTGATATGGATGCAAAATTGTATTATTGAGAAACTAGGGTTGATATGGAATCATTGAAACTTGATGTTGCATGATTGATATTGAGAAAATAGGATTGAAATTGTATTTAGATGATGATTTGGATGAAGATTGGATACTTGCTTGTGAAATTGCATGATTGTTATGCTAGATTACTAAAAATAGTAACTTTTGTGTTAGAGATCGTGTGAAATCGCATGTTATGGACATATGATGATCATTATGGACTTGTTAGCATGTTTGTAAGATATGTTAGATGAATTTTGGTTATTTGAACATACGAATTCGACTTGGTTTGGAATACTTGCTAAATGTAGAAACTTTTTGGCATAAAAATCGACTAGGATGCATGTTTAATGATTTTGGATGCACAAACGTGATTTGGGGTTGCATGTGAATGATTGTAGACATGTGATGATTGGTAAACGTGCTTTGATCATGCGAAGACATTTATAGGTACAAGTTGAATTGAAGGTGAGTACTTGAAATTGGTTAATTGATGTCTAAGTTGTATATGCAAGTTAACTAGAATGCATGATGAATGGGTTATTATGCTAGTTGTACAAAACATGTGAACATTATGTATTGCTTAGAAATGACTACACATGCTAGTATGCCTTATGTAGAAACCGCAAAGTGTTAGTATGTGTTGTTGACTTGTGTAGCGTGCTACGGTATTTGTGTAATAGTTGACATGCTTAGGATGTTGGAATATGCAAGTATACTTTACAAATCCGACTTTCCTATAAAAGAAACTTTTGTGGAATTTGAAATCCAATTTGTTGAATGTGTGACGTATGATGTGGTATGCGAATGTAATATAGTTAAATACATCATTTGTAACGTGTTTACATGTCACACCCCAAAAATCGTTGCAGCGGAAGTCACGAATATTTGGTGCTTAGAGCGAAGTTGGCACCCATTAATTATAAAGCAAACATCCACATTAATTTAAAAGGTAATTAAAAGTGTTAATGTTGATACGTCAACATCCCACAGTTTTTCATTAAGAAAATAAAATACGATATTGTCTTAATAAAGCGTAGATTGTTTGAAGTAAGGCCAAACAAAATTTTAAACAAAGAGGTCTCAAAACACATAAAACCAAATGTGGAGTTTGTAGTCCAAAAACTATCCTTCCACAAATTCCCATGCCCAACACTTTGTACCTGAAAAACATGTAAAAAAAAAACTGAGTCAACATAAAGTTGGTGAGTTTTCGGGTTTTAATCAAAGTAAAGTCATTTTTCATTCACAATAGATATGCTTGGCTTTGAGACATCAACAAGACCGTACGTCAAAGGGTTTGCAAGGCCCAAAGACAAATGAATCATCAAAGTCATGAGTCCATAATCAAACCAAGAAACGAAGTTCCCTCACAACAATCAACTTATATTCCCCCGCATGTCAACACGATCAGAGCGACTGATCACGAGGGGCGGAATTCCAATCCCGATAGATCTACCAATATAACCTGTTGTTTCTCACTCCAAGAGAAATTAATGATTATGAGAGGGCATTACGCGTAAAATCATCAAACACTCATGCCATCATTTTGGTCAACAACAATACCCGTCTCCCAATACATGTCCAAAACAACATAAACAAAATACATGTTTTTCCCCCGAAAATATTTAAATAAAACATTATTTAAAAAGGGGCCGAGACACTCACAAGTCTCTCAATTCATATCAAAACATTATAAACAGATACATGTTTTTCCCCCAAAACAGTTAAATAAAACGTTATTTAAAAAGGGGCCGAAGAACTCACATGTCTCCCAATTCATATCAAAACAAGTTAAACAAATACATGCTTTTCCCCCAAAACAGTTAAATAAAACGTTAGTTAAAAAGGGGCCGAAGAACTCACAGTGAATACGCCAAAAGCTAGAACATATAAGCCCAACAATAACACCACCTAAGAACATCCTATACACAAAGGACCCGTTCAAAAGATGCACATATATATCAAGTCTAAAACCGTGTAGGTTGTTCACCAAAACCTAACTAGACTTATGTGAAACATTTTATTTACAAAAAAAACCCTTAATTTTAATGACCCGTTGGTGATCTTTGCCTTGATTAATTTTCATATATAATAACACACTTTGTTATTCTTTGATTAGCTTTCATGCTACAAATCACATAACGATAAATAGCACACATGTAATCACACAAAAAGTCATATTTAGTCCTTTAACTTTTCTAAGTAAAACAACACTTTTACTTATCCAATATTATTCATATACTTAGGAAAATATAATTTAACATTCTCATGTCAAAGTTAAAGTTCATAACACTTAGAAAAATATACATTTTTATCTAATTAACTAGTATGCAATTTTCAACATGACAGTTAACACTTAACGGGACATTTAACCACGTTTTCATAAACAACTTATTAATCATATGAAATTATATATATCTAAACATATTGTCACGTAACAAAATCATATTTCATATATTTCCCATGCAAATCACAATATTAGCTAAACATGTCAATTTTAACATTTTCGGAAACGTTTTCGGGTCACGGAAAGCAACCCAATACCCGTATTTTTGTCATTACTTTTTAAATGCTTTTAGATCAGTATGTTAACTTAAAAATATGTCCAAAGTTTCTGATCTAAATCAGTTTACAAAAATATTACGTTTTAGAGTCGAAAATCTTCGTTTTCGGCTTTTCGGGTACATAGTTTGCACGTTTTTGAGTTTAAAACTCTAAGTTTTTGTACCAAACTTTAAATCTCATATTTTTATATAAAAATATACTTTATAATCTGTTGAAAATAATATTTTTACATATTTACATTTTTAAGCTAAAATCGATGCGTTTTACGCGTATTTTCGTATCGAAAACCGTTATTTGTAAGGTTTAATCACATCTTTCTTATAATACATTTAAAATACTTATTTTATAAAGTTTATAAATATTCAAAAATATGATTTAATTCAGAATATAAATTAGTTTTTATATCTTTACAAAAATGTATAAAAATTACATTTTAAGTCTTTTTAAACTTCAAGCATCATATATCACTACTTACATTAATATTTCATACATCTAAAAACAATTTTTACACTTTAAGAAATCATGTATTTCATAATATCATAATCATCATAACAAAACACTTATCATACTTTCATCTAGCAATTTCACAAATAAACATGTAGCAAGTTTTTCACAAATATAACATCTTCCAATTTCATGCCATATGACTACATTTTTGTAAGTATTTTCCTAACACTTTTTCATGTTATTCAAAATCATTTAGTGACCTTATTATCATATTTTCATTAATACCGATTTGCATGTTAAGATCTAAACAATTTAAGTGTAATACACATCATAATACCAACTAGCATATATTCACACATACATACATACATACATACATACGGTTTCATATACATACATACATACATTCATATTTCAATATCACAATTAGCACACACTTATTCATTTTATCTCATTTCTAACAAAACAACCTTTCAACACTTTGACATAAACATTATTAATGCAAGAACACAATTTTTACATGATGACACTAACATGTAAATACACATACACACACATATACATACGGATCCACATACATATATACCCAAAATCATGTTTTGATGAACACACATAACATAAACTTGTTCATTTTCTTCCCTTTTCCTTTATCAAACTTTCAAAACCATTCATTTTACACTTATGAAATCTTGTTTTTAAAAATCAAAAACACACACACATATATATATACATACATACTTACGGACACACACATGCACACACACACACACCCATTTTGAAAACCCATTTCCATTTCAAAAAACATTCATCTTTTGGTTTAGGGTTTGGTGAACAACACTTCAAGAATAAAATCTTGAACACATTCAAATCATAAAAACAAAATGGAGAATGTTCACACCCTTTATGAACACTAGAAAAAGATGAAGAAGATGGATTTGGCCTTTAAACACTTCTTGGATGCTCCCACTTGCATCAAACACCTTCAAGAGCATAAGATCTTGCTAGGAAGTGTAAGAATGAGTGTGGAGAGTGTGAGGGAGAGTCATGGCCGAAATTATGATGGTGTGTGGTGTTGGAATCGGTTTTGGGAAGAGAAAAGGAAGAAAGAGGTGGAGTGTTGGAGTGGAAGAGAGAGGTTGAGTGTGTCTTAGGGTTATGTGTAGTGTGTAAGGGTTATTAAAAGAAGATTGTGGGAGATTTAAGAAGATTTTATGGGGAAGTGGGGTATAATAAAGGGGGTGGCCGGATTTTTTTTAAAAAAAAAAGAAATTATATACCCTTTATTTTATATAAACACTACACATTTAAATCTCAAGTAAATTTAAAGTCTTGTTAAATTTTAACCCCATATGTGCCATAATACTTCCAATATTATTATTTTACATTTAAAATATTAAAAATATATTAATAAATATTTTAATGTATTCCGGGTAGTCTATTGGTAGTAAAACCGGGCAAAAACTGAAACACACGCGATAACCTGAAAAACATCGGATAAAATACATCGCTTTTAGTTTTTATTATATTTTCACTTATACACACCCAAAATATATTATTTGATGCTATCTCGAGCATTATATCAATCACTGGACAATTAAAATTTATCAGGCAGTCACAAACGTTCATTACCGGGTATTTAACCGCTACGCGATTAAGCAATTTCAAAAATCACGAAATGCAAAACAATGCACAAAAATGGGCTTATCTAACTTTAATAACACATTAATTATCATAATTAAATCAAATGACGCATCACAAAATAATAAGCACGTTTTAAGCTAGTACGAATATTGACCGAAATTTGCCGGGTGTCACATTACACTTAATAAATCACCAACGGGTCGTGGGTCAACTCGAGTCAACTAAAGTCAAACTTGGTCAAACTTGGACAAAAAGTCAAACTTGGTCAAACATGGACAAAAAGTCAAACTCGGTCAAAAGTCAAACTTTTCTGATTATGCACAAAATGTATGACCAATTGGATGCATAGGGTTCAATGACTCTGCATGAACACACATTAATAGACCTACTATTATTTAGTTTGCTGCATTACATTGTGTGCTTTTAAACTGAATTGCTGCGCAATCTAAGGTGAGTTCACTAAACTACACTTTTACTATTATACCCTTTTAGGGCTGAACACGGACGATTACTTTTACGGATTTACGAATTCTGTATGTCGCATGTCTGGATTAGAGCACTTTTATTTTGTTCATGAAAGACCTCATGAATACCTAGTTGACCGTTAGTATTTGTGAAATAGCGGGGAAATTTTGAGTAGTACTACTGGGTTTGACAAACCCCACCCGGGCTAGTCGCGCTAGCATGCAAGAATGACCTGTCGAACGGGTGTTAAATGACCTAACATACTTACAATGCATCCTGCTGGGATGTATGAACGGGCAAAATGCACTTAATGTGTACATACGTCAGCTTCGGTCAGATACATACGCCTCTAAGGACATGTGCTGTAGACTAGCTACCTACAATGACATACTTAATTTATATTTGTGCTTGCAACTGAACTTACTTGATTTTATACTTACTATGTGAACTCACCAACCGTCGTGTTGACACTTGTTAGACTTTCACTTTTACAGGTCACTGAGGTACCACGCACTTAGGACATGGCATGGAGTCACGGCTTTTCATTTAAACATTTTCATGCATTACAAACCATGTTTTGAGTTTAATGTCTATTTAAACTTTGTATCTTGTTTTGGGCGCGTGTACTGCGTGTTAGGGTTATTTCCTTATTAAGATTTACTTTGTATTTTGTTTATTGTTTATATGTTTGTAAATAGTTTAGGGTCTATTTTGTTATATTCCTTAAACTTGTATTTTGTTGTTATAAGCATGTAGTGTGTGTGTGTGAGGAGAGAGGCTAGATCACTTTTACACTGTTAGAGAGAGAATTAACTGTGTGTGATTTTGTTTCTCCTGCACTTGTACTACGAATTGCTTTGATCATCAATATACAACGAGAATTATGAGTATGAATTGTGTTTGTGATTGAACTGTTTGTTTGTGCGTGTTATTCTGATCATTTGAGCGATATTAACGATCCAATTGAACCTATCAATTGGTATCAGAGCTTTGTTATCGTGTTCTTCGCTGTTCTTAATCAAAAACACATCAAAAATTGCTCAAATACAATGATCTGAATGAATTGTTTGTGTTTTTAGTTGTGATTCATCATCATAATCACTCCTATACACAACAATTGTGCAGATTCTATCAGATCATCATCAGATCTGAAGAATTAAGAAAACACTGTTCGATAGAATTTTTCACAAATTCATCAAAAATTGGACATGTTTCAGATTGATTGATATAAGGGATTGTTAATCGGATTGATTCACAGCTTGTGTGTGAATTTTGGACAAATTGGACAAGTTTTAGACAAAACCCAGAAAAATTTCACGAAGAAGATGATGAACAGTTAAGACTTGGTTGGAGATTAACTTGCCGGGTGATTATTTTGACTTAGACAATTTCCTTGGACTTAGATTGAAGAACAAATTAGGTCCTGTATTGCCGTGTAAGGGAATTTGTGCTTGTCGGGTGAAGAATTTGACTTAGAAAAAGTGCTACTGTTCAGTCGGGTGATACACTGCTGTGCCGGGTAAAACACTGTTACGTCGTGTGAAGAACAAAAGTCAGCCGGGTAATCATCAACTGTGTTGCCGGGTAAACAACTCTGCCGTGTGATCGAGTACTGTTCAGCCGGGGAAGCTTTTTACCGTGTCAAGATTCTGCCGGTCAAAGACTATTGCCGTGTGAAGTTTTTCTTGTTGCCGGGTAACTGTTCATCCGGGTGAAGAACAAAATTATTACAACTATTTAGCCGGGTAACTGTTCTGCCGTGTAAAGACTTTTTCCTGCCGGGTGAAGAACAAAGACACTGTTTAGCCGGTTGAAGAAGGATTTTCACTGTTTTGCCGTGTGACTCACTTTAGTTGTTTTTAATACTTGTTTCTTATCTTGTCTTTAATTTCTTGTCTTAATTTAGTATTTTAATCACTTCTTTTCAAAAATTAACAAAAAAAAAAAAAAAAAAAAAAAAAAAAACCAAAAATATTTTTCTTAAAAAAATTGTTAAAATGGCTCCTAATGATGATTCTGATAACCGTGTGCCTAGACTTTTGAATCGTGCAGATTTCAAGAACTGGACCATCAGGTTGAGACATCACTTGTGTTCTATTGACAATGACTTATGGAAATCCATTGAGAAGGGTCCTCACATTCCAACTCAGACAGCACCAGATAGTGCAAGTACCTATACCAAAGATTCTACTACACCTTATCCAGAGGATAACTTGTCAGCTGAAGATCTAAGGAAGGTAAAGAATGATAGCAAGGCTTATTCTTTAATGTGCAAGGGGTTGCCACTCCAAGTTCTGTCTAGATTGGATGCATATCAGACTGGTTATACATGCTTCAAGGCATTGAAATCGATATGTGAAGGAGGAGAACAATTGAGAAGTTTGAAGAAATCAAAGCTGAAAAGGCAATTGGAATTGTTTGAGCACATTAATGGAGAGACAGTACACCAGATGATGAATAGGTTTGTTCACTTAACTACTGAGATGACAAACCTCGGAGTTAAAACTGAACTTCAAGACTTGAATGATCGATTGTTATGTGCTTTGCCATCATCATGGAAGCAGACTGTTACTCTGTTAAAACATACTGAGAAATTTCCAATGGAACTAGATTTGCTTATTGGAAAAATTGAAGAAGTTGAGATTGATGAAGGATCGAGAAATAGTGATAGATCAAGCTCACAAACTCAGTATAAGTATGTGGTAAATCCTGCCAATACTGTGGATAATGCTTTTCTTGCACAAGATGCAACGAAGTTTGAAGATGAGGGTGACTTATTTGTTGGTGCAAGTTTCTTTACTGATTCAGCATACTTTCCAAATTCACCAACTTATTCTCAACCTCAATCTCCACCAAGAGCTCAAGTTCAAAATCAGGAAAATCAGAGTTCAAATGTTCAAGCCAAAGTGAAAGACGTTATGAATATTCTGTTGCAAGATGATGAAACCAAAACTGCCTTCACTGCTTTTATGGCAAGTTTTCAAGCGTATCAAGGAAGTCATTTAAGTCAAATGGACGTGATCCTTCAAGACTTATTTGAAATGGATCCAGTTGATGTTGAAGAAATGGATCTTAACTGGCAAATGGTTATGGTTGCATATAGGACGCAAAAGCATGCATATGTTAACCGAAGTTACAAACCTCATGCTAACAAGACAGTTGGATTTGACAAATCAAAGGCCAGATGTTTTAATTGTAACCAGTATGGTCATTTCTCAAGAGAATGCAAAGCTCCAAAGAATTTCAATGACCAAGCTAGTTCAAGCAATCAAGGTCAAGGTCAAAGTTCTCAACAGTCTTCGAGTTATCAAGGCAGAAATCAACGTTTCTTTCAGAAACCATACCAAAGTCTTCCCATGCCTGAATTGAAAGATGAAGGAAAGAAGCCAGAAGATCAAACAAAGGCACTTGTAGTAAGTGTAAAAGACGGTTATGATTGGAGTGCGTATGCCGAACAATTTACGTCTGATCTTACATCAAATCTGGCACTGGTATGTGAAATAGAAGAAGACTGGTCAGAAGAAGGGGATGGAAAAATGGTTGAAGATGTTAGTGAAGATTCTGAAGATTATGACTGGAGTGCAAAGTCTGATCCTACTGAAGAATCTGAGTCTGAAGTTGCGTTAATGGCTACATCCAGTGAGTCTTCTTCATCTACTGAACAACCAAAGGTTAGTACTGATTTACCCCCTAACTATGTTCCATTACCTGCTGATGTTAAGAAAAGGTTGTGTTCTGATCAATGCATTCAACAAGTAGAACATTATCGAACTCATTCATTTAAAATTGGTGATAAATTAAGTAAACATGAAAAACTTCATGAACAACTTAAAATTGATCACAAAATTTCTGATGAGAAGATTTTGTCACTAACCGAATCATGGAACAAAACTTTAAAAGAATTGGAACTTGTTACCAAACAACTTGAAGAAATGACAAAGAACTTTGAACAAGAAAAAGTTGAACATGCTGTCACACAAGTTGAATTGAAAAAAGTTAAAAGTTGTAAAACAATGGTTGAACAACTCATTAATGAAAGAGGTAACAAAAACAAAACCGGGTTGGGTTTTACTCATGAACCGATGCCAAATTCAATCACTCAAACCTTACCGGAAAACTTAAATGAATTTGATCATTCACCTGAAAATGAAAGAAAATTCAAAGAAATTCAAAGAAGTAAATCCGAGTCCGAAGGATCTGAGGTGTTGATTGAAAGTTTGAGGGAAGAAGATGGTTTGACAACTGAAGCTGACGATGAAGCAAGCAACAAGTCTGATAACAAATTAGAGCATGTTCTGATTCAACTTGTTGAGTATCCGGAACTGAATCCGAAGCCAGAAACGGTTAAGGAAGACGGTGAATTTTCAGGATACAATGATCCTGAATACATCAGGTGGAAGAAAGAACAAAAGGCGCAAGTTGCTGCTCAGTTGATCAAGAAACCATTAGTGAAAAAGACTGAAGTTTCAACTGCAAAGAAGCAGAAATCGAAAACAATTAACAATCAATCTGAAATGAAACAGTCAAAAGGCAAAAGTGTCTTAAAATCAATTGATAACACCAAAGTTCAAAATGTTAAAACTGACAAAGTTAAGCCTGTCAAGAAAGTGTCAAAAGGTAAGACAATCAAATTTGTGTCTGCAGGTACTTTCGACATGAACGGTTCTTATGGTAACCAAATCAATGCTCAAATCAAATCTAACTCTGGTCTGAAAACAGGTTCAGGTCCTAAGTCTTCCGCTGTCAATGATAAGAGAATTGAAAACAAAAAGGTAACCAAACAGAACAGTTTAAAATCGAATCAAAGTCCCATGCAATCAAAATCACAAATCAAGTCTCCACAAAAGAATGTTAATCTAAAACCGAACAACCATGATAATGAATCACGTTTTGGTTCAACATCAAAAGTTAACAATCGGCTCTTTAGGATTAGCAAGAAACATTGTGAACTTTGTGATAGATATAATCATGCAACTGCTGAATGTTTCTTTAACAGGTACTGCAGTTTCTGTGACAAAAGAAACCATTCTTCAGAAGAATGTTATTATAACAAATTTTGTGATATTTGTGAGAGAAGGAATCATGACACAAAGGATTGTTTCTTTCGATCAAACTCAACTAGAGAAATGACTCCGTTTTCAAACATTAACAGAAATCATTCATTTGGTTTTCAAAATATGAGTCAAAGTCATTCTCCGGTTTTGAGAAATTTCAATCGAAACAATTCTGTTTCTAACTTGTCAAGAAGTGTGCAGGTTAACAGTTTTAAACCAAGAGCTTTAATGGTAAGAAATCAAAAGTTTGAAAATAACCTTGATCCTAAGCTAGAGGAAAGGTTTAGTGCTTTGAGGAGAAAGCAATCAATGAATGCCAATGGGCGAAACAACAGTTATCAGCATCAAAATCTCTTAAATGAAACAAATTTTCAAAATGTTCAATATCAACAAGTTACTATTGCTGATAGATTCGGAAAACCCAAGACCGTGTGGGCCTGGGTTGACCAAACTAACTAAGTAAATTGTTGAAATGCAGGTACGCCCAAGAAGACCTATCAATTCATGGTTCGTTGATAGTGGGTGTAGCCGGCACATGACAGGCAACCATGCCTTGCTTCAGGATTTCAAGCTGAAAAATGGTACACACGTTGCATTTGGAGGTGATGCGGGTGGTAAAATCACAGGAGAAGGAACCGTATCCAATGGGGTCATTAGTTTTGATAAAGTCAACTACTGTGCACAGTTGAACTTTAACTTACTAAGTGTATCTCAAATTTGTGATAAATCTTATTCAACTTTATTTGATGATTCTTTCTGTTACATTCTCAAACCAGGTTTCAAGATTGACAATGAATGGGTAGTGGTTAAAGCTCCAAGAGATCGTGATGTATACAAGTTGGATATGTCGCAGATTGATGCCGAAACCGAAACTACTTGTCTCATTGCTCATGCTTCAAATGATGAGAGTCAGCTTTGGCATAGACGGCTGGGCCATTCAAACTTCAGAAACATGAATCGACTGGTGACTGGAAATCACGCTGTGGGAATCCCATCGAAGAAATTCTCTACAACCGATCTCTGTCCAGCATGTTTGAAAGGAAAACAGCACCGAATGTCTTTTAAGTCCAAGCTAGAAAACTCCATTTCAAAACCCTTGCAGATGCTACATATGGATCTTTTCGGACCAACAAATGTTCAAAGCATCGGAAAGAAGTCTTATTGTTTTGTCATTATTGACGATTTCACTAGATTTTCTTGGGTTTATTTCTTGCATGCTAAATCTGAAACTGCTGAGTTGTTAAAAGAATTTATTATCAAAGTTGAAAATCAGTTGGATTGTAAAGTGAAAGTTTTAAGAAGCGATAATGGTACTGAATTTAAAAACGCTAATGTTGATTTGTTTTGTGCAGAAAAAGGAATTGCTAGACAATTTAGTGCTCCAAGAACGCCTCAACAAAATGGGGTTGCAGAACGGAAAAACCGGACACTAATTGAAGCAGCAAGATCCATGCTCGCAGATGCCAAAATCCCTATCACATTCTGGGACGAAGCTATTGCTACTGCGTGTTTTGTACAAAACAGGACATTATTAGTGCAAGACAAACAGAAAACATCTTATGAGTTGTTATTTGGAAGAAAGCCGAATATTTCTTATTTGAAAGCATTTGGTTGTCCAGTAACGATTCTAAATTTAAATGATCATCTCGGGAAATTTGAGTCAAAATCTGACGATGGATTTTTCTTAGGTTATTCGTCTGTTTCTAAAGCTTATCGAGTTTTTAATAGCAAAACAAATACTGTTATTGAAACTATTAACGTAAAGTTTTTAGAAAATTCGTTTCCGTCAGTGGCGCATGGTCCCGAATGGTTATTTGATTTAGATTCATTATCAAAATCTTTTAATTCTAACTTGTTTGATTTTTCAGGAAAAGCAAGAAAAGAATCAGGTGACTTGGGATGCTTTAGTGACGATTCTGATAATGACGAGGATGGAAATCTCAATTCAGAATATCCGTTCATGTCATTTCACAATCCTGATCATGTCAAATCCAGTCAAGCTCTGAGTCCTTCTGGTTCTCAAGACGATCAAGAATCAAACAATCTTGAAGAAGATGTGAATCCGCAAATGTCTCCTAATGATGGTGGATCTGTTCAGAATCAACCATCATCAGATCCGAATGTTGAAGTTATTCCGGAATCATTTGATTACTTCATCAATTCACCGGATCAAGTCCCGAATTTCACTCCGCATACTTCTTCCATTCTACAAGATCTACCAAATCTGAATCAGTCTAATCTAGAGACTCAAGTGCAAGGAGGTGATATTCCTATTCATCGAATTCACAAGAAACATCCTGTCTCTCAGATTATTGGGCCATTGAATCAGAGAACTACAAGAAGTCAGACTGAGCAAGCAAATGTTTGTCTTTATTCATGTTTTCTTTCTCAAGTGGTGCCGAAGAACATTTCAGAAGCGTTACAAGATAATAGTTGGATTGAAGCCATGCAAGAGGAGTTACTTCAATTTCGCAAACAAGAGGTTTGGAAATTAGTGGACTTACCTGAAGGAGAGAATGCGATTGGTACAAGATGGTTGTACAAAAACAAGCCAGACGAACGTGGCATTGTTGTGAGAAACAAAGCAAGACTCATTGCAAAGGGATACACTCAAGAAGAAGGCATTGATTACGAAGAGGTGTTCGCTCCGGTCGCAAGACTTGAAGCCATACGCGTTTTTCTTGCATATGCTTCCTTCATGAAATTTAAAGTATTCCAAATGGACGTTAAAGGCGCTTTTCTGTATGGACCAATTACAGATGACGTATATGTCAGACAACCTCCGGGTTTCGAAGATCCTGACTATCCTCATCGGGTATACAAGTTGAGTAAAGCACTTTACGGTCTACATCAAGCTCCTAGAATCTGGTACGAAACATTATCCAAGCATTTACTAGAACATGGATTTACAAGAGGTCAGATTGATCCAACTTTGTTTATGAAGAGGGAGAATGATGATTTGTTGTGCGTTCAAGTTTATGTGGACGATATTATCTTCGGATCAACTAGTGAGTCAATGTGCAAAGAATTTGAGGAAATCATGAAGTCTAGATTCCAGATGAGTTCAATGGGGGAGATTAACTTCTTTCTTGGATTACAAGTGAAACAATCTGCTGACGGAATTTTCATCAATCAATCAAAGTTTGTTGAGAAATTGTTGAAGAAGTTCAAAATGCAAGATTGTCAGACTATTCGAACTCCATCTGATGTGAATTGCAAGATACAACCGGATCCAAAAGGCAAATCCGTGGATCAAACACTATACAGATCAATGATCGGTTCACTGATGTATCTTACTGCATCAAGACCAGACATCATGTATGCTGTATGTGTGTGCGCAAGATATCAGTCTGATCCAAAGGAGTCGCACCTGATTGCTGTGAAGCGTATATTCAGATATCTCAAAGGGAAACCGAATCTTGGGTTATGGTATCCTTATGAAGGAAATTTTGAATTATATAGTTATTCTGAGAGTGATTTTGGTGGTTGTGCTCTTGACAGGAAATCGACTACTGGTGGTTGTCAATTTCTGGGTCCTAGACTTGTCTCTTGGCAATGCAAGAAGCAGACTAATGTTTCTGTATCCACTACTGAAGCAGAGTATATCGCTGCATCTGCAGGATGTTCTCAAGTTTTATGGTTACAAAATCAGTTGCTGGACTACGGGTTTAACTTTCTAAAAACTCCTATTTACATAGACAATACTGCTGCTATGTTCATTACTGCTAATCCTGTTCAACACTCAAAAACCAAACATATCGAAATTCGATATCACCTTTTAAGAGACAACTCTGAAAAAGGTTTAATAATTTTGATTAAAGTTCATACCGACAAACAACTGGCAGATCTTTTCACAAAATCATTTTTGTCAGGCCGGTTTGAATTCTTAATTCAATCCATAGGATTAATCAATCATGATTGATTCTATTTTTCTAAAACAAAAAGAAAAATCATAAAATATATAAAAGCCAAAAATACAATAAGTTGATGTCAAATATTGATTCCTTTGTCTTTTACTTTATGTTTTGCATTGTGTGCTTGCATGAAAAAGAAAAGCAAAAACAAAATATAAAATCAAAAAGAAAAGAAAATATCATGTCATAAGAATCTATATTGCACAAAGTGAGAAATGATAGTTACACTAGACATTATTTGTTACATCATTTTTAAATAAAGACTGATGAATGTTAATTGATGTGCTAGACAGCTCAGGCAATTAGACTGAACAAGTAAGTTGATTGTTGACAAACATAAACTTAATGATCTTTGTGTTAAGTTCCATTGTTATACATGTCTAGATATATATCTTTTGATACTTTGCTTGTGATGATAGTTGTGCATGATCGGGTAACGATGCAGTGTATTCAGTGTGATGAACCGCATCGTGAGCTTCTTTGTTGTGGTACCCACAGACCTGAAGTCTCACACGAAGTCTCTTTTGAGCTTCAAGGTGCAGCTAAAGATTCCAAAATGGAACAAAAAGAGTCCCGAATGTGGACCATCACCAAACAAAAATTCCAAAAAGGAATTCAGAAGATTCCCAAGGGGAACGATAGGAAAGAAAAATTCCCAAAGATGGAATTAAAAAGAAGTCCCAAAGTGGACCAAATCCGAATAGAACCCAGTTTCCACACTGTGTATGACTGTAAGTGACCAGGTTTTTGTGCAATATGCATTCAGGTAGTGGTTGATAAGGAAATATGTTGACATATGTATACATGTGGGTCACATAAGTCATTCTAATCGAACCAATATCATCATGATACTGAAAAAGTAAGTGTGTCAACTCGAGCTAATTGGTATGTTTTCATATCATCACTCAATCAAGCATAAGTCAAATGTCTATTCAAAACTTGCAAAACATGTTCAGATAATGTGTGGTATGATCTCACTGCGATATTTTGATTCATTGCATTGCATATGTCTTTATTTTTAATGTGTGTGCTTTGTGTGTGCAGGCATATGGAATCATTATTGACACATCGACATCCTTGTTAAACTTAAAAATTTCAAGAAATTTCAAGTTTAGGGGGAGAATAAATTTGAAGAAAAATATTATACAAAAATCCAAAAATATTTTGTTTTGAATAAGTGTGTTTTGAATGAACAAGATTATGTGGTATGAAAAAGCAAAGGTATTGGATGTGTTAAAAACAAACCCAAGGTCTTGAAAATTGTTTTTATGAAATTGCTTCGGGATATAGAAAAATTGGTTGTGCAAAAACATTTTTTGAAAAAGAAAAAGAAAAATAATTTTAATTGAAATTAATGTTATTGCCTTGGTTTAATGTTGTTTGATAATTAATATGACAAACATTCATTTTAAGGATATCTTGTCTAATTAATGTGTCGGAGAATGTTTGCAGGTGCAATAAATGCAGTTGAAAAAGTCAACAGTCGAGAAAAATGAAGAAATTGCTCAAAGTATTATTGCCGGGCAAAGATATCAGATGCAACTATTCTGCCGGATAAAGAACTGTTAAGCCGGGTAAAGTTGTAAGTCTGATACATGCCGGGTGATTGAGGAAATGGTGAAGATATTATGACCACTGTACAGCCGGGCAATGATCATGTCAAATACAGCCGGGTGAAGGTCATAGATATCTTGCCGGGTGACAAGTGTTTACTATACAGCCGGGTAAAAGAGAAATCTTCTTGCCATGTAAAGGTATGACACTATGTTGCCGGGTAATGAAGAAGAAAGCATGCCGGGTGATATAGAAGACAACTATGTTACCGTGTAATGAACAAATGCATGCCGTGTAATGAAGAAGGTTGCCGTATGAAGAAGGTTGCCGTGTGATGAAGAAAGCAAGCCGGATGAAGAAGGAAAGCAACTGTGTTGCCGGGTGATGAAGAAATATTGCCGGGTGATGTTGAAGACTACTATTCTGCCGGGTGATGAATAAACCCATCAGGTGTAGTTGTTCCTAACCTTTACCCGTCACTACAGTGACTTACCCGTCTCTACAGTGCTTGACCCGTCAAGTGTTGTGTACATGTTTGTGACTTGACTTATGTACTTGACCCGTCACTACAGTACATGACCCGTCACTACAGTACTTGACCCGGCAAGGCTTATTGGGCTTATTTTGTTTACCCGTCCTTTTTGTTGACCCGGCACTTAAAGTTTGACCTAAATTTTTGACGATACAAAATACCGCCTCTTCACAAAACACTTATCATTTCACACACTCACTTTCACACAAATCCTCTGAACTTAAAATCGCCGTGTTATCATATTCAATCGTTTGCTCTGTAACAAGGTTGATCGATTGGATAAGGTAGTGATTACGTGTTTTTGACCTAAATAGACCTGCAAATCAACTGTTAAAAGGAAAAACGATGATGAACAGTGTTTTGTGCATTGAATCGACACTTTGATTCTGTGTGTTAAAACCTAAATCGAATGTTGGTTTATGTACAAAATCTGTCGATCATCAACAATCAATCACTCATTTGCACTAAAACACCTTAAAATCAACTGAATCATGTGAAATGGTCATAACTGTTAAAATCGCCATTGATGAACTTTGAAGCACTTACAAGTTAAACATCAAAATGACGAAATATCTGTCTTAAAAGTGATTAATACCTGTTAAAACTGAACCAAAACATGATGAACAATTTTATCATAAAAAATGTCAACATTATGCCCCAAGTGTTTAACTGTTAAAAATAAAACAGGAAGTATAATCTTTAAAAATCAATATTGTTTGATTAAAATGATGAAAATCAGGTTATTAGAACAATTTAGGTTTTAAAATGATTATGTGAATGTTTTGCTTTCTAACTTTTATTCAAACACTTATGATAATTTTGATATGTTTTAATGATGAATCTAACACATTTGTCTTGGTTTGTGTTTGTTTATGTTTTAACAGATGGAGAATCTCAAGTTTGAGCCTAAACATAATTTGGTAGCATGCTTGGATGAATCACTGCCTGAAACAGATGGTTACAGGGATATGATCAAGTTCATCAAGAGGACCAAATATGTGTATGCTATATGTGCCAAACCGGTCATATATGCAAGGCTGATTAAGAGCATTTGGAGGACAGCAGAGGTTGTTAGAGATGAGAATGGTGTTGCTGTGGTCAGAGGAAATATTTCTAGAGATTGGGTACTGACAGTTTCTGAAGAAGCCATTAGACATGCCCTGAGGATTGATGAAGATGAAGTTGGTATGATGGATGAGTTGACCATGGAGGAATGTAAATCGTGTTTTGTTAATATGGGACATCCACCTGTATTTCCAAAGTCACAGTTCTATCGGGCTAAGTTGGGAAAGAAGTATAAGTTGTTGTGCTATGTTGTGCAACAATGCATGTCAAGGAGGAGTGCAGGATTTGACAACTTCCCGTCTGACATTGCATCACCAATAGTGGCCATAGCAGAGAATAAGCCATTTAATATGTCGAGATGGATCATGAATGGCTTTGTTTTCAACTTGGTGAAGGGCAAGAGGTTTAAGTTTCTCATGTACCCGAGATTCTTACAACTGATGATCAACATTGCCTATCCTATCATCAGAGCCGAGGGTTATGCTGGAGGTATGCTATATACTGAGGACATGAACGATCTATCTTACCGAAAGATGAGTATCGGGAATGTGCCTGATGTAGAATTGTTTGACTATATGAGAGATATAGCCAACAATGAAGAAGATGTGGAAGGAGTGTATTACCACATATCTCATGGTGAGATTGTTGATCCACAGGACCTAGTGGATGAGGTGCCTGACAACTTGTTAGATGATGACGAGTACTTTGCTCGTAATCCAGAAGATGAAGAAGATGATGTTAATGATGATGGTGATAATGATGAGGATAGCGATAGTGATGATGAACAAAATGATGGTGGAAATGATGGTGCTGAATCTGAATCTAATTCAGAGGAGGCAGAGATTGTAGAAACAGCTGAACCCATAGAAATAGAGACCGAGCCTGTTGAGATAGAAGAACCTGTTGAGGTTGCTTCTGGGGTTGAAGAAGTTGTTGTTGAAATCCCAAAGGATGTCAGTGTTCAATATGTTAGAAGAAAGAGATCGAAAATAGTAAAAGAATCTGTGATTGTTGAGCCTGAAGAGATTGATGTACTTCAGATTGCTCAGGAGGCAATGGCCGAAGCTGAGACTATGGCACAGATAGTTGAGGAAGCTGATGCTGGCGCTACTGATCCTATTACTGTTGATATTCCCACCACATCATCCCCATTTGCTGAAAACATTGGACAAGGTTTGGAGTCTTCACCAAATGTTGTGCCAAGTGTTGATCAAACAGAGAATGAGAAGCGAATTGCAGAGTTAGAAGAAATGGTTGCAAAGTTGATTGAAGCGAATGATTTGTTGAAAGCTTCAAATGAATGGAAAAAGAAAAGGTTTGATGAGTATTGGGACATTCATAATCAGAATTTGAAAACCTTCAAGAAGTTGGATGAGGATCATGTGAAGCTAGTTGATGAACATGTTAAGTTGAAGGATGATTATGATAAACTGAAGGAGGAGCATGAGAATCTTAAATATGATTATACAGAACTAAAAGCTGAATGCAATACGTTGGAGGCCGAGAAAAAATGCTAGAAAAGGAGTTGGAGGAAACTAAACCAAAGAAAGCTGGCTCATCATCAGACAAAGATTTTTCTGAAGAAGTAATGGAAGTGACTGAATCGCATGTGCCAAAAGTTTATATGACCAGAGCTCGAGGCACTACGAATGTTGGCATTAGAGTGGAATCACCAATCATTGTTCCCGATGAAGCTGCTGCTGAAACTGTCAATATGGACAAAGCTGAGGGAAAAAGGAAGATAGATGCGATACCTGAGATTTTTGGTGATGAAGGAAGTTCAAAAAGGGCGAAGACTGATGAAACAGTGCAGATTGAGCCGATTCAATCTGTAGCTGTGGTTGAGACTGAGAGTGTGACTGAAGCTGAGATTGCTAAATCAGGTCAGATTGAGCCGATTCAATCTGATTCTGTAGCTGAAACTGAAGTATTTGCAGTGACTGATAGTGAAAAAGAAGTTGGTTCTGAGGACACAGTTCAGATTGAGCCGATTCAATCTGAAGCTGTTGGTATGCCTGAAACTGAAGCTGAAGTTGCAAGTCAGTTTGAGCCGGTTCTAACTGACGATGCACCTATGATTGAAGCGTTGGATGATCTGGATGATATTGATTTCACTGAATCTGAAGATGAAGCTGGGCCAGTACAGAATGTTGTTGAAGAGATTCCAGATGATTTGGATCAAAGGTTTGCATACCTTGAGAAAATGAAGTATAATGCGGTATTTCTGAATGGGTTGACGGTGAGTCAGATAAACGAAGAATATGAAAAATGTATGATTCATCAAGACAAAGCTGAAGCCGACAAAAAGGAGTTTGTTACTGAGATGGGTGAATGGACTCCAATGCAAGAAAGTTTGAACATAGAAGATTTGCCTCCGACTGAACTTTATCACCAAAATCCAGAAGATATGACTGCTTCAGAGATGCTAAGTTGGTTAAGTTCGAGAAACTATCCGTATAAGACTTTGCAGAGGTTGAAATCTGAATCTTTGAGGAAGATTGTGGTCAGTTTTATAAAGACGGAAAAAATGTACAATAGAATGTTTTATTAGGACTACAACAATCCGCAGTACTTCGAGCTGACAAAAAGATTCAAAGTCCTTGGACCGAAGGAGATTCCTGTGATGGCTCTACCTGAAGATGCTCACAAGAAACGACATGAATTAATGGATATGTTTCCAAGTGAAGTTAAATCTTACAACATACCAATGGAGGTGCGTGAGTCAAGGCATAAATCAGCAACAGCAGGTGATGTTGTTAGGTCACTGCTGAGTAAAGGGCAGTCGATTGCTGAATTACTTGACTCAATGATTGTGCCAGAGAAGAATAAGAAGGTGAAGATAATAGCATGGAAATACGATGAAGTCTTTGATGCGTTTATGATAAAGAGAGTAAATGGTTTATGTGACGTATATCATTACTACTCAAGCATTTTTAAACTGGAGGTTCAGGATTTGAAAGAGCTGCACAAACTAAGGTTGATAAATCACACGCATGCTGAGCGTGGTGATAAATGTGTGATGCTGCTTGATGCCGGGATTGGTAGATCACCGAAGTATCTTGATTTTAGAGGCCAACAGGAAGATACTGCGTATGTGCAAGCTAAGAAAGAAAGAAAGAAGAAGCGTTTGGTTGTAACTGAAGATATGTATTTGGAAGAGTTCTCGGATGAGTACTTTGACAAAGTGACAGATCCTGGATTGAAAGTGATTGATGGAAGTCAGATGACGAAGCCAATACTCAGAGTGTTTTATAATCAAGAAACTTTTGAATTGAAGCTTGTTCGAAACTTGGATGACTGGGACAAAGACATGATTACACTATTCAGTACTTTTGAGTTGAAGCTGCTACATCCGTCATACATCGATTTTTTGAGAAGCTATAGAATGGAGAAGTGTAAAGATGCACTTGCTGAAGCTGATAGGAAGTTATTTGTTGTGATGATTGAAGTTATAGCTGCAGCAACTGAAAAGATACGAGTCAGAAAGGCATTACTAAACTCTAATCTCGTGAGGGTTGATTTGCCAGAGATAGAGTATATGAGGATTAGTAGGAAGGGTACTTTGGAGGTGCAAGTCAAGGGCCAGGAGATGCCATTTGAATTTTATGCTAATATTGACTTTGCAGGTTTAAATCTGGACTCACTTAGACGTATGAATGCCTGCCCAATTCTGACGAATGAATCCAAGCCTCGACAAGCCAAGATTGCCGAAAAGTTCAAATCATGCATTGAAGAAGCTTTGAAGGAACAAGAAGAGTATAAAGGAAAAGAGATGCTGAATGTCAAAGATGAACCGGAAGAATGGTAGAAAAAGATTGATGCTGATCAAAGAAGAAAAAGATTGAAGATTTGCTGAAGATCCAAAGATAAATCTTAGGGGGAGTACTGTTAGGGTTATTTCCTTATTAAGATTTACTTTGTATTTTGTTTATTGTTTATATGTTTGTAAATAGTTTAGGGTCTATTTTGTTATATTCCTTAAACTTGTATTTTGTTGTTATAAGCATGTAGTGTGTGTGTGTGAGGAGAGAGGCTAGATCACTTTTACACTGTTAGAGAGAGAATTAACTGTGTGTGATTTTGTTTCTCCTGCACTTGTACTACGAATTGCTTTGATCATCAATATACAACGAGAATTATGAGTATGAATTGTGTTTGTGATTGAACTGTTTGTTTATGCGTGTTATTCTGATCATTTGAGCGATATTAACGATCCAATTGAACCTATCACTGCGCATTTAGTTTCCATTTCATATTTTGGCATTACATTTCGATTACGCTTCCGCAAACTTTTAAACGTTAACTCTGTAATAAATTTTCTCATTTAATGAGACACGTATGTTTTAAATTCATATAGTGTCGTTTGGTGTAACTAATGACTGAGATCCTGGTTTGTCACACATTTAATGGTAAAACTTCGTTAGTGGATTTTGGGGGTATGACAGTATTCGCCGACAATATACTTATTCATGAACCCAAGAAGATCATGAACGTTATTTAAAAATTGATCCTAGAGACGTTGAAAAGTGAGAAATTTTATGCCAAGTTTTCAAAATGTGAGTTCTGGATCAGAGAAGTTGTGTTCTTGGTCACGTGACCAATAAAAAAAGGGTATTCATGTAGATCCTGCAAAGATTGAGGCCAATAAGAATTGTGAAGCACCAAAGACTCCTACGGAGGCGCGTCGATTCTTAGGACTCGCTGGTTGATTCCAAAGGTTTATTGAAAACTTCTCTAAAATAATGTAGCCATTGAAGTTATTAACCCGTAAGGATAGGAAATCCGATTGGTTAGATAATCAAGTGTTAGCATTTTAGGCGATGAAGCACAAGCTATGTTGTGCGCCTATATTGTCACTTCTACAAGGAATAGATGATTTTGTAGTATGTTGTGATACGTCTCATTTAGGTCTTACATGTGTCTGGATTTAGGGAGAAAATGTTATATCTTAAACGTCTAGGAAACTCAAAGTGCATGAAAAGAATTACACTACGCATGGCTTGGACTTAGCATGTCTGTGATCAGAAGGAGCTCAATGCGAGACAATGACGTTGGGTCGAGTTATGGAATGACTATGACTGTGATATTCGTTATCACTTAGGAAAAGCCAACGTTATTGATGATGCACTAAGCAGAAAGGTAAAGAAAGAAACCTTTGCGTATGCGCGTGTTAGAATTAGCTCTTAAGTCGTATCTCACTTCCGAAATACGTGATGCTTAGAGTGAAGCTCTAAAGGAAGAAAATTTAGGAAATGTAAGGACGTGAAGGAACTTTATTGGTAACCCAATATGAAAATGGAGATAGTATCCTGCGTGAGTAAATGTATAACATGTTCTAGGGTTAAAGTTGAATATCAAAAGCCTTTAGGACTTTTGTAGCAACCTGAGATCCCACGATGGAAATGTGAGCGAATCGTGATTGATTTCATAACGATGTTACCCCGCAAATCTAGCGGTAATAACGCTATTTGGGTAATTGTTGATCGTTTGACGAAATCTCCTCACTTGTTGCCCATTAAGGAATCTTCCAAAGTAGGAAAGTTGTACATGATCTATCTGGAGGAGTTAGTATATCTTCTCATAATGTGTCTGTCTTAATCATTTTAGATAATGATAGTCGTTTTACTTGGAGACGTTAGAGTGCTATGTAAAAAGCTATGGGAACTCGTTAGGTAAGAGTACCGCCTATCACCCATAACAAAGATTGTCAGAGTGAACGGACGATTCAAACTCTGGAAGACTTGTTACGAGCATGTGTGATTGATTTTGGTAGGAATTATGATAGCCTCCTGCCTTAGCTTAGTTTTCTTATAACCATAATTATCACGCTGGTATCTGGGCCACTTCGTTTTGAGGCTCTTTATAGAAGAAAATGTCATTCACGACTTTGTTGTGCTAAAATAGGTGAAAAAGAATTATCTAGGAAACTACGGATAAAGTTTTCCAAGTTACGAAAAGATTTAAAGCCGTTGTTTATCAGCAAAAGGGTTATGCGGATAATCGGATGAGAACATTAGAATTCCGAGTAGGAAATCATGTGTTTCTGAAAGTGTCACCTTGGAAAGGTGTAGTTAGATTTGGCAACCAAGGGGAGCTTAGTCCCCGATATATAGGACCATTCGAGGTTCTGAAAAGAATTGGCCTAGTTGCTTATCGACTTTAGCTACCTAGTGAGCTTAGTGGTGTTCGAGACGTTTTCCGTGTCTCAAATTTGAAAAAGTGTTGGTCTGATGAGACATCAATAATATCGTCTGAGGGAGTTCGTGTTGATGATAAACTCCATTTCATTGAGGAACCAGTAGAGATTTGGACTCGAAAGCTCATAAACTCGGGCGAAGTTGTACCGATTTGGTCTAGTTAGATGTAATTCTAAATGAGGACCAGATTACGTAGGAACGTCGAAACCGAAATAAGTAGATATACCCTCATTTATTTCTATCTAAATCTAAATAGGACTTATCAAGGTAAAATTTCGGGACGAAATTTCCTAAACGGGGGAAGACTGTGACACCCGACAAATTTCGGTTCAATATTCGTACTAGCTTAACTCATGCTTAATTTTTGAAATGCGTCATTTGACTTAATTATGGTAATCAAAGAATTATTAAAGTTAGATAAGCCCATTTTTGCGCATTGTTTTGCATTTCGTGATTTTTGAAATTGCTTAATCGCGTAGCGGTTAAATACCCGGTAATGAACGTTGGTGACTGCCTGATGAATTTTAACAGTCCAATAATTGATATAATGCTCGAAATAGCATCAAATAATATATTTTGGGTGTGTATAAGTGAAATCATAATAAAATCTAAAAGCAATGTATTTTATCCTATGTTTTTCCGGTAATAGCGTGTGTTTCAGTTTTTGCCCGGTTTCACTACCAATACACTACCCGGTGTACAGTAAAATATATATTAATATATTTTCACTATTTTGAGTGTGAACAAATTAATATTTAAAGTATTGTAGTATAAAGGTTAAGATTTAAACAAAACTTGAAATATACATGGGGTTTAAATATGTAGTGTCTTTATAAATCAAATTTTGTAAAATATCCTTTGTTTTTATTCACCCAAGCCGTCCCCCCTACCCCCTAGCTCACATTTACCCAAGACTTTTGTCTATAAAGATTTAGACATAATCTTACTCAAATATTATACCAAGATTTGGAGATCTTAAGAAATCCAAGGAGAATCATCCAAAATATTATGGCCACTCAAACACTCCAACCCTCCTCTTCCTCTCTCCAAAACCGTAAATATGCCCCCATACACTCCAAATTTCGGCCACAACATCACCAACACTCTCCACACACTTTTCCTTCACTTTCTTGCAAAATCTAAGGTTCTTGGAGGTTCTTGAAGCATTTAGGAGCATCCAAGAGGTGTTTAAAGGCCAAATCCATCTTCTTCATCTTTTCTAGTGTTCATCAAGGGTATGAACTCTTTTCATTTTGATTTTGTGGTTTGAATGTGTTCAAGATTGTGTTCTTGAAGTGTTGTTCACCAAACCTTAAACCAAAAGATGAATGTTTTTAAAATGGAAATGGGTTTTCAAAATGGGTGTGTGTGTGCATGTGTGTGTGTATCCGTAGGTATATATATACATATGTATATGTGTGTTCTTGATTTTTATAAACAAAATTATATATGTGTTAAGTGGATGGTTTAATGATTTTTATGAAGGAAATGAGATTATATGAATAAGTATATGTTAAGTGTGATATAAAAACATGAATGTATATATGTATATGTGTGTGTGTCCGTAAGTATGTATGTATATATATGTGTGTGTGTTTTGATCTTTAGAACAAGATTACATATGTGTAAAAATGGATAATTAATGGGTTGGATAAAGGATATGGAATGAAATGAACATGTGTATGGGTAGTTTAGCCATGAAAATATGATTTTTATATATGTATGTATGTAAAACCGTGTGTATTTATGTGTGTATAAGTATATATTGGTTGAAATAATCTAAAGCTTGTTGTGCATTTGCACTTAAAAAGGTTAGATCTTGACATGCAAAGGTGTTTTAATGAAGTTATGATAATAAGGTCACTAAATGATTATAAATAACATGAACAAGTGCTAGGAAAATACTTACAAAAGATGTTGTCATATGACATGAAATTGGAAGATGTTATTTTGTGAAAAACTTGCTACATGTTTATTTAAGAAATTGCTAGATGAAAGTATAATAAGTATTTTGTTATGATGATTATGATATGATAAAATACATGATTTCTTAAAGTGTTAAATTGTTTTTAGATGTATGAAATATTAATGTAAGCAGTGATATATGATACTGGAAGTTTAAAAAGACTTAAAATGTAATTTTTATACATTTTTGTAAAGATATAAAAACTAATTTATATTCTGGAATAAATCATATTTTTAGAGACTTATAAACTTTATAAAATAAGTATTTTAAATGTATTATAAGAAAGATGTGATTAAACCTTACAATTAATAGTTTTTGATACGAAAATACGCGTAAAACGCATAGATGTAAAAATGTAAATATGTAAAAATATTATTTTCAACAGAATATAAAGTATATTTTCATATAAAAATATGAGATATAAAGTTTGGTACAAAAACTTAGAGTTTTAAACTCAAAAACGTGCAAGCTATGTATCCGGAAAAGCCGAAAACGATGATTTTCAACTCTAAAACGTAATATTTTTGTAAACTGATTTAGATCAGAAACTTTGGACATATTTTATGTTAACATATTGATCTAAAATTATTTATAAGGTAATGACAAAAATACGGGTATTGGGTTGCTTATGAAAACGTGATAATATGTTTAGATATATAATTTCATATGATTAATAAGTTGCTTATGAAAACGTGGTTAAATATCACGTTAAGCGTTAACCGTCATGTTGAAAAAAAATGCATACTAGTTAACTAGGGAAAAATGTATATTTTTCTAAGTGTTAGGAACTTTAACTATGACATGAGAATATTAAATTATATTTTCCTAAGTATATGAATAATATTGGATAAGTAAAAGTGTTTGTTTTACTTAGAAAACTTAAAAGACTAAATATGACTTTTATGTGTCATTTCATGTGTGTTATATGTGTTTATGTGATTAGTAGTATGAAAACTAGTCAAAGATATAACAAAAATAATGAGGCGTGTGTTATTATATATGTAACATTAATCAAGGCAAAGATCACCAACGGGTCCTTAAAATTAAGGGTTGATATTTTTGTAAATGAAACGTTTTCACGTAAGTCTAGTTAGGTTTTGGTGAACAACCTACACGGTTTTAGACTTGATATATGCGTGCATCTTTTGAACGGGTCCTTTGTGTATAGGATGTTCTTAGGTGGTGTTATTGTTGGGCTTATATGTTCTAGCTTTTGGCGTATTCATTGTGAGTTTCTCGGCCCCTTTTTAAATAATGTTTTATTTAACTGTTTTGGGGGAAAAACATGTATTTTGTTTATGATGTTTTGATATAAATTGGGAGAAATGTGAGTTTCTCGGCCCCTTTTTAAATAATGTTTCATTTAACTGTTTTGGGGGAAAAACATGTATTTTGTTTATGATGTTTTGATATGAATTGGGAGACATGTGAGTTTCTCGGCCCCTTTTTAAATAATGTTTTATTTAACTGTTTTGGGGGGAAAACATGTATTTTGTTTATGATGTTTTGATATGAATTGGGAGACATATTGTGTTTGACCAAAATGATGGCATGGGTGTTTGTTGTGAAAGTGTACACAGTGCCCTCTCATAATCATTTATCTCTCTTGGAGGGAGAGACCACAGGTTATATTGATAGATCTATCGGGATTGGAATTCCACCCCTCGTGATCAGTCGCTCTGATCGTTTTGACATGCGGGGGAATATAAGTTGAATGTTGTGAGGGAACCTCATTTCTTGGTTGATTATGGACTCATGACTTGATGATTCATTTGCCTTTCGGCCTTGCAAACCCTTTGACGTATGGTCGTGTTGATGTCTCAAAGCCAAGAATATCTATTGTGAATGAAAAGTGATTTTTCTTATGATTAAAACCCGAAAACTCACCAACTTTATGTTGACTCAGTTTTTACATGCTTTTCAGGTACAAAGTGATGGGCATAGGAATTTGTGGAAGGATAGTTTCTGGACTACAAACTCCACATTTGGTTTATGTGTTTTGGGACCGCTTTGTTTAAAATTTTGTTTGGCTCTACTTCAAACAATCTACGCTTTATTAAGACAATATCGTATTTTATTTTCTTAATGAAAAATTATGGGATGTTGACGTATCAACATTAACACTTTTAATTACCTTTTAAATTAATGTGGACGTTTGCTTTATAATTAATGGGTGCCAACTTCCCTCCTTACACCACAGTATCGTGTCTTTCCGCTGCGACGATTTTTGGGGTGTGACACATGATTTTATTAGGGATTATAGTGCTTTACACGATTTGGAACCACATTCAAGTCCTTTTAAAAGTTCGAGGTTGATTAATAAATCTTAGCGGGGAAATTCGAGTAGTACTACCGGGTGCGACGGCACCCCACCCTTGACTGGGCGTCATGTGGTGCAAATTCTCCTTAAAGGTTATGGGTCATCCTGGTTAGATGGCGACAATGCAAAAGTAACGCTTAGCTTTCATCTCGACGTGTTGACAAGCAATAAACATACGGTCTTGCAAATCGTCTAATAAAATGGATTTTTTTTGTTTACCTGTGTTATGAACGGTACCTTTTATTCATATACAAATCTCATTGCTGGGCCATTCAAATGTCAGAAACATGAACAAACTGGTTTCAGGAAATCATGTTGTGGGAATACCGTCAAAGAAGTTCTCTAAAACTGATCACTGCTCAGCATGTCTGAAAAGGAAAACAACATAGAATGTCTTTTAAGTCCAAGCTGGAAAACTAAATTTCTACACCTTTACAAATGCTTCATATAGATCTTTTCGGACCAACAAATGTTCAAAGCATTGGAAAGAAATCTTATTGTTTAGTCATCATTGATGATTTTACTAGATTTTCTTGGGTTTATTTCTTGCATGCAAAATCTAAAATTGCTGAGTAATTAACAGAATTTATTAGTAATGTTGAAAACCAATTGGATGCAAAAGTAAAAATCTTGAGAAGTGATAATGGAACCGAGTTTTAAAAATATTAATATGGACTCAATTTGTGCAGAAAGAGGGATTGCGCGACAATTCAGTGCTCCATGAACTCCTCAGCAGAATGGAGTTGCAGAACGCAAAAACAGGTTACTAATTGAAGCTGCAAGATCCATGTTAGCAGATGCTAAACTTTCCATCACATTCTAGGATGAAGCAATTGCTACCGCCTGCTTTGTACAAAACAGGACCCTATTGGTTCAGGATAAACATAAAACTCCTTACGAATTGTTATTTGGGAGGAAACCGAATATTTCTTATTTGAAAGTGTTTGGTTATCCTGTCACGATTCTAAATTTAAGTGATCATCTCGGTAAATTTGAGTCAAAATCTGATGACGGTTTCTTTCTTGGATACTCATCAATGTCTAAAGCATATTGCGTGTTTAATAGACGTACAAATGTTATCCTTGAATCTGTAAATGTGAAATTCTAAGAAAATTCTTTTCCATCAGTGGCTCATGGTCCCAGCTGGTTTTTTGATTTAGATTCGTTATCCAAATCTTTCAATTCTAACTTGTTTGATTTTTCAGGAAAATCAAATAAGGAACCAGGAGATTTAGGATCTTTCAGTGACGGTTCAGACAACGATGACGATGATAATCTCAGTTCTGAGTATCCGTTCATGTCTTTTCGTGATCCGCATGTTGAATATTTAACTCACTCACAAGATTCATCTGTTTCTCATGAAGCTCAAGAATCAAACAATGAAGCAGATCTTTCAAATCAGCAACACTCTACTAATGATGGTGAATCTGTTCATAATCAACCATCATCAGATCCGAATGTTGAAGTTATTCCAGAATCTTACGATTACTTCATCAATTCACCAGAAAAAGTTCCTAATTTTACTCCGCACACTTCTACAATTCTGCAAGATCTACCGAATCTGAATCAGTCTAATCTGAAGACACAAATACAAGGTGAAGAAATTTCAACTCACCGTGTTCACAAGAATCATCCTATCTCTCAGATTATAGGTCCTTTGAATCAAAGAACTATGAGAAGTCAGACTGAACATGCAAATATCTGTCTCTGCTCATGTTTTCTTTCTCAAGTGGTACCAAAGAACATTTCAGAAGCGTTGCTAGCTAACAGCTGGATAGAAGCAATGCAAGAGGTGTTACTTCAGTTCAGAAAGCAAGAAGTATGGAAATTAGTGGACTTACCAGAAGGAGAAAATGCTATTGGTACAAGATGGTTGTACAAGAACAAGCCAGATGAATGTGGCATTGTTGTGAGAAATAAAGCCAGACTAGTTGCACAAGGTTACACTCAAGAAGAAGCTATTGACTACGAAGAAGTGTTTGCTCCGGTCGCTCGACTAGAAGCTATTTGCGTTTTCTAGCTTATGCCTCATTCATGAATTTCAATGTGTACCAAATGGATGTAAAAGGCGCATTTTTGTACGGACCAATTACCGATGATGTGTACGTTAGGCAACCTCCAGGATTTGAATACCCTGAGTATCCACATCGTGTATACAAACTAAGCAAAGCTTTATAAGGTCTACATCAAGCTCCAAGGATTTGGTACGAGACATTATCAAAACATCTACTCGAACATGGTTTTACCAGAGGTGAAATTGATCCAACTTTATTCATGAAGCAGGAGAATGAAGATCTACTGTGTGTTCAAGTGTATGTAGATGATATTATCTTTGGATCAACAAGTTCGTCCATGTGCAAAGAATTTGAGGAAATCATGAAAGCCAGATTTCAGATGAGTTCTATGGGGGAGATCAATTTCTTCCTTGGATTGCAAGTTAAACAGTCTGCAGATGGAATTTTCAACAATCAATCAAAATTGTTAACAAATTGTTGAAGAAATTCAATATGCAAGATTGTCAGACTATTAGAACTCCAACTGATGTGAACTGCAAGATCCAACCTGATCCAAATGGCAAATCTGTTGATCAAACACTTTACAGATCAGTTCACTGATGTATTATACTACATTAAGACCAGACATCATGTATGTTGTATGTGTATGTGCAAGTTATCAGTCTGATCCTAAAGAGTCTCACCTCATTGCTGTCAAACGTATATACAGATATCTCAAAGGTAATCCTAATCTCGGTTTATGGTATCCTTAGGAAGGGAATTTTGAATTATATAGTTATTCTGATAGTGACTTTGGTGGTTGTGTTCTTGACAGGAATTCAACCACAGGTGGATGTCAGTTTCTAGGTCCTCGTCTAGTCTCTTGGCAATGCAAAAAGCAAACCAATGTTTCTGTATCCACTGCTGAAGCAGAGTACATCGCTGCATCTGCTTGATGTTCTCAAGTTTGGTGGTTACAAAATCAATTGCTTGACTACGAGTTTAACTTTCTCAAAACTCCTATTTACATCGACAATAATGCTACAATGTTCATTACTGCTAATCCTATTCAACACTCAAAAACAAAACATATTGAAATTCGATATCACTTTCTTCTAACAGACAACTCTGAAAAAGGTTTAATAATTTTGATTAAAGTTCATACCGACAAACAACTGGCAGATCTTTTCACAAAATCCTTATTGTCAGGATGATTTGAATTTTTAATTCAATCAATAGGATTAATTAACCATGATTAATTCACGTTTCAAGAAAACAAAATACAAAATCAAAAAATTTAAAATTCAAAAATATAATAAGGCGTTGTCATTTAGTGTCTCTCATGTCTTTTTATTTATGCATTGTGTGTGTGCATGAAAAAGAAAAAGAAAAAGAAAAAGAAATGAAAATCATATCGTAAGAATCTGATTTGCAAAAAGTGAGAAATGATAGATACACTAAGTATTATCTGAGTCATCATTTTCAATAATAAAGACTGATAAGTGTTAGCTGATGTGCTAGACAGCTCAGACAATTAAACTTAACAAGTAGGTTCATTGTTAATAAACATACAAGTCAATGATATTTGTGTTAAGTTCCGTTGTTACTTTAAACATACATGTCTAAATATATCTCTTTTGATGAAATGCTAGTGGTGTTACTTTAAACATAATTGGGTAACGATGCAATATAATTCAGTGTGATGAACCGCATTGTGAGCTTCTTTGTTGTGGTACCCACAGACCTGAAGTCTCACACTAAGTCTCTTTTGAGCTTCAAGGTGCAGTAAAAGATTCCCAAAGATGGAACAGAAAAGAGTCCCAAATGTGGACCATTACCAAAATTCCAAAATGGAATTCAAAAGATTCCCAAAGGGAACGCAATCAAAAGATAATTACAAAAAGGAATTCAAAAAGAAGTCCCAAAGTGGACCAAATCCCAATAAGATAGAATAATCCAATTCCACACTGCTTATGTTGTAAGTGACCAAGTTTTTGTTATAAGTGCATTCTGGTGGACTTTGGTAAGGAAATAGATTAACACATGTATACATGTGGGTCACACAAGTCATTTTAATCGAACCTTAATCTCATCATGTGACTGAAAAAGTAAGTGTGCCAACTCGAGTTAATTGGTATGTTATCATATCATCACTCAAACAATCACAAGTCATTGCGATTTCTAGATTCATTGCATTGCATTCGTATTTACTTTTAATGTGCGTACTTTGTATGTGCAGGAGTGTGGATTCATTAATGCCACAACGACATCCTTTGTAAACTAAAAAATATAGAGATAATTCAAGTTTATGGGGAGAAATTCGTTAGAACTTATATCTTGAAAAGAAAAAGAAAAAAATAAGAAAAATATCAAAAATCAAGTGTTGAATGAAAGGATCAAATGATTTATGAAGGCAAAAATGTTGTTTATGATAAACAAAATCCAAGGTCTTGTAATTATTTTTCATTAAAATGCTTCGGGATATTGAAATATTGGTGGTGCAAAATTTTAGTGAAAAACCGACTTAATAAAAATGATGAGGAAAAATAAAAATTGTTGATGAAAAGTGTTTTAATGAGAATTTTAATTTGTTGCCCTAATTCATGATTGACAATTAATTGCATAAACCCAATTAAGGTGTCTTGTCTAACTAATTTGTCAAGAATGTGTGCAGGTGCAATAAATGTAGTTGAAAAAGTCAACAGTCGAAAAACAAGAAAATGTTCATGATACTGTTTAGCCGGGTTAAACAAGTCAAGGTGTAGTCGTTTCATGACTAATGTGCTTTATTGACCAAATGTTGACACGACTCATCTATTGACCCGTCTCAACAGTGTGATATGTTAAAGACTTGTGATGAATTGTTGACACGACCAAGTTATGACCCGTCCCAACAATGTATCACATAACAATGACTTGACCCGTCTCAAAATTCACTTGATGAACATGGGTGAACAATGTTGACACGTCTCAACAGTGTTTGACACGTCCCAACAGTTGTTTGACACGACCAAGCCTTTTTATGAAAAATCATTTAACTGTACAAACACTCTGACCCGTCCCAACAATGTTGACACGACTCAACAGTGCTTGACCCGTCTCTACAGTGTGTGACCCGACTAAGTGTTTTTACATGTTTAAAATTTTTGTTCATCACTTGACCCGTCCAAAAGGGTTTCACCCTTCCCAACAGTACATGACCCGTCCAAGGGAATTGGGCCTGAGTTGACCCGTCCGAGATTTTTGTCCCGTCCCAAATCTCAACCCTAGTTCAGCCGACTCATCATTCATATAAATACCCTATTCATAACTCTTAAAATCATTTTGCAGTAAAAACCATCACACAATCATCACCATTTACTCAAATCCTCTCATATCTATTTCAATCTTGAGTTTTATATCAAGTGTCTAAGATTGAAAAAGGTATTTACACCATGATCGATCATCATCGTCATCACTAAACATCATTTCGTCCGATTAATTCAAAGTTTGATGTTGAACAGTAAAAATCAACTGAATCGAAACTTTGATTTTGTGCCTAAAAACTGAAATCAAATGGGTAAATAGGTTAATCTAACTATAAATCACCAACAATCATCTGTTGAATCATCTTACATCACCTAATATGAACAAAATCATGCACCAAGTTTGAAAAATTCGAAACCGTCATTGTTAACCTTGAACATCAAAGAATGTTATTGTGTATTAAATGTCATTAACCTTGATTCAGAGGTTAATTCGATAATAAAACATGACTTTGATCCATCAACACAAAATCATTCATGAACAAAATTTTGATATAAGTGTTTTAGTGTGACAAGTTAAAATATGATCTAACAGTTGACTATGTCATTTATGAACAAGGGTTTTAAACAAAATGATTATATCAAATTGCTTTTAATGAATGTATTAAATGTACTAAGTACAATTGTTACATTATGTCACCACACTTAAATTACTTGTTGCATAAATTTGAGTACTTGTAATTTCTGATTTCTAACACAGAGGTATCTGATTTCAGATGAATTCTCTCAAGTATGAGCCTAAGCATAATATTGTGGCTATGCTGGATGAGTCTATTCCTGAAGCCAATGGGTATCAGGAAATGATCCTCTTTCTTCGCAGAACTAAATATGTTTATGCCATGTGCGCAAAGCCTATTGTGTACATGAGGTTGATAGAGAATTTCTGGAAGTCAGCTGAGGTAGTTACCAATGAAGAGGAGTGTCTGTGGTTCGTGGTCATATTACCAGATAGTTATAAGTGACTGTGTCTGAAGAATCTATACGTGATGCTCTATTTTTGGATGAAGATGAGATTGAAGCTTTAGATGAGTATACGACTGTTGAATGTCAACATTGCTTTGTGAATATGGGACATCCCCCTATATTTCCAAAACAACAGTTCGTAAGAGCGAGGTTGAGCAAACAATGGCAACTACTTTGCTATGTTATCCAACATTGCTTATCAAGACGGAGTGCTGGGTTTGATACTTTTCCGTCTGATATTGCTTCACCAATTGTCGCTATAGCCATGAATAGAAGATTCAATATGGCTAAATGGATAATGAAGGGCTTCATTTTCAATTTGGTAAAGGGTAAAAGGTTCAAATTTCTCATGTATCCGAGATTTTTGCAACTAATTATCAACGAAGCCTATCCATAGATCAAAGAGAATGGGATAAATGGAAGAGTATTTGAAACTGATGACATGAATGCTTCATCTTACAGAAAGATGGAGCATGGGAAATGTAGAAGAAGTTTCTCTGTTCGACTATATGCGAGATATAGAGAATAATGAAGAAGACATTAGTATTGAGTATCATCATATTGCCCAAGGTGAATTGTTTGATCCATTGGAGATTGTAGATGAGATTCCTGATTTACTGGAAGATGCTGATACTGATGATGATGAAAATCAGGATGATGAGACTGAGGAAAATGATAGTTCTGATGATGAAAGTTCAAGTGAAAATTCTGATAATGATAGTGGGAATGGTGGTAATGAGATAGGAAATGAACCAGATACGAACGAAGAAGAAGTTATGATTGAGAATATTTCTGCTGATGAACCAGTTGAGGATGTTTTTATTAAAGATGTGATTGTGCAAGAACATGTGATTGAAGAAGAAGTAGAACCAATTTATGTTCTACAAATTGCACAAGAAATTGTTGCAACTGAAGCTAAGTCTGAGGCACAGTCAGATGACGAAGCTGAAGTTGAGTTATTTGTCATTAAACTAGTTGAAGTCTCTACTGCATCGATTCTTGATGCAACTCAATAGTCTGAACAACCCAAGGAGTCTTCACCAAAGGTTGGTCAAGATGTGGATATAGACTTCAATGAAGAGGAGAATGAAGTAATACATTTGAAAAGGATGATTGCAAAGCTACTCGATGAGAATGAGAAGCTTAAGGCTTCAAATGAAAGGAAGAAGAAAAGACTTACAGAGTACTGGGAATCTCATGTGAGAAACTCCGAAGTCTTTAACAAATTAGATGCTGAATATGAGAAGCTCAAAGAGGATCATGAAGAGCTTCAAGCAGACTACAACACTCTCAAAGCTGAGAAAGAAGTGTTAGAAAAGTGGCTAGCAGAGAAAGAAACTGAATCCTCCGAATCCGATAAGGATTTTTGTGAAGAAGAAGACGTTGGAGTGTCTGAAACTCGAAGGGACATTACAGTTCACTATACTCGATCAAGAAGATCAACTGGAGTGACTGAACAAACTAAAGTATCTGTCCCTATTTCCGATGATGTTGCTGCTGTTATTGTTATATCTGACAAAGTGGAGGGAAAACGTAAGTTAGATGGGGTGCCAGAAATTACTTAAGCAGATGCTGTGAAAAAGAAGGCACGAACCGAGGAGATTGCTCAGGATGAGCCGGTTCAGACTGAAACAGTCAAGGAGATTGAAACAACCGATATTTCTACTGAAGCTGGTACGTCTGTGATTGAGCATGAAGTTTCCGTAGTTGAGGATATTCCTACAGATCTTGATGCAAGATTTGCATATCTCGAGCAATTGAAGTATAATTCCGTTTATTTGAATGGACTAACTGTTAGTCAAATAAACGAAGAATATGAAAAATGCATAACTGCTCAATAATGTGTGGAAGGAGATGTAAAGGAATTTGTGGTAGAACCGGGCGAGTGGATACCCTTACAAGAAAGTCTAAATATTGATGATCTTCCACCTGAAGAACTCTATCATCAATATCCGGAGGATATGACTACCAGTGATATGAGGTCGTGGTTGCAGTCAAGAAATTATCCGTACAAAAGCTTAAAGAGGTTGAAGTCACAATCGCTGAGAAAAATTGTTAAAAGCTTTCAAGCTTCGGAGAAGATGCAGAACCGAATGCTTTTTCTTGACTACAACAATCCACAATACTATGAACTTACCAAGAGGTTCAGGGAATTAGAGCTCAAGGAAATTCCTCGCATGTCATTGCCAGTTGATGCTCACAAGAAGCGAAAGGATCTAATCGATATGTTTCCAAGTGAAGTGAAGTCATACAATGTTCCGATAGAAAACATAGAATCTTGGCATAAAGCTTCTACAGCTGGAGATGTAGTGAGATCGATGTTGAACAAAGGACAATCTGTGGGTGTTCTTTTGGATTCTATGATTGTTCCGGAGAAAAACAAAGATGTGAAGATCATTGCGTGGAAATATGATGAGATATTTGACGCATTCTTGATCAAGAGAATTAATGGATTGTGTGATGTATATCACTATTACACGAGCATCTTCAAGCTTCATGTTCAAGATCTAAAGGACCTTCACAAGTTACCATTGATTAATCATACTAAGGCTGAAAGGGGAAACAAGTTAGTGATGTTTCTTGATGCTGGCATAAGTCGGATGCCACAATATTTGCAAGTTCGTGGACAACAAGAATGTTGGACCTGAAGTTTAGTCTAATATTATCAACACTGTCAAAGTCAACAAATGTCAACATCAACGATCAAAGTCAACGAAAAAGTCAACACGACGTGTTTGGGAGGAAGATTAGAGACAAGACGTTGAAGACGACGGAGTTTAATTGTTATTAAATATATTTTGTGTCAACAAAATATATTTTGTCTTAATGACAAAATATATACTAGACTTAAACTTTAGGGGTTTATTTGTATTATTGTTTATTTGTCATGTTTTAGTCTAAGTCTAGGGTCCTAATTGTCATTAGTCTAAAGTGTCATTAGGCTATAAATAGTAAATGGCAATTAGGGTTTTGGAAGCTTGAATGAGCCATTGATTGGGGTTTTCCACTTTGTAAATCTGATGCAATCAATACAAGATCAAATCTGAGTTTTTCATTGTGTTCTCCATGTTCTTCATCTAGTTCATAAATACTTTATAATTTTGATCCAAATCTTCATAAAAATACTGATTCATTAGTGTTTTGGGACCAACAATTGGTATCAGAGCCTAAGGGGATCCATTTTTCAATCAAAAACATCAGATTTGTTGAAGATCAAGAGGCTGTTCATCAAAATTTTAGATAGAGAAAGTTGGGTTTTAAGAGAGAGAAAGTATATTTGAGTTTGAGTTTTCATATTTTCATCAGATCTACTTCAACATTCATCAGATCTATTGTTTTTAGCAACATATTTGTGATCTACAAGCTGAGATCTACAAAAAAAAGAAGAAGATATTATCGATCTAAACTTTTTCTCTCTCACACAGTGTGTGTGTGTTCTTGGTGTTCATGAAATCTTCATATCTGCAAGATTAGCGAAACTAGTTAATATCTGAACGAAAGTACAAAATTTTGAGCGAATCTATGCAGTTATGCTGCCCGACCAGTTGCATAGCTTCACCTGTTGTTCTTAGCGAACCTATAAGTTCGCCCACTTGGAAGCCGGCGAACCTATAGGTTCTTGCGTCACTACCTTGCAAAACCTTCCAGATCTGAGCGAACCTACCATTTTTTCACTCTTCCTACACCAACAAAACCTGAAAATCACAACCAAACCAACAACCATTATCAACCATTTCAGATCTGTTAACTTTAAACTTAAAAAAATATCTCTAAAACTAAACAAACCCATTTCACTTCCAGATCTACATCACAACTACGTTCAGCCATATCCCCAACCACATCGTTCAACAAGATCTACACTCCAAAAGCAAACCACCTCACCACTGTAACCATATCTCGTAACATCACCTCAATCTATAACCATCACAGAACCCAAACACAACAAATTACCAACAAATCTGAAACGTGTCATTGTTCCTGCTCGAACGAACAAAAAGATTGTGAAGTAGTTGTGTTTAAGAACAACAAGAAGCAGCAGATCAAGTTCGAATTTTTTTGTTTTTGTGTTGTTGATGCGTTATGATGTTGTTGTCTGTCGAGCAGAAAGAGAGAGAGAGAGAGAGAGAGAGAGAGAGAGAGAGAGAGAGAGAGAGAGAGAGAGAAAGACATGTGTTGTCGCTGCTGCTTAAAGAACAAGAAGAAATCGTGTGTGTGTTTATGTTTGATCTAGATCGAGACTGAGGTTGTTTATGTTGAGAACAGAAGAAAGCAAAGAGCAAGAATAGATCGAAGCAAGAAGCAGCACCGATGTTCATGTTGTTTTGATGCTGCTGATAGGTTCAATTGGATCGATATCGCTCAATGATCAGAATGAAATAAGCACACAAACACAGTTTAATCAACAACACAATTCATTACGTAATAATTCTCTTTGTATTAATGATCAAAGCAAAGTTGTAGTATAAAATGCAGGAGAATGAAGTCACACACAGTTAACTCTCTCTCTAACGTGAATATGCGATCTAGACTCTCTCACTAACATTCTCTTACTACATGCTTTATGCAACAATACATTAGGGAAAATAACAAAATTAACCCTAAACTATACAAAATGTATAAAACAAAGTACAAAGTAAATCTTAACAGAAATAAGCCCTAACAGTACTCCCCCTAAGATTTATCTTTGAACTTCAAAAGTCTTCAGTTTTCAACACTTGCTCTTTCAGCATCAATCTCTCACCATTCTTCTGGTTCATCCTTGACATCCAACAACTGTTTTCCTTTATAATCTTCTTGTTCTTTTAAAGCTTCCTCAATGCATGACTTGAACTATTCTGCAATCTTTGCTTGTCTCGGCTTTGATTCATTTGTGAGGATGGCACAGGCATTCATGCGTTTCAGAGTATCAAGAGTTAGACCTGCAAAATCAATGTTAGCAAAAAATTCATATGGCATTTCTTGCCCTTTTGTTTGCACTTCTAATGTACCCTTCGCAGTCACACGCATAAATTCGATCTCTGGAATATCAATCTTCACAAGGTTAGCATTGAGTAATGCCTTCCTTAGTCGGATTTTCTCAGAAGCAGCTGCAATCACTTCGATCATTACCACAAATAATTTGCGATCAGCTTCAGCAATTGGATCTTTGCACTTCTCCATTGTGTAATTTCTCAGATGATCGATGTAAGATGGATGTAGCAGCTTCAGCTCGAACGTGCTAAATAAGGTGATCATGTCCTTATCCCAGTCATCCAAATTACGTACCAATTTCAACTCATAAGTTTCCTGATTGTAGAAAAACTTAAGAATTGGTTTTGTTGCTTGTGTACCATCAATCACTTTCAATACTGGATTTGTCACTTTATCAAAGTATTCATCCGAAAACTCTTCCAGATACATATCTCTCACTACCAACTTCTTTGATTTCCTCGTTTTCTTGCTCTGAACATAAGCAGTATCTTCTTGTTGTCCTCTAAATTCCAAAAATTTAGGCAAACGGCTTATCCTAGCATCTAACAACATCGCACATTTATCACCACGCTCAGCATGCGTGTGATTAATCAATCTTAGTTTGTGCAACTCCTTCAAATCTTGCACTTCCAACTTGAAAATACTTGAGTAATAATGGTAAACATCGCATAAACCATTAACTCATTTAATCAAAAATGCATCAAACACTTCGTCATATTTCCATGCTATGATTTTCACCTTCTTGGACTTTTCCGGTACGATCATGGAATCGAGCAGTTCAGCAACAGACTGACCTTTACTCAGCAGAGATCTAACAACATCTCCTGTTGTGGCGGATTTATGCCATGATTCTCGTACATCCATAGGAATATTGTATGACTTCATCTCACTTGGAAACATGTCAATCAGCTCCTTTCTTTTCTTGTGTGCATCTTCTGGTAAAGCCATCACTGTTATATCTTTGGGTTCGAGTACTTTGTATCTCTTTGTCAGCTCATAGTATTGCGGGTTGTTGTAATCCAGGAAAAACATTCGATTGTACATCTTCTCAGTCTTCATGAAACTTGTCACAATCTTCTTCAGAGATTCATGTTTCAGTCTTTGCAAAGTCTTGTATGGATAGTTCCTCAAACTTAACCATTCACGCATGTTTCTAGATGACATTTCTTCTGGATTTTGATGATAAAGTTCTTCCGGAGGTAAATCATCAATGTTCAGGCTTTCTTGCAATGGCGTCCACTCTCCCATTTCTACAACAAATTCCTTCTCATCTGCCGTTGCCTTATCTTGTGCAGTCAAACACTTCTCATATTCTTCATTAATTTGACTCACTGTCAGCCCATTCAGATATACTGGATTATACTTCATTCTTTCAAGATAAGCAAAACGTTCAGGCAGATCAGCTGGTATCTCAACGTCAGGATTAACTTCAGGCTCAGCCTCAGGTTCAGACTCTGTGAAATCTATATCATCCAGATCATCAAGTGCCTCAATCATTGGTGCAGTTTCAGTTTGAACCGGCTCAAACTGAATTGCTTCTTCAGTCACAGTTTCTGGCACATTTTCAACAACTTCAACCACTTCAGGCACTTCAGTTGCCACTACAGATTCAGATTGAATCGGCTCAATCTGAACTGTTTTATCAGTTTCAGCTTCTTTCACAGTTTCATCCACCTTCGCCATTTCAGCCACCTCAGTTTCAGTTACAGATTCAGATTGAATCGGCTCAATCTGAACTGTTTCTTCCATTCTTAGCTTCATCGGGAATAGTAATTGGTGACTCATTCCTCTCGCCCACATTCTTCGTGCCACGTGCTCTAGTATAATAAACTTTGACTTCTTGAGTAGGCTCGGCCACTTCCATTACATCATCCGAAAAATCTTTATCTGATGTAGATCCAGACATCTTTGATTTGGTTTCTTCTAACCAGTTTTCTAACATCTCCTTCTCAGCATCAAGAGTATTACATTCCGCATATAACTCTTTATAGTCCTCTTTCAACTTTTCATGCTCATCCTTCAACTTTTCATGTTCAGCCTTCAACTTCACATAATCAGCATCTAATGCTTTGAATGTTTCCAGATTCTGATGATGAGTAGCCCAAAACTCTTCTAATCTCTTCTTCTTTCTTTCATTAGATGCTTTCAACTGTGCATTAGCATCCAAGAGTTTGGCTACCATCTCTTCTAACTCAGCAATTTTCTCTTTATCTTCATTCACATTAACACTTGAACCAACTTTTGGTGAAGACTCCAAAGGTTGTTCAATATTTTCAGCAGCTTTGAGGGATGTGGCAATATCAGTAGTACCAGGAACACTCACACAAGCATCAGTTTCATCGTCTGTCTGTGCCACAAACTCTACTTCTGCTGTAACTTCATTAGCAATCTGTACAATGTCCACTATCTCGGGCACATTTACATCTTCAATAACATCCGGCTCCTCAACTAACACAGGTTCAATCACAGACTTAGATCTTCGAGATCTTGAATATTGAACAGTAATATCCCTAGGAGATTCAATCACAACTTCTTCTACAACAATAACAACCTCAACAGGTTCCTCAATCACAGCTGGTTCTATAACTTCGACATTTTCTGTTTCAATTTCCATTGGTTCATCAACCTCAACATTCTCTGCCTCCTCAGAAACTGATTCAGCACCATCATTACCATTTTCATCATCACCACCATTATCACTATCACCTTCTTCATTCTCATCATTCTCAGACTCATTCTCATCCTCTGGATGTCGAGCAAAATACTCATCATCATCCAACAAGTTATCAGGCACCTCATCAACTAGGTCCTGTGGATTCACTATCTCTCCATGTGATATGTGATCGTATATTGAATCAATGTCCTCCACATTATTTGCTATATCCCGCATATAGTCAAATAATTCAACACTTTCAACATTCCCTATACTCATCTTTCGATATGATAGATCATTCATATCCTCAGTATATAATATTCCTCCAGCAACACCTTCTTCTCTGATGATAGGATAAGCAACATTAATCATCAATTGCAAGAATCTCGGATACATGAGAAACTTGAACCTTTTGCCTTTCACCAAATTAAATACAAACCCTTTCATAATCCACTTCGACATGTTGAAAGGTTTGTTCTCTGCAATAGCAACAATTGGAGATGCAATGTCAGAAGGGAAGTTATCAAACCCAGCACTCCTTCTAGACATGCATTGTTGTATCACATAACAGAGTAATTTCCACTTCTTTCCCAACCGAGCTCTAACAAACTGCGACTTTGGAAATATGGGAGGATGACCCATATTCACAAAACATGCCTGACACTCAGCAGTAGTTAGCTCATCATTGGCACCAACTTCATCATCATCAATCCTTAGACTCTTCAGATACAGTCAACTATAAATCTCTAGTGATTTCCTCTAACAACTGAGACTCCATCCTCATCAGTTACAACCTCAGCTGTTCTCCAAAAACTTTTGATGAGTCTAGCATATATCACAGGCTTTGCACACATAGCATAGACATACTTCGTTCTTCTAATAAACCTGATCATGTCTCTATACCCTTCTGTTTCTGGTATAGCTTCATCTAAACATGCTACTAGATTATGCTTAGGCTCAAATTTCAGATTCTCCATCTGTTTAAACAAAACAAGACACATGTGTTAGATTTTTCATGCATAAATAACAGATTTGTATAAGTATTTAAACAAAAAGTTACAATGTAGAACAATCACATGATCAATTTATCACCTAAGTTATACTATCAATCAGATATTCACCATTTTGATTAACATAACTTTTGGAGATTAATGATCATATAATATTTTACACTTAACAACTTAACAGTTTAGACACTTAAGACACAAATCTGAAATTTGTATGACAAAGTTGAATAACATGTTTAAGCTCAGTTTTAACATTGATTTGTTACTTCTTAACACACATTTTATCATTTTGAGGTTAAAACTTAAGAACATTCAACAGGTCATCAATGGCGGTTCGACAGTTATGAATAATTTTGGTTGATTCTGTTGATTTTAAGAAATTTTGATGCAAATTAATGACAAATTGTTGATAATCGACAGTTTTTACACATAAAACAACATTCGATTTCAGTTTTAACACGTAAAATCAAAGTGTCGATTCAGTGATCAAAGTACTGTTCATCATCATTTTTCGTTTTAACAGTCGATTTGAAGGTTATCAAGGTCGAATCACATAAAATATACCTTATTCAATCAATCAAACTTGTTACAGATCAAACGATTGAATATGATAATCAACGATTTATGTGCAGGGGATTTCCTTGAAAGTGTGAGTGAAAAATGATAAGTGTTGTGAAGAGGCGGGTTTTTATATGATTGAAAAATTAGGTCAAACTTATTGTGACGGGTCAACAAAATGGGACGGGTAAACAATTAAGCCCAATAAGCCTGGACGGGTAAAGCACTGTAGAGACGGGTAAAGCACTGTAGATACGGGTAAGAGTTAGGAACAACTACACCTGTTTTGATTTTACTCATCACCCGGCTGTATAGCGATCTTCTAACATCACCCGGCTTGCACAATGACTGTTGTTCATTACCCGGCTGCATAGTGATTTCTCTATCATCCGGCTATATTTCTCTTCATCACCCAGCAACACAGTTGTCTTCTTTACCCGGCTTCATAGTGTTATTCACTTACCCGGCTGCATAGAATCTTCATTCTATAACCCGGCTATACAAGTGTCAACACTACTTCACCCGGCTGTATAGTTACATACAACTTGTCACCCGGCAGATATCAATGACTTCTTCACCCGGCAACATAGTAACTTGTTCATTACCCGGCTGGTAACAACTCTTCATTACCCGGCAGCACAGTAGTCATAATATCTTCATCCGGCTTCAATTCTTCTTTTCAATCACCCGGCTTGTATCAAACAACACACTTACCTGGCTAAATAGTCTACTTCATTACCCGGCTAAATAGTGTCTTCTGATATCTTTGCCCGGCTTCAACACTTAAGCGATTTTTCTCATTTTTCTCCGTCTGTTGACTTTTCAACTGCATTTATTGCACCTGCAAACATTCTCGACATATTAATTAGACAAGACATCCTTATTAGGGTTTTTGTCATCTTAAAATTCAAAAACATTTTAGGGCAACAAAAATTAATTTAATGAAAATTCCTTTTTCATTTCTCTCACAAAAATGTTTTTGCACAACCAATATTTCTATATCCCGAAGCAATTTTCTTAAAAATAAATCACAAGACCTTGGATTTGTTTTTAACACATCCAATACACCAGTTGCTTTCATTAACCACAAGATCCTAACTTCAACACACTTATTTCAAAATATTTTTGGCTTTTGGTAATATTTTTCTTCTTCACTTATTCTCCCCCTAAACTTGAAATTTCTTGAAATTTTTAAGTTTAACAAGGATGTCGAAACGTCAATAAAGATTCCATATGCCTGCACACACAAAGCACACACATTAAAATAAAGACATATGCAATGCAATGAATCAAAATATCGCAGTGAGATCATACCACACATTATCTGAACAATTTTTGCAAGTTTTGAATAGACATTTGACTTATGTTTGATTGAGTGATGATATGAAAACATACCAATTAGCTCGAGTTGACACACTTACTTTTTCAGTATCATGATGAGATTAAGGTTCGATTAAAATGACTTATGTGACCCACATGTATACATATGTTAATATATTTCTTTATCAACCACTACCTGAATGCATATTGCACAAAAACCTGGTCACTTACAATCATAGACAGTGTGGAATCTGGGTTCTATTCGGATTTGGTCCACTTTGGGACTTCTTTTGATTCCATTTTGGAATTTAATTTCCTATCGTTCCCCTTGGGAATCTTCTGAATTCCTTTTTGGATTTTTTGTTTGGTGATGGTCCACATTTGGGACTCTTTTTGTTCCAACTTTGGGAATCTTTTGCTGCACCTTGAAGCTCAAAAGAGACTTCGTGTGAGACTTCAGGTCTGTGGATACCACAACAAAGAAGCTCACGATGCGGTTCATCACACTGAATGTTGGTCTGCTTTTTGCATTGCCAAGAAACAAGTCTTGGACCCAGAAATTGACATCCACCCGTAGTCGATTTCCTGTCAAGAGCACACCCACCAAAGTCACTATCAGAATAACTATATAATTCAAAATTGCCCTCATAAGGATACCATAACCCGAGATTCGGTTTCCCTTTAAGGTATCTGAAAATACGTTTAACAGCAACCAGGTGCGACTCTTTTGGCTCAGACTGATATCTTGCGCACACACATACAGCATACATAATGTCCGGTCTTGACGCAGTAAGATACATCAGTGAACCAATCATTGATCTGTACAGTGTTTGATCAACAAATTTGCCTTTCGGATCCGGCTGGATCTTGCAATTCACATCAGATGGAGTTCGAATAGTCTGACTATCTTGCATCTTGAACTTTTTCATCAACTTTTCAACAAACTTTGATTGGTTGATAAAAATTCCGTTTGCTGATTGTTTTACTTGCAATCCGAGAAAGAAATTAATCTCCCCCATCGAACTCATCTGAAATCTTGACTTCATGATTTCTTCAAACTCTTTGCACATGGACGCACTGGTTGATCCAAAGATGATATCATCCACATATACTTGAACACATAAAAGATCTTCATTTTCCCGCTTCATAAATAAAGTTTGATCAATCTGACCTCTTGTAAATCTATGTTCTAGCAAATGTTTAGATAACGTCTCGTACCAAATCCTTGGAGCTTGATGTAGACCATATAAAGCTTTGCTCAATTTGTATACACGATGTGGATAATCAGGATCTTCAAAACCAGGAGGTTGTCTGACATATACATCATCGGTAATTGGTCCATACAGAAAGAGGCATATGCTAGAAAAACGCGAATAGCTTCAAGTCGAGCGACCGGAGCAAACACTTCCTCATAGTCAATACCTTCTTCCTGAGTGTAACCTTGTGCAATAAGTCTGGCTTTGTTTCTTACCACAATGCCACGTTCATCTGGCTTGTTCTTGTACAACCATCGTGTACCAATCGCATTTTCTCCTTCAGGTAAGTCCACTAATTTCCAAACCTCTTGTTTGCGAAATTGAAGTAACTCCTCTTGCATGGCTTCAATCCAACTATTATCTTGTAGCGCCTCTGAAATGTTCTTTGGTACCACTTGAGAAAGAAAACATGAATAAAAACAAACATTTGCTTGCTCAGTTTGACTTCTCGTAGTTCTTTGATTCCACGGCCCAATAATCTGAGAGACATGATGTTTCTTATGAATTCGATGAGTTGGTATAACATCACCTTGCACTTGACTCTCCAGATTAGACTGATTCAGATTCGGTAGATCTTGTAGAATTGTAGACACATGCGGAGTGAAATTAGGAACTTGTTCTGGTGAATTGATGAACTAGTCAAATGATTCTAGATTAACTTCAACATTCGGATCTGATGATGGTTGATTTTGAACAGATCCACCATCATTAGGAGAATTTTGCGGATTCACATCATCATCAAGATTGTTTGATTCTTGATCTTCTTGAGAACCAGAAGGACCCGGAGCTTGACTGGATACTCCATGATCAGGATTATGAAATGACATGAACGGATACTCAGAATTGAGATTGTCATCATCGTCATTGTCAGAATCATTACTGAAACATCCCAAGTCTCCTGATTCTTTTCTCGCTTTTCCTGAAAAATCAAACAAGTTAGAATTGAAAGATTTTGATAACGAATCTAAATCAAACAACCATTCGGGACCATGAGCCACTGATGGAAACGAATTTTCTAAAAACTTTACGTTAATAGTTTCTATAACAATGTTTGTTTTGCTATTAAAAACCCGATAAGCTTTAGAAACAGACGAGTAACCAAGGAAAAATCCATCGTCAGATTTTTACTCAAATTTCCCGAGATGATCACTTAAATTTAGAATCGATACAGGACAACCAAATGCTTTCAAGTAAGAAATATTCGGCTTTCTTCCAAACAATAACTCATAAGATGTTTTATTTTTATCCTGAACCAATAATGTCCTGTTTTGTACAAAACACGCAGTAGCAATAGCTTCGTCCCAGAATGTGATAGGGATTTTGGCATCTGCGAGCATGGATCTTGCTGCTTCAATCAGTGTTCGATTTTTCCGTTCCGCAACCCCATTTTGTTGAGGCGTTCTTGGAGCACTAAATTGTCGAGCAATTCCTTTTTCTGCACAAAACAAATCAACATTAGCCTTCTTAAATTCTGTTCCATTATCACTTCTCAAAATTTTAACTTTACAATCCAACTGATTTTCAACTTTGATGATAAATTCTTTTAACAACTCCGCAGTTTCAGATTTAACATGCAAGAAATAAACCCAAGAAAATCTAGTAAAATCATCAATGATGACAAAACAATAAGACTTCTTTCCGATGCTTTGAACATTTGTTGGTCCGAAAAGATCCATATGTAGCATCTGCAAGGGTTTTGAAATGGAGTTTTCTGGCTTGGACTTAAAAGACATCCGATGCTGTTTTCCTTTCAAACATGCTGGACAGAGATCAGTTGTAGAGAATTTCTTGGACGGTATTCCCACAACATGATTTCCAGTCACTAAACGATTCATGTTTCTGAAGTTTGAATGGCCCAGCCGTCTATGCCAAAGCTGACTCTCATCATTTGAAGCATGCGCAATAAGACAAGTAGTTTCGGTTTCAGCATCAATCTGCGACATATCAAGCTTGTATACATCATGATCTCTTGGAGCTTTAACCACCACCCACTCATTGTCAATCTTGAAACTTGGTTTGAGTATGTAACAAAAAGAATCATCAAATAATGTTGAATAAGATTTATCACAAATTTGAGATACACTTAGCAAATTAAAGTTCAACTGTGCACAGTAGTTGACACTATCAAAGCTAATGACCCCATTTGACACAGTTCCTTCTCCGGTAATTTTACCACCAGCATCTCCTCCAAATGCAACATGTGTACCATTCTTTAGCTTAAAGTCTTGAAGCAAGGCATGGTTGCCTGTCATATGCCGGCTACACCCACTATCAACAAACCATGAGTTAATAGGTCTTCGAGAGCGTACCTGCATTTCAACAATCACTTAGTTAGTTTGGTCAACCCAGGCCCACATGGTCTTGGGTTTTCCGAATCTATCTGTAACAGTAACTTGTTGATAATGAAGATTTTGAAAATTTGTTTCATTCGAGAGATTTGGTTGAAAACTGTTTCGCCCATTGGCTTAAATCGATTGCTTTCTTCTCAAATGATAGGTTCAATTGGATCGATAATATCGCTCAATGATCAGAATGATTCATACACAAACACAGTTCAATCACAAACACAATTCATACTAATAATTCTCTTTTGTATATTGATGATCAAAGCAGATTTGTAGTACAAGTGCAGGAGAAAATAAATCACACACACTTAGTTCTCTCTCTAACGTGAATAGTGATCCTGCCTCTCTCTCACACTCTCTCACTACATGATTTTAAGCAACAATTACAATATTAGGGAAAATAACAAAATAGACCCTAAACTATACATAAATGTATAAACAAATACAAAGTAAATCTTAACTAGGAAATAGCCCTAACAGTACTCCCCCTAAGATTTATCTTTGGACTTCAGCAAAATCTTCAAACAGTTTTCATCTTTATCAGCTTCAATCTCTCTCACCAATCTTCTGGTTCTTCTTTGACATCCAGCAACTCTTTCCCTTTGTATTCTTCTTGTTCTTTCAATGCTTCCTCTATGCACGACTTGAACTTTTCTGCTATCTTTGCTTGTCTTGGTTTGGACTCGTTTGTAAGGATAGCACATGCATTCATTCGTCTCAGAGAATCAAGCGTTAAACCTGCAAAATCAATGTTAGCGTAAAATTCATAGGGCATTTCTTTCCCTTTGACTTGCACCTCCAATGTACCCTTTGCAGTCACTCTCATAAACTCTATCTCCGGAATGTCGACCTTCACAAGGTTAGCATTGAGCAATGCCTTCCTTACATGTATCTTTTCTGATGCAGCTGCTATCACCTCGATCATCACCACAAACAAGTTTCTATCAGCTTCAGCAACTTTGTCTTTGCATTTTTCCATTCTGTAACTTCTCGGGAAATCAATGTAGGATGGATGCAGCAATTTCAGCTCAAATGTACTGAATAAGGTAATCATGTCCTTATCCCAATCATCTAAATTTCGTACAATTTTCAACTCAAAAGTTTCCTGATTGTAGAAAACTTTAAGAATTGGCTTAGTCGCTTGAGAACCATCAAACACTTTCAGCCCTGGATCAGTAACTTTGTCAAAGTATTCATCAGAAAATTCTTCCAAATACATATCTTCACTCACTACCAACTTCTTCTGTTTCCTTGTTTTTTTCGCTTGAACATAAGCATTGTCCTCCTGTTGACCTCTAAATTCCAAATACTTCGGTAATCGGCTTATCCCGGCATCAAGCAGCATTGCACATTTATCACCACGCTCAGCATGCGTGTGATTTATCAGTCTAAGCTTGTGCAACTCTTTCAAATCTTGAACTTCTAACTTGAAAATGCTATAGTAGTAATGGTATACATCGCATAAACCATTAACTCTTTTAATCATGAAAGCATCAAATACTTCGTCATATTTCCACGCTATGATTTTTACCTTCTTGGATTTTTCCGGTACGATCATTGAATCAAGAAGTTCAGCAATCGACTGACCCTTGCTCAGCAGTGATCTCACAACATCACCTGCTGTGGCTGATTTGTGCCATGATTCACGTACATCCATAGGTATATTGTATGCTTTAACTTCACTTGGAAACATATCCATCACCTCGTGCCTTTTCTTGTGCGCATTCTCTGGTAAAGCCATCACCGGTATTTCTTTAGGTCCGAGAACTTTGTATCTCTTGGTCAGCTCATAGTATTGAGGGTTGTTGTAATCTAAATAAAACATACGATTGTACATTTTCTCCGTCTTCATGAAACTTACAACAATTTTCCTCAGTGATTCTTGTTTCAATCTTTTCAAAGTCCTATAAGGATAATTCCTTGAGCTCAGCCAGTCTCGCATATTTCTGCTTGACATCTCTTCAGGATTTTGGTGATAAAGCTCAGTTGGAGGTAAATCTTCAATGTTTAAACTCTCTTGTAACGGTGTCCACTCACCCATTTTAACAATAAACTCCTTCTCATCAGCAGCAGCTTTATCTTGAGCTACCAAACACTTTTCATACTCTTCGTTGATTTGACTCACAGTCAGCCCATTCAGATACACTGGATTGTACTTCATCTTCTCAAGGTAAGCAAATCTTTCAGGTAAGTCATCTGGAATCTCATAATCAGGATTGGCTTCAGGCTCAGCTTCTGGTTCAGATTCTGTGAAATCTATGTCATCAAGATCATCTAGTGCCTCAATCATTGGTGCATTATCAGTTTGAACCGGCTCAAACTGACTTGCTTCTTCTGTTACTGTGTCAGGTACATTCTCAACCATTTCAACTACTTCAGGCATTTCTTCAACTACAACAGCTTCATATTGAATCGGCTCAATCTGAACTGATTTATCAATTTCAGCGTCAATCACAGTCTCATCTGCCTTTTCCAACTCTACTACCTCAGTTTCAACTACAGTCACATATTGAATCGGCTCAATCTGCACTGTCTCATCTATTTTTGCCTTCTTTGAAACAGATGCGTCTTCAGTAATCTCCGGTACAGCATCTAACTTTCTTTTTCCCTCAGCCTTGTCAGAAATGACAGAATCAGCAGCAGCTTCATCGGGAATAACAATTGGAGATTCCACCCTTATGCCCACATTTGTCGTGCCTCGTGCTCGAGTATAATAGACTTTTGCTTCTTGAGAAGGTTCAGTCACTTCCATCACCTCATCTGAAAAATCTTTGTCTGATGTGGACCCTGACTTCTTTGATCGAGTTTCTTCCAACCATTTCTCCAACATTTCTTTCTCAGCATCCAGAGTATTACATTCAGCCTTCAATTCTTTATAATCATACTTCAAGTTTTCATGTTCATCCTTCAACTTATCATACTCAGCCTTCAACTCTTCATGTTCAGACTTTAACTTAACATGATCAGCATCCAACTCTTTGAAAGTTTCAAGATTCTGATTGTGAGTAGTCCAAAAATCTTCTAACCTTTTCTTCTTTCGTTCATTCGATGCTTTCAACTGTTCATTCGCATCTATGAGTTTTGCCACCATCTCTTCTAACTCAACAATCTTCTTCTTATCCTCATTCTCATCAACACTTGAAACAATTTTTGGTGAAGACTCCAAAACTTGTTCAATGTTTTCCGCAACTGGATATGATGTGGTGGGTATATCAACAGGAATAGGATCAGTAATGCCAGCATCAGCTTCATCAACTATCTGTGCAATAGTCTCAACATCGGCCATTACTTCCTGAGCTATCTGAACAACATCTATCTGATCAGGCTCATCAACACTTTCTTCAATTACCTTCGGTTCCTCTACTAACACAGGCTCTATCACTGATTTTGATCTTCGTGATCTAACATACTGAACAGTAATAGCCTTAGGAACTTCAGTAACAACTTCTTCAACATCAGCAACCTCAACAGGTTCTTTACTTGCAGCTGGTTCAACAACATCGACATTTTCTATCTCCAACTCCATTGGTTCAGCAATCTCAATGTTCTCTGCCTCCTCTGAAACAGATTCAGCATCATCACCACCATCATTTTCACTATCATCATCTTCTTCATCATCACTATCATTATCATCATTTTCATCATCCTCAGATTCATCTTCTGCATGACGAGCAGCATACCCATCATCATCTAACAGATTGTCAGGCACCTCATCAACAAGAACCAGTGGATTTACTATCTCTCCATGTAAAATATGATGATAAACTACCTCAACATCTTCCTCATTATTTGCTATATCTCTCATATAGTCAAATAATTCAACACTTGGCACATTCCCGATACTCATCTTCCTATAAGATAGATCGTTCATGTCCTCAGTATACAGTATCCCTCCAACAACACCTTCTTCTCTGATAATGGGATAGGCAACATTGATCATCAACTGCAAGAATCTCGGGTACATGAGAAACTTGAACCTTTTACCCTTCACCAGATTAAATACAAACCCATTCATAATCCACTTCGACATATTGAATGGTTTGTTTTCAGCAATTGCTACAATGGGGGATGCTATATCAGATGGGAAGTTGTCAAAGCCTGCACTCCTTCTTGACATACATTGTTGAACAACATAACACAGTAACTTCCATTTCTTCCCCAACCTTGCTCGATAAAATTGTGACTTTGGAAATGCAGGAGGATGTCCCATATTCACAAAGCACGCTTGACATTCAGCATTTGTCAACTCATCATTTGCCCCTACTTCATCATCATCTATCCTCAAAGCTGTTCTGATGGCTTCTTCAGAGACAGTCAAAACTAACTCTCTTGTAATGTTTCCTCTAACCACAGCCATTCCATCATCATTTGTAATCACCTCAGCTGTCCTCCAAAAACTTTTTATCAATCTTGCATATATGACCGGCTTGGCACACATAGCATACACATACTTTGTCCTCTTGATGAATCTCATCATGTCTCTATATCCTTCAGTCTCAGGAATAGATTCATCCAAACAAGCAACTAAATTGTGCTTGGGCTCAAATTTCAAATTCTCCATCTGTTAAAACAAAAACAAAAACACAAACAAGACAAATGTGTTAGAATCTTCATTAATAAATTTCAAATTTTCATAAGTGTTTGAACATAAAGTTATAAAAACAAAACATTCACATAATCATCTTAACTCCTAAATTGTTCTAACAAACTGATTTTCATCATTTTGATCAAACCAACTATGAATTTTAATGATCATACAACATTTTGTAATACAACAGTTTCACACTTAAGCAACAAAAATTTGACATTCATAAGATGAAGTTGTTTAACATGTTTTAGTTTAGTTTTAACAAGAGTTTGTCACTTTTAACACATATTTCATCATTTTGAAGTTTAACATTTATGAGCTTTAAACAGGTCATCAATGGCGGTTGACAGTTATGAGGTAATTTGATTGATTCAGTTGATTTTAAGGAATTTTGGTGCAAATGAGTGATTGATTGTTAATGATCGACAGTTTTTACACTTAAAACAACATTCGATTTCAGTTTTAACATGCAGAATCAAAGTGTCGATTCAGTGATCAAAAACACTGTTCATCATCGTTTTTCATTTTATCGGTCGATTTGCAGGTTTATCAAGAACAAATCACTTAAACAATACCTTATTCAATCGATCAGACTTGTTACAGAACAAACGATTGAATATGATAATCAAAACGATTTAAGTGCAGAGGATTTGATTGAAATTGTGAGTGAAAAATGATAAGTGTTTGTGAAGAGGCGGGTTTTTATATGATTAAAAATTAGGTCAAACATGATGTGCCGGGTCAACAATTTGGGACGGGTAAGCATAAAAGCCCAATAATCCTTGACGGGTCAAGCACTGTTGAGACGGGTCATGTACTGTTGGGACGGGTCAAGTACTTAGGACAAGTCGCAACATATGACGGGTCAACATATAACATGTGCAAAACACTTGACGGGTCAAACACTGTAGAGACGGGTAAGTCACTGTAGTGACGGGTAAAGGTTAGGAACAACTACACCTGATTGGTTTTATTCATCACCCGGCAGTATAGTAGTCTTCACAACATCACCCGGCTTGCACAATAACTTGTTTTGTTCATTACTCGGCTGCATAGTGATACCTTCATCACCCGGCTTACTTTTCTTTATTACCCGGCATTCTTTCCTTCATCACCCGGCTTACTTTTCTTTATTACCCGGCAACACAGTGTTATACACTTACACGGCAAGATAATTTCTCTTTTACCCGGCTGTATAGTGATATAACTTGTCACCCGGCAGATATCTATGACCTTCACCCGGCAGAATTTGACATGTTCATTGCCCGGCCAAACAGTAGTCATAATATCTTCACCCGGCTTCACTTCTTCTTCATAATCACCCGGCTTGTATCAAAACACACTTACCCGGCTAAATAGTAACATCATTACCCGGCTGAACAGTGTCTTCTGATATGTTTTGCCCGGCTACGATCCTTGAGTGATTTTTCTCGTCTGTTGACTTTTTCAACGGCATTTATTAGACAAGACATCCTTAAAAAGAATTTGTCACATTAATTATCAACAACATAAGACAAGTCAATAAAAACTAATTTCAATTAAATTCCTTTTTCTTTTTCTTTTTCAAAAACATTTTGCACAGCCAAAATTTCTATATCCCGAAGCAATTTCTGAAAAAAAAAAAAAAAAAAAACATCACAAGACCTTGGGTTTGTTTTTAACACATCCAATACCTTTGCTTTTCATACCACATAATCTTGTTCATTCAAAACACTTATTCAAAAAAAAATATTTTTGGATTTTTGTAGATATTTTTCTTCAATTTATTCTCCCCCTAAACTTGAAATTTCTTGAAATTTTTAAGTTTAACAAGGATGTCGATGTGTTAATAAAGATTCCATATGCCTGCACACACAAAGCACACACATTAAAATAAAGACATATGCAATGCAATGAATCAAAATATCGCAGTGAGATCATACCACACATTATCTGAACATGTTTTGCAAGTTTTGAATAGACATTTGACTTATGTTTGATTGAGTGATGATATGAAAACATACCAATTAGCTCGAGTTGACACACTTACTTTTTCAGTATCATGATGAGATTAAGGTTCGATTAGAATGACTTGTGTGACCCACATGTATACATATGTCAACATATTTCCTAATCAACCACCACTTGAATGCTTATTGCACAATAACCTGGTCACTTACAGTCATAAACAGTGTGGAATCTGGGTTCTATTCGGATTTGGTCCATTTTGGGACTTCTTTTTAATTCCATTTTGGAATTTTTCATTTCCTATTGTTCCCCTTGGGAATCTTCTGAATTCCATTTTGGAATTTGATTGGTGACGGTCCACATTTGGGACTCTTTTTGTTCCATTTTGGAATCTTTTGCTGCACCTTGAAGCTCAAAAGAGACTTCGTGTGAGACTTCAGGTCTGTGGGTACCACAACAAAGAAGCTCACGATGCGGTTCATCACACTGAATAGATTGCATCGTTACCCGATCAAGCACAACTATCATCACAAGCAAGGCATCAAAAGATATATATCTAGACATGTATAACAAAAGAACTTAACACAAGATCATTAAGTTTATGTTTGTCAACAATGAAACTTACTTTTTCAGTCTAACTGCCTGAGCTGTCTAGCACATCAATTAACATTCATCAGTCTTTATTAAAAATGATGTAACAAATAATGTCTAGTGTAACTATCATTTCTCACTTTTTGCAATAAAGATTCTTATGACATGATATTTTCTTTTCTTTTTGATTTTATATTTTGTTTTTGCTTTTCTTTTTCATGCACACACACAATGCAAAACATAAAATAAAAGACAAAGGAATCAATACTTGACATCAACTTATTATATTTTTGGCTTTTATATTTTCTGATTTTTGTTTGTTGTTACGAAAAATAAAATCAATCATGATTGATTAATCCTATGGATTGAATTAAGAATTCAAACCGGCCTGACAAAAACGATTTTGTGAAAAGATCTGCCAGTTGTTTGTCGGTATGAACTTTAATCAAAATTATTAAACCTTTTTCAGAGTTGTCTCTTAAAAAGTGATATCGAATTTCGATATGTTTGGTTTTTGAGTGTTGAACAGGATTAGCAGTAATGAAGCAGTATTGTCTATGTAAATAGGAGTTTTTAGAAAGTTAAACCCGTAGTCAAGTAATTGGTTTTGTATCCACAAAACTTGAGAACATCCTGCAGATGTAGCGATATACTCTGCTTCAGCTGTGGATACAGAGACGTTGGTCTGCTTTTTGCATTGCCAAGAAACAAGTCTAGGACCCAGAAATTGACATCCACCAGTAGTCGATTTCCTGTCAAGAGCACACCCACCAAAGTCACTATCAGAATAACTATATAATTCAAAATTGCCTTCATAAGGATACCATAACCCGAGATTCGGTTTCCCTTTAAGGTATCTGAAAATACGTTTAACAGCAACCAGGTGCGACTCTTTTGGATCAGACTGATATCTTGCGCACACACATACAGCATACATGATGTCTGGCCTTGATGCAGTAAGATACATCAGTGAACCAATCATCGATCTGTAAAGTGTTTGATCCACGGATTTGCCTTTAGGATCTGGTTGTATCTTGCAGTTTACATCAGATGGAGTTCGAATAGTCTGACAATCTTGCATCTTGAACTTTTTCAGCAACTTCTCAACAAATTTTGATTGATTGATGAAAATTCCGTCAACTGATTGTTTCACTTGTAAACCAAGAAAGAAGTTAATCTCCCCCATTGAACTCATCTGAAATCTGGACTTCATGATTTCCTCAAATTCTTTGCACATTGACGCACTGGTCGATCCGAAGATAATATCGTCCACATATACTTGAACACATAACAGATCTTCATTCTCCCTCTTCATAAACAAAGTTGGATCAATCTGACCTCTTGTAAATCCATGATCTAGTAAATGCTTAGATAGCGTCTCATACCAGATTCTCGGAGCTTGATGTAGACCATATAGAGCTTTACTCAACTTGTATACACGATGAGGATAGTCAGGATCTTCAAAACCCGGAGGTTGTCTGACATATACATCATCTGTAATTGGTCCATACAGAAAAGCGCCTTTAACGTCCATTTGGAATACTTTAAACTTCATGAAGGAAGCATATGCAAGAAAAACGCGTATAGCTTCAAGTCTTGCGACCGGAGCGAACACCTCTTCATAATCAATGCCTTCTTCCTGAGTATATCCCTGTGCAATAAGTCTGGCTTTGTTTCTCACAACAATACCACGTTCATCTGGCTTGTTTTTGTACAACCATCTTGTACCAATCGCATTTTCTCCTTCAGGTAAGTCCACTAATTTCCAAACCTCTTGTTTGCGAAATTGAAGTAACTCCTCTTGCATGGCTTCAATCCAACTATTATCTTGCAGCGCCTCTGAAATATTCTTTGGCACCACTTGAGAAAGAAAACATGAATAAAGACAAACGTTTGCTTGCTCAGTTTGACTTCTTGTAGTTCTCTGATTCAATGGCCCAATAATCTGAGAGACAGGATGTTTCTTGTGAATTCGATGAGTTGGTATATCATCTCCTTGCACTTGACTCTCCAGATTAGACTGATTCAGATTCGGTAGATCTTGTAGAATGGTAGAAGTATGCGGAGTGAAATTAGGAACTTGATCCGGTGAATTGATGAAGTAATCAAATGATTCTGGAATAACTTCAACATTCGGATCTGATGATGGTTGATTCTGAACAGATCCACCATCATTAGGAGAACTTTCCAGATTAACATCATTACCAAGAATATTTGATTCTTGATCTTCTTGAGAATCAGAAGGACCCGGAGCTTGATTAGATTTGACATGATCAGGATTATGAAATGACATGAACGGATACTCAGAATTGAGATTGCTATCATCGTCATTATCAGAATCATCACTAAAGCATCCCAAGTCACCTGATTCTTTCCTTGCTTTTCCTGAAAAATCAAACAAGTTAGAATTGAAAGATTTTGATAACGAATCTAAATCAAATAACCATTCGGGACCATGCGCCACTGACGGAAACGAATTTTCTAAAAACTTGACGTTGATAGTTTCAATAACAGTATTTGTTTTGCTATTAAAAACCCGATAAGCTTTAGAAACAGACGAGTAACCAAGGAAAAATCCATCGTCAGATTTTGACTCAAATTTCCCGAGATGATCATTTAAATTTAGAATCGTTACAGGACAACCAAATGCTTTCAAGTATGAAATATTCGGTTTTCTTCCAAATAACAACTCATAAGATGTTTTCTGTTTATTCTGAACCAATAATGTCCTGTTTTGTACAAAACACGCAGTAGCAATAGCTTCATCCCAGAAAGTGATAGGGATTTTGGCATCTGCGAGCTTGGATCTTGCTGCTTCAATCAGTGTCCGGTTTTTCCGTTCCGCAACCCCATTTTGTTGAGGCGTTTTTGGAGCACTATATTGTCTAGCAATTCCTTTTTCTGCACAAAACAAATCAACATTAGCGTTCTTAAATTCTGTTCCATTATCACTTCTCAAAATTTTCACTTTACAATCCAACTGATTTTCAACTTTGACAATAAATTCTTTTAACAACTCAGCAGTTTCAGATTTAACATGCAGAAAATAAACCCAAGAAAATCTAGTGAAATCGTCAATAATGACAAAACAGTAAGACTTCTTTCCGATGCTTTGAACATTTGTTGGTCCGAAAAGATCCATATGTAGCATCTGCAAGGGTTTTGAAATGGAGTTTTCCGGCTTGGACTTAAAAGACATTCGGTGCTGTTTTCCTTTCAAACATGCTGGACAGAGATCAGTTGTAGAGAATTTCTTTGAAGGTATTCCCACAGCATGATTTCCAGTCACTAAACGATTCATGTTTCTGAAGTTTGAATGGCCCAGCCGTCTATGCCAAAGCTGACTCTCATCATTTGAAGCATGTGCAATGAGACAAGTAGTTTCGGTTTCAGCATCAATCTGCGACATATCAAGCTTGTATACATCACGATCTCTTGGAGCTTTCACCACCACCCATTCATTGTCAATCTTGAAACCTGGTTTGAGTATATAACAGAAAGAATCATCAAATAAAGTTGAATAAGATTTATCACAAATTTGAGATACACTTAGTAAATTAAAGTTCAACTGTGCACAGTAGTTGACTTTATCAAAACTAATGACCCCATTTGATACTGTTCCCTCTCCTGTTATTTTACCACGGCATCACCTCCAAATGCAACATGTGTACCATTCTTCAGCTTAAAGTCTTGAAGCAAGGCATGGTTGCCTGTCATATGCCGGCTACACCCACTATCAACGAACCATGAGTTGATAGGTCTTCTTGGGCGTACCTGCATTTCAACAATCACTTAGTTAGTTTGGTCAACCCAGGCCCACATGGTCTTGGGTTTTCCGAATCTATCTGTAACACTAACTTGTTGATAATGAAGATTTTGAAAATTTGTTTCATTTGAGAGATTTTGAAAACTGTTTCGCCCATTGGTGTGAATTGATTGCTTTCTTCTCAAAGCCATAAACCTTTCCTCTAACTTAGGATCAAGGTTATTTTCAAACTTTTGATTTCTTACCATCAAAGCTCTTGGTTTAAAACTGTTAACCTGCAAATTTCTTGAATTAGAAATTGAATTGTTTCGATTGAAATTTCTCAAGACAGGAGAATGACTTTTATTAACATTTTGAAAACCAAATGATTGATTTCTTTGAAAATTTGGAAATGGCGTCATTTCTCTTGATGAGTTTGTTCGAAAGAAACAATCCTTTGTGTCATGATTTCTCCTTTCACAAATATCACAGAATTTGTTATAAAAACATTCTTCTGAAGAATGATTTCTTTTGTCACAGTAACTGCAGTACCTGTTAAAGAAACATTCAGCAGTTTCAAGGTTATAACGATCACATATCTCACAATGTTTCTTGCTAATCCTAAAGAGCCGATTATTAACTTTTGATGTCGAACCCACTCGTGATTCATTATCAGTTTTGCTCGGTTTTAGATTAGCTTGATTCTTTTGTGGAGATTTTGATTGTGAATTTGCTTGCTTGGAAATTTGGTTCGATTTTAACACACCTTGTTTGGTTAACCTTCTTTGAATTTCTTTGAATTTTCGTTCATTTTTAGGTGAATGATCAAATTCATTGAAGTTTTCAGGTAAAGTTTGTGTGATTGAATTAGGCATTGGTTCATGAGTGAAACCCAACCCTGTTTTGGTTTTGTTACCTCTTTCACTTATAAGTTGTTTAACCATTGTTTTACAACTTTTCACTTTTGTTAATTCAACTTGTGTGACAGCATGAGCAACTTTTTCTTGTTCAAAGTTCTTTGTCATTTCTTCAAGTTGTTTGTTACCAGTTCCAGTTCCTTTAAGGTCTTGTTCCATGATTCTTTAAGTGACAATATCTTCTCATCAGAAATTTTGTGATCAATTTTAAGTTGTTCATGAATTTTCACATGTTTGCTTAATTTATCACCAATTTTAAATGAATGAGTTCGATAATGTTCTACTTGTTGAATACATTGTTCTGAACATAACCTTTCTTTCACATCAGCAGGCAATGGAACATAATTAGGGGGTAAATCAGTACTAACCTTTGGTTGTTCGGTAGATGATGAAGACTCACTGGATGTAGTCATTAGCGCAATTTCTGACTCAGATTCTTCAACAGGATCAGACTTTGCACTCCAGTCATATTCCTCTGAATCTTCACTAACAGTATCAATCACCTTGATATCTCCTTCTTCTGACCAATCCTCTTCGATTTCACATACCAGTGCCAAACTCGATGTAAGATTAGATGTGAATTGTTCTGCATACGCACTCCAATCATATCCGTCTTTTACACTAACCACCAGTGCCTTAGTTTGATCTTCTGGTTTCTTGCCTTCATCTTTCAGTTCTGGCATGGGAAGACTTTGATATGGTTTCTGAAAGAAAAGTTGATTCCTTTGTTGATAACTTGAAGACTGTTGCGAGCTTTGACCTTGACCTTGATTCTATCCACTTGAACTCGCTTGATCATTGTAGTTCTGATTCTTAGGATCTTTGCATTCCCTTGAAAAATGACCATAGCAATTACAATTGAAACATCTGGCCTTTGATTTGTCAAATCCAACCGTCTTGTTTGCATGTGGCTTGAAACTTCGGTTAACATATGCATGCTTCTGCGTTCTATATGAAACCATCACCATTTGCCAGTTTAAATCCATTTCCTCAATGTCATCAGGATCCATCTCAAATAAATCTTGAAGGACAACGTCCATTTGACTCAAGTGACTTCCTTGGTATGCTTGAAAACTTGCCATAAAAGCTGTAAAGGCAGTTTTGGTCTCGTCATCTTGTAGCAAGATGTTCATCACATCTTTTACCTTGGTTTGAACATTCGAACTTTGACTTTCTGCTTGATTCTTCAGATTCTGACTTTGAACTTGAGCTCTTGGTGGAGATTGAGGTTGAGAATAAGTTGGTGAGCTTGGAAAGTATGATGAATCAGTATAAAAACTTGCGCCAACAAATAAATCACCCTCATCTTCAAACTTAGTTGCATCTTGTGCAAGAAAAGCATTCTCCACAGTATTAGCAGGATTCACAATATATTTGTATTGTGCATGTGAACCAGTTCTATCAGTGTTTCTAGAACCTTCATCAATCTCTAGTTCTTCAATCTTTGCAATGAGCAAATCCAGATCCATCGGAAACTTTTCAGTATGTTTCAGTAAAGTCACAGTCTGTTTCCATGATGATGGAAGTGCACATAACAATCTGTCATTCAGATCTTGGAGATCTGTTTTTGCACCCGCATTGGTCATTTCAGTAGTCAGATGAACAAACCTATTCATCATCTGGTGCACGGATTCTCCAGCAATGTGTTCAAATAACTCCAATTGTCTCTTCAACTTTTGTTTCTTGAGACTTCTGAGTTGTTCACCTCCTTCACAAATAGACTTCAAAGCCTTGAACAATGTATAACTTGTTTGATAGGTGTCCAACCTTGACAGTACTTGTAGTGGCAATCCCTTACACATTAAAGAATATGCTTTGCTATCATTCTTCACTTTCCTCAAATCTTCTGCTGACAAATTATCCTCTGGATAAGGTTCAGTAGAGTCTTTGGTGTAGGTACTTGCACTATCTGGAGCTGTCTGTGTAGGTATGTGAGGACCCTTGTCAATTGATTTCCAAAGATCATTGTCTATTGAGCAAAGATGATGCTTCAGTCTAATCGTCCAATTCTTGAAATCTGCACGATTCACAAGTCTAGGAACACGGTTATCAGAATCACCATTAGGTGCCATTTTTTTTTTAAGATTTTAAAGAAAATATTTTTGGTTTTTGTTAATTTTTGAAAAGAAATAGTTAAAATACTAAAATAAAGACAAGTAATTAAAGATAAGATAAGAGAACAAAGATTAAAACAACTAAAAATGAGTCACACGGCTAAACAGTGAAACATCCTTCTTCACCCGGCTGAACAGTAGCTTTTGTCTTCACCCGGCAAAGAGAAAGTCTTCACCCGTCTAAACAGTCACACGGCTCAACAGTTGTAAGTCTTGGATTCTTTACCCGGCAGAACAGTTACCCGGCAGAATAGTATCAACTTCACACGGCAATAACTTGACCCGGCTTGAATCTTGACACGGCAAAAAGCTTTATCCGGCTGAACAGTTGTCGATCAAACGGCAGAGTTGTTTACCCGGCTACACAGTTGTTGATCACCCGGCTGAAATTGTTAATCACCCGGCGTAACAGTGTATTACCCGGCACAACAGTACTTGATCCGGCTGAACAGTAACACTTTTTCCTCGTCAAATTCTTTACCCGTCTAGCACAAAATCCTTTACACGGCTGCACAGGACCTAATTGTTCACAAATCTAAGTCCAAAGGAAATTGTCTAAGTCAATTTTATCACCCGGAAAGTTAATCTTCAACCAAGTTCATACTGTTCATCATCTTCATCATGAGATTTTTTCTGGGTTTATCAAAAACTTGTCCAATTCGTTCAAAATTCACACACAAGCAGTGAAATAGTCCGATTATCAATCCCTAATCTCAATCAATCCAAACCATGATCAAATTTTGATGAATTTGAGCAAAATTCGATCGAACAGTAACTTTTTCAATCTTCTTAATTCCTCAGATCTGATGATAATCTGATGGAATTTGCACAATCGTTGTGAATTAGGAGTGATTGCGATGATAAACCACAACTAAAAACAGCAACAATTCATTCAGATCATGATTTTTGAGCAATATTGTAGTGTTTTTCTTGATGAATAGCGAAGAACACAATACCAACAGCTCTGATACCAATTGAAAGGTTCAATTGGATCGATAATATCGCTCAATGATCATAATGATTCATACACAAACACAGTTCAATCACAAACACAATTCACACTAATAATTCTCTTTTGTATATTGATAATCAAAGCAGATTTGTAGTACAAGTGCAGGAGAAAAATAAATCACACACACTTAGTTCTCTCTCTAACGTGAGTAGTGATCTAGCCTCTCTCTCACACTCTCTCACTACATGCTTTTAAGCAACAATTACAATATTAGGGAAAATAACAAAATAGACCCTAAACTATACATAAATGTATAAACAAATACAAAGTAAATCTTAACTAGGAAATAGCCCTAACATCAAAGCAATAAACCTTTCCTCTAACTTAGGATCAAGGTTATTTTCAAATTTCTGATTTCTCACCATCAAAGCTCTTGGCTTAAAACTGTTAACCTGCACATTTCTTGATGAAAAGTCATTAAAATCAGAATTGTTTCGTTTGAACTTTCTCAAATCAGGAGAATGACTTTGGTTAAATTTTTGAAAACTAAAAGATTGATTTCTTTGAAAATTTGGAAACGGAGTCATTTCTCGTGATGAGTTTGTTCGAAAGAAACAATCTTTTGTGTCATAATTTCTCCTTTCACAAATATCACAGAATTTGTTATAAAAACATTCTTCTGAAGAATGGTTTCTTTTGTCACAGTAACTGCAGTACCTGTTAAAGAAACATTCAGCAGTAGCATGATTATAACGATCACAAATCTCACAATGTTTCTTGCTAATCCTAAAGAGCCGATTGTTAACTTTTGATGTTGAACCCACTCGTGATTCATTATCAGTTTTGTTCGGTTTTAGATTAACTTGATTCTTTTGCGGAGATTTTGTTTGTGATTTTGATTGCTTGGAACTTTGATTCGATTTTAAACCATCTTGTTTGGTTACCTTCTTTGGTTCATTTCTTTTATCATTGACAGCGGAAGACTTAGGACCTGAACCTGTTTTCAGACCAGAGTTAGATTTGATTGAAGAATTGATTTGGTTACCATAAGATCCGTTCATATCGAAAGTTCCTGCAGATACAAACTTAATTGTTTTACCTTTTGACACTTTCTTCTTGACAGGTTTAACATTGTTAGTTTCAACAGTTTGAGCTTTGGTGTTGTCATTCGATTTTATGACACTTTTACCTTTTGACTGTTTTGTTTCAGATTGATTGTTTGTTACTTTTGATTTCTGCTTCTTCGTAGTTGAAACTTCAGCCTTCTTCACAGCATTCTTCTTGATCAGTTGATCAGCAACTTTCGCCTTCTGTTCATTCTCCACCTGATGTATTCAGGATCATTGTATCTTGAAAATTCACCCTCATCCTTCACCGTTGTTGCTGGTTTGGGATTCAGTTCCGGATAGTCAACGAGTTGTATTAGAACAGGCTCTGATTTGTTGTCAGATTTGTTGCTTGCTCCATCATCAGCTTCAACTGTCACGTCATCTTCTTCTTTCAAACTTTCAATCAACACTTCAGATCCTTCTGATTCGGATTTACTTCTTTGAATTTCTTTGAATTTTCGTTCATTTTCAGGTGAATGATCAAATTCATTGAAGTTTTCAGGTAAAGTTTGTGTGATTGATTTAGGCATTGGTTCATGAGTAAAACCCAACCCTGTTTTGTTTTTATTTCCTCTTTCATTCACAAGTTGTTTTACCATTGTTTTACAACTTTTAACCTTTGTTAATTCAACTTGAGTGACTGCATGAGCAACCTTTTCTTGTTCGAAATTTTTGGTCATTTCTTCAAGTTGTTTGGTTACAAGTTCCAGTTCCTTTAAGGTTTTGTTCCATGAGTCTTTAAGTGACAAAATCTTCTCATCAGCAATCTTGTGATCAATTTTAAGTTGTTCATGAATTTTCTCATGTTTGCTTAATTTGTCACCAATTTTGAATGAATGAGTTCGATAATGTTCCACTTGTTTTATGCATTGTTCAGAACATAACCTTTCTTTCACATCATCAGGCAAAGGAACATAATTAGGGGGTAATTCGATACTAACCTTTGGTTGTTCAGTGGATGATAAAGACTCATTGGATGTAGCCATCAACGCAACTTCAGGTTCAGATTCTTCAACAGGATCTGCCTTTGCACTCCAATCATATTCCTCTGAATCTTCACTCACAGTATCAATCACTTTACTATCTCCTTCTTCTGACCAATCTTCCTCAATTTCACACACTAATGCCAGACTGGATGTAAGATCAGATGTAAACTGTTCCGCATAAGCACTCCAGTCGTATCCATCTTTCACACTAACCACCAGTGCTTTAGTCTGATCTTCTGGTTTCTTGCCTTCATCCTTCAGTTCCGGCATGGGAAGACTTTGATATGGTTTATGCATGAAGCGTTGATTCCTGCTTTGATAGCTTGAAGACTGTTGCGAGCTTTGACCTTGACCTTGATTCTGTCCACTTGAACTTGCTTGATCATTGTAGTTTTGATTCTTAGGAGCCTTGCATTCCCTAGAAAAATGACCATAGCAGTTACAGTTGAAACATCTGGCCTTCCATTTGTCAAATCCAACAGTTTTGTTTTGCATGTGGCTTGTAGCTTCGGTTAACATATGCATGATTCTGCGTTCTATATGCAACCATCACCATTTGCCAATTCAAATCCATTTCCTCAACATCGTCAGGATCCATCTCAAATAGATCTTGAAGGACAACGTCCATTTGACTCAAGTGACTTCCTTGATACGCTTGAAAGCTTGCCATAAAAGCTGTAAATGCACCTTTTGTCTCATCATCTTGTAACAAGATGTTCATCACATCTTTTACATTGGCTTGCACAGTATTACTCTGTTTTTCTCAGTGATTCTGACTTTGACTTTGAGCTCTAGGTGGAGATTGAGGTTGAGAATAAGTTGGTGAGTTTGGGATGTATGAAGAATCAGTATTAAAACTTGCGCCAACAAATAGATCACCCTCATCATCAATCTTTGCAGATTCTTGTGCCAAAAAGGCATTCTCCACAGTATTAGCAGGATTCACAATATATTTGTATTGTGCATGTGAACCAGTTTTGTCAGTGTTTCTAGAACTTTCATCAATCTCTACTTCTTCAATCTTTGCAATGAGAAGATCCAAATCCATCGGAAACTTTTCAGTATGTTTCAGTAGTGTCACAGTCTGTTTCCACGATGATGGAAGTGCACATAACAATCTGTCATTCAGGTCTTGGAGATCTGTCTTCGCACCCACATTGGTCATTTCAGTAGTCAGATGAACAAACCTATTCATCATCTGGTGCACGGACTCTCCAGCAATATGTTCAAATAACTCCAACTGTCTCTTCAGCTTTTGTTTCTTGAGACTTCTGAGTTGTTCACCTCCTTCACAGATGGACTTCAAAGCTTTGAATAGTGTATAACCTGTTTGATAGGCATCCAACCTTGACAGAACTTGTAGTAGCAGTCCTTTACACATCAAAGAGTAGGCTTTGCTATCATTCTTCACTTTTCTTAAGTCTTCTGCTGATAAATTATCCTCTGGATAAGGTTCAGTAGAGTCTTTGGTGTAGGTACTTGCACTATCTGGAGCTGTATGTGTAGGTATGTGAGGACCCTTGTCAATTGACTTCCAAAGATCATTGTCTATTGAGCAAAGATGATGCTTCAGTCTAATTGTCCAATTCTTGAAATCTGCACGATTGAGAAGTCTAGGAACACGGTTATCAGAGTCATCATTAGGTGCCATTTTAACAATATTAAAGAAAATATTTTTGTGTTTTAATGGTTTTTGAAAAGAAATAGTTAAAATGCTAAAGTAAAGACAAGTAAATAATAACAAGATAAGATAACAAGATTTGAAACAGCTGAAAAAGGATCACACGGCTAAATAGTGAAAAATTTCTTCTTCACCCGGCTGAGAAAAATCTTCACCCGTCTAAACAGTTGACCCGGCTTAAAAGTTGTAACCTTGGTAATCTTTACCCGGCAGAACAGTTACCCGGCTGAACAGTTTTATCTTCACACGGCAGATAACTTGACCCGGCTTGGAATCTTGACACGGTAAAAGGCTTTACCCGGCTGAACAGTTGTTTACACGGAAGAAGAATTGTTTACCCGGCTAAACAGTTGACAATTCACCCGGCTGAAATTGTTAATCACCCGGCTGAACAGTTTATCACCCGGCATAATAGTTCTTGATCCGGCTGAACAGTACAACCTTTTTCTCGTCAAATTCTTTACCCGTCTAGCACAAAATCCTTTACACGACTGCACAGGACCTAATTTGTTCACGTACAAATTATCACCCGGCTAGTTAATCTTCAACCAGTTCATCCTGTTCATCATCTTCATCATGAGAAATTTTCTGGGTTTATCAAAAACTTGTCCAATTACTTCAAAAATCTCACACAATCCGTGAAATAGTCCGATTAACAATCCCTAATCTCAATCAATCCAAAACATGATCAAATTTTGATGAATTTGAGCAAAATTCGATCGAACAGTAACTTTTTCTATCTTCTTAATTCCTCAGATCTGATGATAATCTGATGGAATTTGCACAATTGTTGTGAATTAGAAGTGATTGCGATGATAAATCACAGCTAAAAACAGCAACAATTCATTCAGATCATGATTTTTGAGCAATATTGATGTGTTTTGCTTGATGAATAGCGAAGAACACAAAACCAACAGCTCTGATACCAATTGATAGGTTCAATTGGATCGATATCGCTCAATGATCAGAATGAAATAAGCACACAAACACAGTTTAATCAACAACACAATTCATTACTTAATAATTCTCTTTGTATTGATGATCAAAGCAAAGTTGTAGTACAAAATGCAGGAGAATGAAATCACACACAGTTAACTCTCTCTCTAACGTGAATATGCGATCTAGACTCTCTCACTAACATTCTCTTACTACATGCTTTATGCAACAATACATTAGGGAAAATAACAAAATTAACCCTAAACGATACAAAATGTATAAAACAAAGTACAAAGTAAATCTTAACAGAAATAAGCCCTAACAGCTGCTGTGTTGTTCAGAGAGAAAGAAGCAGAGAAAGTGTGTTTTAGAAATCGAACAGAAGTTGTGTTTGTGATGATGTTGCTACTAAATCAGATCGAGAGAGAAGGAAAGAGTACATGTTCATGTGATTTTTGTGTTAAAGTTGTGTTGTGTTGTTATCTGTCAGATTAAACAAAAGAGAGCAGCAGTTTGTGTGTATGTGTGTTTGGAACCAAAAGAGAGAGAAGAAAGAGATCGAGTTGTTGTTGTTCATTTGTGTGTGTGTTGATGTTGTGTAGTTATGTTGTTGTTGCTGCTGAAAATGAATGAAAATGAACAGCAAATAGAGAGAGAGGTGGAAAGAAGAAGTGAGTTTGAATAGGATTGAGAGAGAGAGAGAGATCAAGCAGGTTGGGTGATTGTGGTTGTGTTTGTGTATTGTTGTTTGTTAAATTGAGAGAGAGAGAGAGAGAGAGAGAGATCGTCTAACGTTTTAAATATTGTGTGTGTATTTTGGGCTCTTGAATCCAAAGCAGATTTATTTGGGTCATTGTCTAACGTTTTAAATATTGGACGTTATTCCGTATTCGTGAGAGCCGGTGTCAAAGTTTCAAAAACAATGAGAGTTATCATTTTATACTTCGCCGCCGGGTATTTTTCGTTGTTGTCTTTGGGCCAAAATTTTGTTTAATTAAGTTGAAATATTTTTGTCACTGGCAGGGAGCTAGCGTTCTAAATTTTGGGCCATTTTTGTTGGAGTCGGTTGGTATTATTTTTGGTCGGGAGTTAACACTTTAAATTTTTTGAAACATATTTGTTCGTGTGTTCGTCAAATTTTAAAAGAAACTTCTTATGGCTGGGACTTTCTAAAATTTATTTTTAGGCCAAATTTTAAACCGGTTATCGATTAAAAAAATGGCTTATGCAAAACTTCTTAAATCCTTCGAATCTGATGATCTCACAATGGCACAAAGCCAGTTTGATAATTTTGCAGTTTTAAAGAATGAAAGGATGCCCGTGTTTCTTGATCGATTTGTGATGGTGGCAAGTAACCTGAAGAAGCATGATCCAGAACTCAGAAATTATGAACAGGTTCAGAGACTGCTTGGTTCTCTCCCACCAGAGTGGAGTTCACATGGAAAGTCGATTAGAAGAGAAAGAGGATTTACTTATTACAAACTGGTGGAGGTGATGAACAAACTAAAAGAAATGGATTTGGATATCAAACGGCGTGAGTACGATGAAGCGATGTCTCTGAATTCAAAGATCACCTCAATCTCCAAAGAGAAACCAGAAGAGATATCAATTTCTGCCTCCAATTTCAAAGGTTTACCGAAACCTGAATTGAAAAGGTACAAAGGGAGATTAAGCACACATCAGTGGGTAAAGATGGAGCATAATTAAATGATAAAGCTTGTGATGATGAGAAGGAGGAGGAACAAAAGACAAATATCAGACTCTGCAACTGCGAGAAGTCTCTTGCTTCTGAAAAATCATCATGGATCTTCCATACGAGACAGTTCAGGATATGTGTTCTTCTGATTGCAGAACTCGTTTATTTGGTATTTATAAAGCTAACAAATTGTTAATCGAAAATGAAAAATATTTGACTCAGGTAAATAATGAACTTAAACTTAACGAGTAAAAATATTTTGTCAAATTAAGAGAAGCTTTGAAAGAAAATGAACATTTGAAAACGAGTCTTTTGAAAAGAAATGTGGAAGTCAATATGCTAACTGAACGTGTCATCCTGACTGAGTTTGAAACTAGTAAGTTGCAAACGAAACTCGAAAAATGGACAATTTCGGGGATGAAACTTGAGGATTTAATCAAAAGCCAACGGGGGGCTCGTATTAAGACTGGGTTGAGTCATGAAGATAAGGCTTTTGTATATCCTCCTCCCAGCACTTACTGTTACTCTCCAACACCAACTCCACACCCGACCAATGATTTGGTTCATGAGATAATTAAGAAAGATACTGATAGTTTGCATGCAAAATTGGAGGATGTGAATCTTAAAGAGATGCGAGATGATTATGAGTCCTCGACTGGTATTGGATACAGTAAACCAGATGTTGTCAGTCAAGCCAATGATTGTTCAGTTTCAGGCGATAGTAAATTTGTACCTTCTGTTTCTTCTAACTTCTTTAACAAGTTTAAAGTAGGTGAAGTTCCTATATTTGAGCCTGTCAAGAATGTGAAGGAAGAGATCGTTCAGGAATCACCTAATCATCAAGCTCCAATCACATCAACACATCCAATTCCTATCAATCAAGATCCGCTGGAAGCAGAGGTACTTATTGAAGATTGGACAAGTTCAGATGATGAATCAATGACAAAGGAAAGTCTTGGAGACTCAAAGATCTAGATGTCATCTACAACTGTCAAATCTGAAATGCTTCAAAAACCTGAATCAAGCCAAATCAGGATCTCATTTCCAGCTGCAAAACAAGTCAGTCAGCCATCAAACGCTCAAAAGAATAAGCCTTCACCTCTGTCCATCATATCTCAAGTTTGTAAAAGACTTGAGAACAAGCAAGTGAAGATCTCATCTCCCATCCGACAAACCACAACTCAACAAAAGAAGCCACAAGTTTGTTTCTCTCTCACTACTCGACAAAAGACGCCACAAGCCTCTCAACAAGTTGCATCAAGCTCGAAGAAAGCCACCACCAACTGCTCCACACGGGCCAGTCAAGCATCAAAAGCCATTCAAGGCTTGCTTCAAGTGTGGAAAAGGATGATCATGTGCTCAAGAAATGCCCAAAAGGACATGCTTCGGACGGTAAAGGCAAACAAGTTTGCTTCTCCGGATCAGTGTCTAGAAAGAATCGTCTAGGTGGTAAAGGTAAACAGGTTTGTTTATTCGAATTTCAAGCTAATAATCATACATCTTTGATTGGTCGAATGACGAACATTCCATCCCTACCTTCTCATGTGAAGCCGGTTTCACATGATTCAAAGATGAATGTGACCACATCATCAAAACCAAAATCTTTTTCCTCGGGGCTTAAACAGAAAATGATTTCCAAATTTAACTCTTTCAAATCGAAAATGTTTGAACCTAAACAAATTTGGCAAATTAAAAAGAAAGAGGAAAAGATAAGTGATACAAAAACTCGTTGTGTGTTTAAACAGGTGTACTACGCTGATGAAAACGGAACGCCAGGACTACGATGGCCTGGGTTCCCCTTTCTAACTAATCTGTTGATGAGTGCAGGAACATTTCAGGAGGACTGTTAGAAATCCGGTATACTGACAGAGAAAATGTTCCTTATTCAAATTTGAGGCGGAACAAACAGGTTATGGTTTTGGTATCTTATCCACATTCAGGATCTTTCTTTAATTTTCACATATCTAATTTCACCACCACTGCATTTTTCTTGATAACTTATTTATAATATTTTGATAGTGTAATATGGAAGGTGTTTCTTTGGTAATTTCAATTTTATATATTGTAGATGGTAAATATATATATATATATATATATATATATATATATATATATATATATATATATATAGCTATCAAATAGAAATTTTGGGGGAGCCTAACATTTTTACTCGTATTTGTGATCAAGTTTTCACATCCCTTTGTGGTCGCTTTTGTATTTTTAAAAAAAAAAATTCAATTTTGTGCTGAAATAAAAATTTTAGGGGAGTAATATTTCAAACGAAATGTACTGAATATCATTAGTCCAAAATTCTTTTTTGTGTAAATATTTTGTGTCTTTTGAAGGTTTCAGGTTAGTATGGAAAGCATCTGAAGGAGGACGTTGATTTTTGTAATGATGTGTCAATAGGCTCAGCCCGAATACAATTAGACATCAATTATGTGATCAAACTAAATTCAATAAGAGCTCGGTGATGAGGAGTATTTTCACAGACATTTGGCCTAAGTTTAGCGGAAGCATTTGTAAAACATCCCCGTACTAAAAATCCAAGTACGTAACAATAAAGGCTAAACCAACCAAAGTTAGGAACACCCGTGCATAAAGTTAGCACAACCCAAACAACCGTTTCAAAAACCAATAACAGTATAAATCACAAAACGTAATAGTTTTAAGACCAATGCATGCAAGTGTCCTACTCGTGCGCATTCCTAGTTACCTGAGAAAAACATACTAAGACGAGTCAACAAATAATGTTGGTGAGTTCAATGAGTTTATTTATCAAAAGCCTTAACGCAGCTCAAAAGCCGATAGAGTCTTGCCCGAAGGCCTACCCGAAGGTATAAAACGCAGCCGCCACAAAGGCGCCGTAAATGCAGCCACCCGAAGGTGCTGTAAAAACGCAGCCACCACGAAGGCGCCGTAAATGCAGACGCCACAAAGGCGCCGTTAATGTAACCCACCCGAAGGTGCTGTAAAACGCAGCCGCCACGAAGGCGCCGTAAATGCAGCTACCCGAAGGTGCTGTAAAAACGCAGCCGCCACGAAGGCGCCGTAAATGCAGCCGCCACAAAGGCGTCGTTAATGTAACCCACCCGAAGGTGCTGTAAAACGCAGCCGCCACGAAGGCGCCGTAAATGCAGCCGCCACAAAGGCGTCGTTAATGTAACCCACCCGAAGGTGCTGTAAAATAGTTGCCCGAAGGCGTGTAAAAACATTTGTATGTTTTCTCCCCGAAAAAGATTTAAAAGCGGGCAAAGAACTCACCTTTGAATGCACAGCAAAACTAACCGCAAGCTAAAACTATAAGCGTGTATCACTCAGCGACCTGCTTAACAATTTGATACTAACTATTAGGTACTTACACTTATACCATTTCACATGCACGTATATGCATATAAACATACAATACAGATCATGCATACAATAAGAACATATACATTAATCCTAATTACATATACTGTTACTACTCCATACACACATACATCCTTAAACTCCATACACTCATGCATGAAATCATTCTGTATGTTCATATATATACATACATATTACAACATGTACACATACTTGCATGCAATCTAATTAACAAATTTATGCACCTACACACATACTCATTCGAAATACATACTCACTGTTAGTAATTTGTTATACAAACATAGCCATACATACTGATTCACATACTCGACATACATATTCTGCAACGCACATACATATATTCCGCATACATACACACCGTTCACATACCCACCTTGCATACCAGTTCTTTATTCAAATACGCATACACACATGCTGATTATACTCTTATGCGCTGCTGATCGGCTACGCTACATACTTACACAACCGCTAATCTGCTACTTTATATATATACATGCATAACACACTCACATACACACTTGACGGAACACTTACATATATCTACATGGCATAATTCATAAAGATATATATATGTATATATATCATCTACAGCTGTTATACATCAAGAAACATACATATTCAATGCATTCATTTACATACACATATACATCATAACACATACATCATGGCAGATTTATATATACGAATTATGTATGGCTGCTATTGATTTGGTTTTATACTAACATAATTTCATACACATTATCCTCAAGCATGTACACCAATCACAAAGAAACATTCTGTTTACACACATCATCACCTACAGTAATGCATAAGTACATATATTTCATGTATTTGACTGCTGTCCATTCGGAAACACATATACATATATATATAGCATACATACAGCAAGTATACATATCACGCACATAATCTGGTATTAGTATGAACTCCGAAAACTCACCGAAACTTAGTATGAACTCCGAAAACTCACCGAAACACTACGAAAGAGATGATTCGGAGCAAGGCGTTGTAGTTGTTTATTCGCGACACTCGCCGGCTAACACGCTAATCCGACCCGAAAACTGCGAGCAAAAGACTCGGAGCAAGAAACGGGACACGAAAGTGAGGGAGGTGGGTTCGATGCGTATTGTGATGCTAGTTGCGGCTGCCGGAAAGATCGACGGGGGTTTTCCGATCGAGTTTTTGGTTGCTGCTGCGTTTTTGCAATGTCACCGAGTTCTCGGTGATGTAGGTGACGATATAGGGGGGGGGGGGCTAGGGTTGGGTGATTTAATTTCTAATTTACACTTAGGTCCTTCTACTTTAAAAGGTTATTTAGTTTAGGTCATAAAGTTAATAATTAGTTTAGTTAATTACAAACTGAACCCTTAACTTATATAAAACGTAACGAAATAGATAAAAAGTAGGTAACGGTGTTAACGGGAAATTACGGGGTGTCACATCATCCTCTTGTTAAATGAATTTTCGTCCCGAAAATTAGGCTGTGTCACTGGTAGTCTGCAACGAAATGAGACAAAAGAAGGAAAAAATTTCAGGTGTCACATCATCCCCTTGTTAAAAGAATTTTCGTCCCGAAAATTAAATCATGCTATTTATTGCCTGCAATGATTTAGAATAGACGCCTGATCCTTGAAGCTGATCGAGAAAATTGTTTGCATAACTCTCGTAGTTTAACTGGAGCGAGTCAATATGGTGCTCGAGCTATATGAGATACACCTGGCACCAATTCTATTTTTAAATTCAACCTGGCGATTGGGAGCGGGGAGGGGGGGAGGGTACGATAAGCCATGCGTTTTCCCATGGAGAACGATTACAGGGATCTTGCAATTATTTTCCAATAGAAGTAAGTTAACTCACGTAGTTCCTTTAGGGTGATATAACAATATTCCTTTTAAAATACGGGTTTTAGTTTAGGCAAGGATTAGATAAGAGTTCAAACAATAAGATGTTAGCAAGGATTTTGATGTAAAGGTTCACTGTGTGATAGGGTTTGAGTTTGCAATTAGGGTTTTTTTTTAGAGAGATTATTAGAGATGATAGTTCGGTTGAGGCTTAGAGTTTAACAGATCAGATGAGAACGTCATGTTAATTCATTACTTGTTTCGTTCAGCTTCACTAGTTCCCTTAAGCATGTGGTTTCCTGTTTTAGGGTTTTCATGGTTTAGAACGATTAGGTGACAACTGCTTACATCGCGCCTCAAATAGTTTTACTAAGGAAGTTAATTACATACAAGGTAGAATCTCTTGCATAAAATGGAGCTTCGAAACAAATGCATTGCATGCTTGTAGTGTCAAATGAAAATAAGCGCATCAATCATTATATTTGGTAGCAGCTATAAAGATGTACATGGATGAAACAGAATGAGAGTTTGTCATTCTGAACAGTAATGCTGGCTCACACAAAATGTTAGTTGGTATTAATTGATTTTTATGGATTGTACTATTCATCACCTAAACTCATGGAGTGTATTTGATATTCGGATTTATATACGTAGGGGGGGGCATTTACAAAATCACTTAGTTTCTGCTATCGCTGCGAATAATAGGTATCTGAAAGTCCGTAAACCTCTTAAACGTGATGGTAACGTTGCATTATTTAGCGAACACGTTTCACTACACCAGCCACTAGTCAAATGTGGCTTACAAGAATTTCTACTGATAGTGGAAAAATTTCAAGTGAAAAATTACACCTCAGAACCGCTTATCCCCGAGTTAGGTCTCATCAGGATTCACATGCACTACAAATTACTATCCCGTGTGCACCCGTGATGCTAATTTGTCTTGCATGTTCACCCTAATCCCACCTATCTACTATGATAACGTTCCAAAGAATATAATATCGAGTACCAAGAATTGGCAAAGAGCCAAAGATAAAAGGCTATTTAAAGCTTAGTCCTCAATTCTGTATTGATCAACTAGGAGTTATATTAGAAAGTGTGGTTGGGAATTGATCATTTTAAGTATTAACTTTAGTTAAGGACTGTTGATGGAATCATTCACTAACATAAGCTACCGAAAAGCATGAGGAAGGAATGATCTGCTGAATAAAGTTACGCTCCACTTCACGAACTCTAGGAAAGACGGCCTCAAACGGGTCAATACGGTTGCAGTAATCAGTCTCACATCTTGCCCTCCTGGTGCCTCGACAAGAAGACTCAGTCACATCATGCGATGAAGAATTAGATTTAGGCAGGAAATTCAAATTCATGTTTGGGATAAGGACAGAGTACTTCGCATAAAGATTCTTAAGCTACAAAGATTTTATATCAGGTAAGCACATAAAATGTAACACATATAGGCAAACAAGCACTAATGTTAACTAGGGTACTACTGTGCAGTGTGAGTGTAACTAATGCAAATGCTTAAAGTTATAGTCTATATGCAATGAAATACTAGTTCCCTATAACTTATGGCTCTGATACCAATCTGTCACACCCTCAATTTTCCACAAACGGGGTATCCGTTAGGCGTGTGACATACCAGGATCTCAAGCCATTAGGTACAACAAACACTGACTCAATGTTGTAAACAAAAGTCCTTATTAATGTATTAAACCAAAACCCATGGTTTAAAATGAAATGTTTCAAAGTTTAGCGGAAGCATTTGTAAAACATCCCCGTACTAAAAATCCAAGTACGTAACAATAAAGGTTAAACCAACCAAAGTTAGGAACACCCGTGCATAAAGTTAGCACGACCCAAACAACCGTTTCAAAAACCAATAACAGTATAAATCACAAAACGTAATAGTTTTAAGACCAATGCATGCAAGTGTCCTACTCGTGCGCATTCCTAGTTACCTGAGAAAAACATACTAAGACGAGTCAACAAATAATGTTGGTGAGTTCAATGAGTATATTTATCAAAAGCATTAACGTAGCTCGAAAGCCGATAGAGTCTTGCCCGAAGGCCTACCCGAAGGTATAAAACGTAGCCGCCACAAAGGCGCCGTAAATGCAGCCACCCGAAGGTGCTGTAAAAACGCAGCCACCACGAAGGCGCCGTAAATGCAGCCGCCACAAAGGCGCCGTTAATGTAACCCACCCGAAGGTGCTGTAAAACGCAGCCGCCACGAAGGCGCCGTAAATGCAGCCACCCGAAGGTGCTGTAAAAACGCAGCCGCCACGAAGGCGCCGTAAATGCAGCCGCCACAAAGGCGCCGTTAATGTAACCCACCCGAAGGTGCTGTAAAACGAAGCCGCCACGAAGGCGTCGTTAATGTAACCCACCCGAAGGTGTTGTAAATAGTTGCCCGAAGGCGTGTAAAAACATTTGTATGTTTTCTCCCCGAAAAAGATTTAAAAGCGGGCAAAGAACTCACCTTTGAATGCACAGCAAAACTAACCGCAAGCTAAAACTATAAGCGTGTATCACTCAGCGACCGAAACACTACGAAAGAGATGATTCGGAGCAAGGCGTTGTAATTGTTGATTCGCGACACTCGCCGGCTAACCCGCTAATCCGACCCAAAAACTGCGAGCAAAAGACACGGAGCAAGAAACGGGACACGAAAGTGAGGGAGGTGGGTTCGATGCGTATTGTGATGCTAGTTGCGGCTTCCGGAAAGATCGACGGGGGTTTTCAGATCGAGTTTTTGGTTGCTGCTGCGTTTTTTGCAATGTACCGAGTTCTCGGTGATGTAGGTGACGATATAGGGGGCGGCTAGGGTTGGGTGATTTAATTTCTAATTTACACTTAGGTCCTTCTACTTTAAAAGGTTATTTAGTTTAGGTCATAAAGTTAATAATTAGTTTAGTTAATTACAAACTGAACCCTTAACTTATATAAAACGTAACGGAATAGATAAAAAGTAGGTGACGGTGTTAACGGGAAATTACGGGGTGTCACAACTTCTTTTTCAACCTCCACCTCAGCAGCCTTAATACTTTCAGTTGGGATCGGATCATCTTCAATAATTTCATTATACCATTCATTATCCATTTGTAAAGCTTCGATCATTTCTTCTTTTCAGCTTCTGCAACGTTTTCTGTCACACCCTCAATTTTTCCACAAACGGGGTATCCGTTAGGCGTGTGACATACCAGGATCTCAAGCCATTAGTTACACGGACTTTGACTCAACGTTTATAAAAATATTTAACTTTGTAAATAACCAAAGGTTCAGCATTTAAATGTTAAAACCAACTTTTAGCGGAAGCATAAATAAATCCGGTGCACAAAATCCCGCGCACAAAACAATAAACCAAATTAACGAAATAAAGTAGATATTAAATTTAACTTTTAAAATAACCCAAAAGACGACCCAATGCATGCATGTCCTACGTGCTCAACTCCTTAGCTACCTGAGAAAACATACTAAAACGGTCAACACATAATGTTGGTGAGTTCAATGAGATTTGCTTATAAATAAAAGATACCGTTCAAAATACAGATAAACCAAAAATAATATATATTTCATTTTATTAGGCGGTTTGCAAGACCGAATGCTTATTGCTTGTCAACACGTCGATATGAAAGCTAAACGTTACTTTTGCCTTGTCGTCATCTTACCAGGATGACCCATAACCATTAAGGACAATCTGCACCACATGACGCCCAGTCAAGGGTGGGGTGCCGTCGCAACCCGGTAGTGCTACTCAAATTTCCCCGCTATCATATATTAATCAATCTCTAACTTTTATAAGGACTTTAATGTGGTTCCAATTCGTGTAAAGCACTATAAGCCCTAATAAAATCTTGCCCGTAGGCATTTATACTTTTACCAAAACTTTCCCGAAGGCATTTATACTTTTACCGAAACCTGCCCGTAGGCCCTACCCGAAGGTATAAAATTCAGCCTTAGTTGGCCCTGCCCGAAGGCATAAAGTTTTGCCCGAAGGCATAAAAATGTAGTACGCCCGAAGACCCATTAAAAACATTTGTATGTTTTCTCCCCGAAAAAGATTTAAAAGCGGCAAAGAACTCACCTTTGAAGCGCAAAGCAATTAACAGCAAAAATGCAAACAAGGATCCTAGATCGTCCTACTACCTGCGAAGATTTTCGAATAAGATGGTCAGCAACGGGAGTTACGGCTGCTGCGTTTGATCTGGTTATGGCTACGAGAGAGATGCAACTGTTGGTCGCTGTTTCCGAAAGAACTCCAAGAAGAACGACGATGATGATGGCTCCCGGTGAAGCTACGGCTGGTGCGGTGGTGCAACAGGACTAGGGTGGTTTCCGAGAGACAAGAGAGAGCTCCGGTGAGGGGGTACACTAGTTTCCGGAGACGACGATGAAGGATTTGGTTGGGGTTTCCGTTCGATCGGTTGTAGAATGAAGGAGGTGGTGGTGTTGCTTTTCACTGCCATCGATGGTACGTGGTGGTTATATAGTTATGGGGGGTCGCAGTTTTACACACAGGCCCCTTTATTATAGGAATTAATTTATTTATATTCAAGTTAGAAATGTTATCTTTTGATTAATTACAAACGGTTCCTAAACTGATATAAAACATTAACATAATAGTTAAGGAATAGTTAAACGAGTTAACTTGAATTTTGCGGGGTGTCACATTTTCTTCAACGGAGATTATGTCATCAACTTTCCTTTTACCAGCAGTCTTTTCCATGACATATGAGCTTTCTACTTTGTCCTCAACTGCAGGTTTTGATCTGGTAAGGATTTGGGATTCGACTTTTGCAACTTCAGAAATATCTTCAGGAATGAAATCTTTATCAGTGAACGAATTTTCTGACTCAGTTTTCAGCTTCATCAGTTCATTGTCAGCGTTCAAATTCCTGTTCTCAGCTTTAAAAAGATCATATTCTTCAAATAGTTCTTCATATGCCATTTTCAATTCATTAAACACTTTAGTGTTTTTCACAGCCGGGGCTTTAGTCTTGATAAGCTCAGCATCTCTCTCACCCAGTTTCTTTTCTAGAGCCTTATTATTTGCCTCTAACTTTTTAATCATATATAGATATTGATTAATTTTATCTGACTTCGAAGAAGATGACACCTCTTCACCTATTTTCTCTGTTGAGTCATCATCAACATTCACAACTTAAATTGTTTTAGTTATCTCAAGGGAAGACTCCTTGAACACTTCCTTTTCTGAATTTGATTTTATAACCTTAGTGTTATCAGATTTAACGACTTCAGTATCTTCTGATACAACAACCTCTGTATCACTTTCTTTTATAACTTTAGCGTCAACGGATGCAACCACATCTGTTGATCCTGTGTGAACTGACTTAGTCTTTTCATCACCTATAACTTCTGTATTGTCAGAGATAGCAGGGGATACTTTCAATGGTTCAGTAGCTTCATCTTCAGTCTATGCCACTGAATCCGCTAGATTCTGTAAAGCTGCACTTGCAATTGCCAATACATCAACTTCTGCTTCTTGATGAATTTGGACAACTGTATGAGCAGCCTCTATCACTGTGTCATCTAATACACTTGTATCAAACATCAAGTGATCATCTATATCTTCTGTATGTTCTGATACAGCTTCAATCTGATCAATCATATTCACACCTTCATCTATGTTCATATCATCATTCTGGTTATCATCATCATCATCATCATTAACTTCATCAGTTGAACTACTCAGTTCAGTTTCAGTTTCAGGCTCTCTTTGGTATAAGTCTTCAGGTTCAAGAGGCTCATCTTCAGTCAAATGGTAATGTGGCACACTAATATCCACATTATCATTACTGACGTCAACTATGTATCTGAATAATGGTACATTCCTGGCTTGTGTGATCATTGGCAATCTTTTATAAGCTTCTTGTGTCATGTGATCTAATTCAATCTGTTCCTCTTCCAAGCCATAAGCCATGATATCCGAATACTCTCCATTATTGATCATTTGTAAAAACCTCGGATACATCATAAACTTATTCTTTATCCCCTTGGTTATGTTGAAAACAAAACCATTCATGATCCATTTAGCCATATTGAACGGCCAGTTCATCACAACTGCAACAATAGGTGATGCAAGCTCATAAGAAAAGGAATTGAAGCCTGTACTCCTCTTAAATAAACAATGGTGACATATGTAGCACAGTAATTTCCAGTGGTCACAAACTCTAGCACGGTAGAATTGTTGCTTTGTGAATTCAACTAGATGACCCATTTCTATGAATATGTCCTTGCACACATTGATTGGTAAGATACCAAGATCTGCACCCTCATTTTCACCCAATCTTACGGCAACCCTGATTGAAGCTTCAGACACTTCAATCATTCTATCAGATGATATGAATCCTCTGATCACCTCCTTCCAATTTTCATTTATCTCAATCTTAGATGTTCTATAGAACTTTCGAATCAACCTCTTGTATATAATGGGCTTGTAACATATGGCATACACATATTTGGTCCTCAATAAAAATTTGATTGAATTCTCATATCTAGCAGCTTCTTGACAAGCTTCATTGAGATAACCAACAATATTGTGTCTTGGTTCAAGTTTCATTTCAGCCATTATACCTACATATAGAGACAAATGTGTGAGATAACCTGTTAAGATAGTGAAACAAGTGAAACTTTTCAAGTTCAATTTTATCATGTTTTGAAGATGGATGGATGATTATATGACATTTTTGATAAGATATTACAAGAATCAATGATTAATTTTAACATTAAACTGGTTAGTTTTTCTCATTTCATGAACCGACTATGGGTTTAGTCGCAACTTCTTAGATCAGATTTTAACCAATTTTTAGTTAAAATTATTCAGATTAGACATCGGATCTTGTTTCAGAATGTGTTTTTACCTTAAAATCAACCTAAAAATGTCTCTAAATCAATTTAAGATGGTAAACAAGTGAATTTGGTGATAGAATATAAATCGACAGTGAAAAATTGTTCAGACGGACGAATGAAGAAAAATGAACAAGTGTTAGGGTTTTATAAAAGGTTGTCCGTTTGGGCACTGTTTGTCCGTTTCGGCCTTTACTTTGTCCGTTTGGACACTGTTTGTCCATTTGGGCCAAATAATTTGGCAGATTTGTTAAAAATTTATAAGTATGCATCATGAATTATCCGTTTGGACACTGTTTGTCCGTTTTGACACTGTTTGTCCGTTTTGAGTGTATACGTAGAAATTATAACACTTAAGACCATTTGTCCATTTTATGAACACAATACAAACACTTAGATGGAATCTAAGAAATTAGTCGTATGACGACTGTTTGTCCATTTTGTGTTATAAATCGTCCAACACTTAGAGTAATTTTCACAAATCAATGAAATGGATACAACTTCTCTTATATTCCTGTTTGTCCGTTTGATGATGACATTTCCCACACTTATCATTTTCAACATGAACACTATATGTCCGTCTTGAGAACATCAATCTTCAAGACTTAGAAAATTTTATCAACAATCTGACGTATGCACTGTTTATCCGTCTGGACACTGTTTGTCCATATAACACATATATGTCAGACTTAGATAAATTTGACTTGAAGAAACTTGAGACATCTAAAAATTTATATCATTTTCTCAGTGATGTGACATGAGATCTTCCTTGAATGTCATTTGATGATGTGACACCTACCATGATCTATACTAAACATGTTAGTATTAATTCATCAATTAATTATGAATTTTGAATTAAATCATTTACAATTAATGATTTGTCATATTTTCACAAAATTTGGCCAATTTAAGACATAAACAAGTGTATCTTATATCGGTAAGCACGAAACCTTTCCAAAATATTTTTCAATCAACATTTTAGGTATTTTCAACATTTTTCTATATTTTCACACACTTATTCCAACATTTTCAACATTTGTGCTAGATCATTTCAGCAACTTCCGGTATATCTGTTCACCTTACATCGATCATATCAATCATTTCTCAAGACATCTGAAATTCTTATTCGAATTCTTTTTGATGTTTTTGATATTTTTATATGTTTTTTATATTTTCAAATGTTTTTGATATTTTCTTATAATATGTCCCCTAAACTTATGACCTAGAAGAAGTATAAGTTTCAAACACATGTTTTGCAAGTTTTGACTAGACATATGAATTGTGAAGAAATTAGGTGATAAATTTTGAACAAATCAATTAGCTCGAAGTGACACACTTACTTTTTTTATTCTTGATGATCAATTAGGTTGATTATTAATAAGTTTTGAATGACCCGTACCTTGCACTTTAGAAAGTTATACAGTTCATCTAAATATCATGAGAACAACTCAACACATCAGGTAACTTACAATCATACTCAGTGTGGAATAGGGTTCTATCTATTTGGATTTGGTCCAATTTAGGACTTCTTTTGGAATTGCTTTTGGGAATTATCTTTTGCTTGTGTTCCCTTTGGGAATCTTCTGAATTCCTTTTTGGAATTTGATTGGTGATGGTCCAACTTTAGGACTCTTTTCTATTCCCCTTGGGAATCTTTTGTTGCACCTTGAAGCTCAAAAGAGACTTCATACAAGACTTCAGGTCTATGGATATCACAACAAAGAAGCTCACAGATGCGGTTCATCACACTGGATAGATTGTGATAGTCATGTATAGGTCGGACTCACCGGCATGTCGGTGTTATATCTTTTGTATGTATTTTATATAGTTTTAGTATTAGCGAACCTACGGGCGAATCTTCGCCCGTAGCATAGAATAGTTTTTCTGTTTTGTCGACCGGGCGAACTTGATTGTGCCCGGCGAAGCTATCTGGTTCGCTAGATAGATTCGCTGTCAGCGAATCTATCAGCGAACCTACAGCTGATATATATTGTAACCTTATCTTAATGCAATGAAACTTTTGGCAAAATCTTATCCAAACTCTAGAATCGTGTGTGTGTAACCAGGAGGTGCTAGGAGCATATATTATCTATCTTTGTAGCGTATTTACCTCTTGTTGTGTGGTTTTGATCTTGTTATTGTGTATTGGGTTATATTAGACTTTTGTTTCTCTTAATCAAAGTGTGTTTTTGTTGTTACAAATCATTATAGCACTGAAATCTCGATCTAGATGGACCAAAAGCACCTGACCAGAGAACCTGTTCCTCAAAGTTTTTCAGAAGGTACCGAGCTAGGAAACCTCCTCCTACATCTTCTGAAGCACTCAAGAAAAGATAATTTGAAAGTAGTTCCAGTTTTTATGAAAAAACGCAGAGAAAATGGGGGAGCAACAAAAATGGAGGAGCTTGTGAGATTAAGGATCTTCAGCAACAAAATTTGGCTAGCATTAGTCTTGGGGGAGTTTTGTTGGATCTGAAATTAAGACTGATGCTCATCAAATTGAAGATTCAACTATATTGACTTATCGGTGCTGTACACATTGCAAGACGTTGATAATAATAGACTATGGGGGAGTATTGTTGGACCTGAATTGTAGTCTAATATTATCAACACAGTCAAAGTCAACAAAAGTCAACGTCAACAGTCAAAGTCAACGCAAAAGTCAAGACGACGCATTCGGGGCAGAGATTAGAGATAAGACGTTGAAGGCGACGGAGTTTAGTTGTTAATAAATATATTTTGTGTCAATAAAATATATTTAATCATTTTCGTCATTTTAGTATTTTATGTAATATATATATTTTGTCTTAATGACAAAATATATATTAGACTAAACGTTAGGGTTTTATTTGTATTATTTACATTTGTATTGTTTTAGTCTAAGTTTAGGGTCCTAATTGTCATTAGTCCAAAGTGTCATTAGGCTATAAATAGTAAATGGCAATTAGGGTTTAGGGGCTTGAATGAGCAAGATTGAGGGAGTTTTCATGTAAACAAAATCTGATGCAATCAATACAAGATCAAATCTGAGTTTTTAAAAAAAATTATAAATAAAATAAATATGGTATCAGAGCCTTAGTGCTCTTGATTGTTTGATCCTAGAGATTTTCATGATGTTTTTGGGGTCTTTGTGTCAAAACACTATTTGATTCATTTCTGAACTGGTTTGTGTGTTTCCGTGTTGTATTTTGCTTGGAATTTGTCATACTTGGTCATAGGAAGCCTTTGAAACAAACGAATCTACAACTGGTTGTGTTTTGAAGCTGTTCTGGTCGTTTTTAAACTGAAACTGTTTTGTTCGTAACCCAGCGAACTTGTTTGGTCATCCAGCGAATCTGCTTGTTCTTCCAGCGAATCTAACACAATCTTGTGTTCTGTATTTCAGTGTTTCTGTGTAGAGAATCTGGAATTTTACTGAACGAAAGTTCACTTGTTTGGCTCATTGTGCAAGCGAAACTGCTGCCAAAATCATTTGAGCGAATCTGACAGCAAATCTGTCGGGCGAAACTGTGCTTGCTGTCCAGCGAATCTGTTTGTTTGTCTAGCGAATCTGCTAGCGAATCTGCGAGCGAATCTGTTTGCTCCTTGGACGAATCTAATCCAGCGAATCTGTTTGTATTGGGCGAAACTACAATCTGTTTAAAATTATGACTACATCCTCTCCGAATATTGATGATCTGGATAGCGTTCAACCAAACAGGCCACCGAGGCTTGTTAGTGGTGAAAATTTTGAGGATTGGAAGAGGTGACTGAAAGCCTTTTTCTACTACACTGACTATAATCAATGGGAGTCAATTGTAAATGGTCTGCATGTGCCAACGACAGTTGCAGGAACTGTTACTTCAGTAAACACTGATCCGAGTACTTTTAATGAAGGAGACATCAAGTTGCTTGATCGTGACAAAAAAGCACTCGGAGCATTGATACTTTGTTTGCATCAGGATATTTACAACAGGTTTGCTGAACACACAACTGCAAAAAGCTTGTATGATGCGTTGTGCGAGTTCTATGATGGTAATGAGGATTTGAAGTTGGATAGAAAGGCTCAAGCTGAGAAAGAGTTCAATTCATTTGTGGGGTATTCGCAAGAAAGTTTGACTGATATTACCAATCGATTTCTGTCTGTATCAAGTAACCTGAAAAAGTATGATGAGAAGCTGGGAAATCATGAACAAGTCACAAAGCTGTTAGATTCACTTCCTCCTCAGTGGAGTCTTCAGATCAAGTTGTTGAAACAAGAAAGAAACTTTCATGACTTTAAGCTGATGGATGTTATAAACAAGCTAAAGTCATTTGATCTTGATGTGAAGAGAAGAGAATACAATCAGTCCATGATGGTTCCAAATATTCCTTCTCAGAATGCTGCACTTATTACATCCGCTGCAAACTCTCATATCTATAGTGCAGCACCTGGAGGATCATCAAGTCATGGGTCTGTTAAATCTGTCGGTGCATCTACAAATGTTGGTTCAAGCTCAAGTGCATCTGTCACCACTCAGATTCCATCTGACACCATGGCTTTGTTTAGAATATTTGTTCATAGCTATGAAGCTCTTGTCGTTGGTGAATTAAAGGGAAAAGGGATGACTGTTGAGGATATGTATCAGGTGGATCCTGATGATCTTGAAGAAACCGACATCCAATGGCAAATGGCCATGCTTACCCTTCGTGCAAGACGGTTCATGGAAAGAACAGGAAGAAGAAGTTTTGGGAATCAGGGATAAAACAACAAACTCCTAACAACACCTTACAACACCGTACGAAACCTTAAAACTCCATAATAAACCTAATGAATTGGTCCGAGTCATTTAAACATTGTACGACAACTTAGAATATCTTACGACTCTGTATACCACATTAGCACCTTGAAAATCTTGTTAGTATAATATACGACACCTCAAAACTCCTAACTACTCCTTACAATACCGTACGTAAGTTTAAAACTCCATAATAAACTTAATGAATTCGTACGAGTCCTTTTAACGTCATATGATAACTTAGGACATCTTACGACTATTTATGCCACATTAGCAACTCGAAAAGCATGTTAGTATAAGGTAGGACGCCTTACAGCTTATAAAAACACCTTACAACACCGTACGAAACCTTAAAACTCCATAATAAACCTAATGAATTCGTACGAGTCCTTTGAACATCGTACGACAACTTAGGACATCTTACGACTCTTTATGCCACATTAGCAACTCGAAAAACATGTTAGTATAACGTAGGACGCCTTAATACGCCAAACAACACCTTACAACACCGTACGAAACCTCAAAACTACATAATATACCGAATTAAATCGCCCAAGTCCTTTGAACATAGTACGACAATTCAGAACTTCTTACGACTCTGTATGCCATATTAGCACCTTGAAAAGCACGTTAGTATAACTTAGGACGCCTTAAAATTCCTAACAACACCTTACAACACCGTTCGAAACCTTAAAACTCCATAATAAACCTAATGAATTGGTCCGAGTAATTTAAACATTCTACGATAACTTAGAATATCTTACGACTCTGTATACCACATTAGCACCTTGAAAAGCTTGTTAGTATAATATACGACACCACAAAACTCCTAAAAACACCTTACAACGCCGTACGAAACCCTTAAAACTCCATAATAAACCTAATGAATCTGTACGAGTCCTTTGAACATCGTACGACAACTTAGGACATCTTACGACTCTTTATGCCACATTAGCAACTCGAAAAACATGTTAGTATAACGTAGGATGCCTTAATACGCCAAACAACACCTTACAACACCGTACGAAACCTCAAAACTACATAATAAACCGAATGAAATCGCCCAACTCCTTTGAACATAGTACGACAATTCAGAACTTGTTACGACTTTGTATGCCATACTAGCACCTTGAAAAGCACGTTAGTATAACTTAGGACGCCTTAAAATACCTAACAACACCTTACAACACCGAACGAAACCTTAAAACTCCATAATAAACCTAAAGAATTTGTACGAGTCATTTAAACATTGTACGGCAACTTAGAATATCTTACGACTCATAATACCACATTAGCACCTTGAAAAGCATGTTAGTATAATGTAGGACGCCTCAAAACTCCTAACTACTCCTTACAATACCGTACGTAAGCTTAAAACTCCATAATAAACCTAATGAATTCATACGAGTCCTTTTAACGTCGTACGATAACTTAGGACATCTTACGACTATTTATGCCACATTAGCAACTCGAAAAACATTTTAGTATAATGTAGGACGCCTTACAGCTCCTAAAAACACCTTACAACTACGTACGAAACCTTAAAACTCCATAATAAACCTAATGAATTCGTACGAGTCCTTTGAACATCATACGACAACTTAGGACATCTTACGACTCTTTATGCCACATTATCAACTAGAAAAGCATGTTAGTATAATGTAGGACGCCTTACAGCTCGTAAACACACCTTACAACACTGTACGAAAACTTAAAACTCCATAATAAGCCTAATTAATTCGTCCGAGTCCTTTGAATATCGTACTACAAGTTAGGACATCTTAAGACTCTATATGCCATATTAGCACCTTGAAAAGCACGTTAGTGTAACGTATGACGCCTTAATACTCTAAACAACACCATACAACACCGTACGAAACCTCAAAACTACATAATAAACCGAATGAAATCGCCCAAGTCCTTTGAACATAGTACGATAATTCAGAATTTGTTACGATTCTGAATGCCATATTAGCACCTTGAAAACCCCGTTAGTATAACTTAGGACGCCTTAAAACTCCTAACAACACCTTACAACAACGTACGAAACCTTAAAACTCCATAATAAACCTAATGAATTGGTCCGAGTCATTTAAAAATTGTACGACAACTTAGAATATCTTACGACTCTATATACCACATTAGCACCTTGAAAAGCTTGTTAGTATAATTTACGACACCTCAAAACTCCTAACTTCACCTTACAATACCGTACGTAAGCTTAAAACTCCATAATAAACCTAACGAATTCGTACTAGTCCTTTTAACGTCGTACGATAACTTAGGACATCTTACGACTCTTTATGCCACATTAGCAACTCGAAAAGCATGTTAGTATAATGTAGGACGCCTTACATGTCTTAAAAACACCTTACATCACAGTACGAAAACTTAAAACTCCATAATACGCCTAATGAATTCGTCCGAGTCCTTTGAACATCGTACTACAAGTTAGGACATCTTAAGACTCTGTATGCCATATTAGCACCTTGAAACTCCATAATACCGTACGTATGCTTAAAACTCCATAATAAACCTAACGAGTTCGTACTAGTCCTTTTAACGCCGTACGATAACTTAGGACATCTTACGACTCTTTATGCCACATTAGCAACTCGAAAAGCATGTTAGTATAATGTAGGACGCCTTACAGGTCTTAAAAACACCTTACATCACAGTACAAAAACTTAAAACTCCATAATACGCCTAATGAATTCGTCCGAGTCCTTTGAACATCGTACTACAAGTTAGGACATCTTAAGACTCTGTATGCCATATTAGCACCTTGAAAGGCACGTTAGTGTAACGTAGGACGCCTTAATACTCTAAACAACACCTTACAACACCGTACGAAACCTCAAAACTACATAATAAACCGAATGAAATCGCCCAAGTCCTTTCAACATAGTACGCCAATTCAGAACTTTTTACGACTCTGTATGCCATACTAGCACCTTGAAAAGCACGTTAGTATAACTTAGGACGCCTTAAAACTCCTAACAACACCTTACAATACCGTACGAAACTTTAAAACTCCATAATAAACCTAATGAAATGGTCCGAGTCATTTAAACATTGTACGACAACTTAGAATATCTTACGACTCTATATACCACATTAGAAACTTGAAAAGCTTGTTAGTATAATTTAAGACACCTTAAAACTCCTAACTACACCTTACAATAACGTACGTAAGCTTAAAACTCGATAATAAACCTAACGAATTCGTACTAGTCCTTTTAACGTCGTATGATAACTTAGGACATCTTACGACTATTTATGCCACATTAGCAGCTCGAAAAGCATGTTAGTATAAGGTAGGACGCCTTACAGCTTATCAAAACACCTTACAACGCCGTACGAAATGTTAAAACTCCATAATAAACCTAATGAATTCGTACGAGTCCTTTGAACATCGTACGACAACTTAGGACATCTTACGACTCTTTATGCCACATTAGCAACTCAAAAAACATGTTAGTATAACGTAGGACGCCTTACAGCTCATAAAAACACCTTACAACACTGTACGAAAACTTAAAACTCCATAATACACCTAATGAATTCGTCCGAGTTCTTTGAACATCGTACTACAAGTTAGGACATCTTAAGACTCTATATGCCATATTAGCACCTTGAAAAGCACGTTAGTGTATCGTAGGACGCCTTAATACTCTAAACAACACCATACAACACCGTACGAAACCTCAAAACTACATAATAAACCGAATGAAATCGCCCATGTCCTTTGAACATAGTACGATAATTCAGAATTTGTTACGATTCTGAATGCCATATTAGCACCTTGAAAACCCCGTTAGTATAACTTAGGACGCCTTAAAACTCCTAACAACACCTTACAACAACGTACGAAACCTTAAAAGTCCATAATAAACCTAATGAATTGGTCCGAGTCATTTAAAAATTGTACGACAACTTAGAATATCTTACGACTCTATATACCACATTAGCACCTTGAAAAGCTTGTTAGTATAATTTACGACACCTCAAAACTCCTAACTTCACCTTACAATACCGTACGTAAGCTTAAAACTCCATAATAAACCTAACGAATTCGTACTAGTCCTTTTAACGTCGTATGATAACTTAGGACATCTTACGACTCTTTATGCCACATTAGCAACTCGAAAAGCATGTTAGTATAATGTAGGACGCCTTACAGGTCTTAAAAACACCTTACATCACAGTACGAAAACTTAAAACTGCATAATACGCCTAATGAATTCGTCCGAGTCCTTTGAACATCGTACTACAAGTTAGGACATCTTAAGACTCTGTATGCCATATTAGCACCTTGAAAGGCACGTTAGTGTAACGTAGGACGCCTTAATACTCTAAACAACCCCTTACAACACCGTACGAAACCTCAAAACTACATAATAAACCGAATGAAATCGCCCAAGTCCTTTCAACATAGTACGCCAATTCAGAACTTTTTACGACTCTGTATGCCATACTAGCACCTTGAAAAGCACGTTAGTATAACTTAGGACGCCTTAAAACTCCTAACAACACCTTACAATACCGTACGAAACCTTAAAACTCCATAATAAACCTAATGAAATGGTCCGAGTCATTTAAACATTGTACGACAACTTAGAATATCTTACGACTCTATATACCACATTAGAACCTTGAAAAGCTTGTTAGTATATTTTACGACACCTTAAAACTCCTAACTACACCTTACAATAATGTACGTAAGCTTAAAACTCGATAATAAACCTAACGAATTCGTACTAGTCCTTTTAACGTCGTATGATAACTTAGGACATCTTACGACTATTTATGCCACATTAGCAGCTCGAAAAGCATGTTAGTATAAGGTAGGACGCCTTACAGCTTATCAAAACACCTTACAACGCCATACGAAATGTTAAAACTCCATAATAAACCTAATGAATTCGTACGAGTCCTTTGAACATCGTACGACAACTTAGGACATCTTACGACTCTTTATGCCACATTAGCAACTCAAAAAACATGTTAGTATAACGTAGGACGCCTTACAGCTCGTAAAAACACCTTACAACACTGTACGAAAACTTAAAACTCCATAATACACCTAATGAATTCGTCCGAGTTCTTTGAACATCGTACTACAAGTTAGGACATCTTAAGACTCTGTATGCCATATTAGCACCTTGAAAGGCACGTCAGTGTAACGTAGGACGCCTTAATACTCTAAACAACACCTTACAACACCGTACGAAACCTCAAAACTACATAATAAACCGAATGAAATCGCCCAAGTCCTTTCAACATAGTACGCCAATTCAGAACTTTTTACGACTCTGTATGCCATACTAGCACCTTGAAAAGCACGTTAGTATAACTTAGGACGCCTTAAAACTCCGAACAACACCTTACAATACCGTACGAAACCTTAAAACTCCATAATAAACCTAATGAAATGGTCCGAGTCATTTAAACATTGTACGACAACTTAGAATATCTTACGACTCTATATACCACATTAGAACCTTGAAAAGCTTGTTAGTATAATTTACGACACCTTAAAACTCCTAACTACACCTTACAATAACGTACGTAAGCTTAAAACTCGATAATAAACCTAACGAATTCGTACTAGTCCTTTTAACGTCGTATGATAACTTAGGACATCTTACGACTATTTATGCCACATTAGCAGCTCGAAAAGCATGTTAGTATAAGGTAGGACGCCTTACAGCTTATCAAAACACCTTACAACGCCGTACGAAATGTTAAAACTCCATAATAAACCTAATGAATTCGTACGAGTCCTTTGAACATCGTACGACAACTTAGGACATCTTACGACTCTTTATGCCACATTAGCAACTCAAAAAACATGTTAGTATAACGTAGGACGCCTTACAGCTCGTAAAAACACCTTACAACACTGTACGAAAACTTAAAACTCCATAATACACCTAATGAATTCGTCCGAGTTCTTTGAACATCGTACTACAAGTTAGGACATCTTAAGACTCTATATGCCATATTAGCACCTTGAAAAGCACGTTAGTGTAACGTAGGACGCCTTAATACTCTAAACAACACCATACAACACCGTACGAAACCTCAAAACTACATAATAAACCGAATGAAATCGCCCAAGTCCTTTGAACATAGTACGATAATTCAGAATTTGTTACGATTCTGAATGCCATATTAGCACCTTGAAAACCCCGTTAGTATAACTTAGGACGCCTTAAAACTCCTAACAACACCTTACAACAACGTACGAAACCTTAAAACTCCATAATAAACCTAATGAATTGGTCCGAGTCATTTAAAAATTGTACGACAACTTAGAATATCTTACGACTCTATATACCACATTAGCACCTTGAAAAGCTTGTTAGTATAATTTACGACACCTCAAAACTCCTAACTTCACCTTACAATACCGTACGTAAGCTTAAAACTCCATAATAAACCTAACGAATTCGTACTAGTCCTTTTAACGTCGTAAGATAACTTAGGACATCTTACGACTCTTTATGCCACATTAGCAACTCGAAAAGCATGTTAGTATAATGTAGGACGCCTTACAGGTCTTAAAAACACCTTACATCACAGTACGAAAACTTAAAACTCCATAATACGCCTAATGAATTCGTCCGAGTCCTTTGAACATCGTACTACAAGTTAGGACATCTTAAGACTCTGTATGCCATATTAGCACCTTGAAAGGCACGTTAGTGTAACGTAGGACGCCGTAATACTCTAAACAACACCTTACAACACAGTACGAAACCTCAAAACTACATAATAAACCGAATGAAAACGCCCAAGTCCTTTCGACATAGTACGCCAATTCAGAACTTTTTACGACTCTGTATGCCATACTAGCACCTTGAAAAGCACGTTAGTATAACTTAGGACGCCTTAAAACTCCTAACAACACCTTACAACACCGTACGAAACCTTAAAACTCCATAATAAACCTAAAGAAATGGTCCGAGTCATTTAAACATTGTACGACAACTTAGAATATCTTACGACTCTATATACTACATTAGAACCTTGAAAAGCTTGTTAGTATATTTTACGACACCTTAAAACTCCTAACTACACCTTACAATAACGTACGTAAGCTTAAAACTCGATAATAAACCTAACGAATTCGTACTTGTCCTTTTAACGTCGTATGATAACTTAGGACATCTTACGACTATTTATGCCACATTAGCAGCTCGAAAAGCATGTTAGTATAAGGTAGGACGCCTTACAGCTTATCAAAACACCTTACAACGTTGTACGAAATGTTAAAACTCCATAATAAACCTAATGAATTCGTACGAGTCCTTTGAACATCGTACGGCAACTTAGGACATCTTACGACTCTTTATGCCACATTAGCAACTCAAAAAACATGTTAGTATAACGTAGGACGCCTTACAGCTCGTAAAAACACCTTACAACACTGTACGAAAACTTAAAACTCCATAATACGCCTAATGAATTCGTCCGAGTTCTTTGAACATCGTACTACAAGTTAGGACATCTTAAGACTCTATATGCCATATTAACACCTTGAAAAGCACGTTAGTGTAACGTAGGACGCCTTAATACTATAAACAACACCTTACAACACCGTACGAAACCTCAAAACTACATAATAAACCGAATGAAATCGCCCAAGTCCTTTGAACATAGTACGACAATTCAGAATTTGTTACGACTCTGAATGCCATATTAGCACCTTGAAAAGCCCGTTAGTATTACTTAGGACGCCTTAAAACTCCTAACAACACCTTACAACAACGTACGAAACCTTAAAACTCCATAATAAACCTAATGAATTGGTCCGAGTCATTTAAACATTGTATGACAACTTAGAATATCTTACGACTCTATATACCACATTAGCACCTTGAAAAGCTTGTTAGTATAATTTACGACACCTCAAAACTCCTAACTTCACCTTACAATACCGTACGTAAGCTTAAAACTCCATAATAAACCTAACGAATTCGTACTAGTCCTTTTAACGCCGTACGATAACTTAGGACATCTTACGACTATTTATGCCACATTAGCAACTCGAAAAGCATGTTAGTATAAGGTAGGACGCCTTACAGCTCTTAAAAACACCTTACATCACAGTACGAAAACTTAAAACTCCATAATACGCCTAATGAATTCGTCCGAGTCCTTTGAACATCGTACTACAAGTTAGGACATCTTAAGACTCTGTATGCCATATTAGCACCTTGAAAGGCACGTTAGTGTAACGTAGGACGCCTTAATACTCTAAACAACACCTTACAACACCGTACGAAACCTCAAAACTACATAATAAACCGAATGAAATCTCCCAAGTCCTTTCAACATAGTAGGCCAATTCAGAACTTTTTACGACTCTGTATGCCATACTAGCACCTTGAAAAGCACGTTAGTATAACTTAGGACGCCTTAAAACTCCTAACAACACCTTACAACACCGTACGAAACCTTAAAACTCCATAATAAACCTAATGAAATGGTCCGAGTCATTTAAACATTGTACGACAACTTAGAATATCTTACGACTCTATATACCACATTAGAACCTTGAAAAGCTTGTTAGTATAATTTACGACACCTTAAAACTCCTAACTACACCTTACAATAACGTACGTAAGTTTAAAACTCGATAATAAACCTAACGAATTCGTACTAGTCCTTTTAACGTCGTATGATAACTTAGGACATCTTACGACTATTTATGCCACATTAGCAGCTCGAAAAGCATGTTAGTATAAGGTAGGACGCCTTACAGCTTATCAAAACACCTTACAACGCCATACGAAATGTTAAAACTCCATAATAAACCTAATGAATTCGTACGAGTCCTTTGAACATCGTACGACAACTTAGGACATCTTACGACTCTTTATGCCACATTAGCAACTCAAAAAACATGTTAGTATAACGTAGGACGCCTTACAGCTCGTAAAAACACCTTACAACACTGTACGAAAACTTAAAACTCCATAATACACCTAATGAATTCGTCCGAGTTCTTTGAACATCGTACTACAAGTTAGGACATCTTAAGACTCTGTATGCCATATTAGCACCTTGAAAGGCACGTCAGTGTAACGTAGGACGCCTTAATACTCTAAACAACACCTTACAACACCGTACGAAACCTCAAAACTACATAATAAACCGAATGAAATCGCCCAAGTCCTTTCAACATAGTACGCCAATTCAGAACTTTTTACGACTCTGTATGCCATACTAGCACCTTGAAAAGCACGTTAGTATAACTTAGGACGCCTTAAAACTCCGAACAACACCTTACAATACCGTACGAAACCTTAAAACTCCATAATAAACCTAATGAAATGGTCCGAGTCATTTAAACATTGTACGACAACTTAGAATATCTTACGACTCTATATACCACATTAGAACCTTGAAAAGCTTGTTAGTATAATTTACGACACCTTAAAACTCCTAACTACACCTTACAATAACGTACGTAAGCTTAAAACTCGATAATAAACCTAACGAATTCGTACTAGTCCTTTTAACGTCGTATGATAACTTAGGACATCTTACGACTATTTATGCCACATTAGCAGCTCGAAAAGCATGTTAGTATAAGGTAGGACGCCTTACAGCTTATCAAAACACCTTACAACGCCGTACGAAATGTTAAAACTCCATAATAAACCTAATGAATTCGTACGAGTCCTTTGAACATCGTACGACAACTTAGGACATCTTACGACTCTTTATGCCACATTAGCAACTCAAAAAACATGTTAGTATAACGTAGGACGCCTTACAGCTCGTAAAAACACCTTACAACACTGTACGAAAACTTAAAACTCCATAATACACCTAATGAATTCGTCCGAGTTCTTTGAACATCGTACTACAAGTTAGGACATCTTAAGACTCTATATGCCATATTAGCACCTTGAAAAGCACGTTAGTGTAACGTAGGACGCCTTAATACTCTAAACAACACCATACAACACCGTACGAAACCTCAAAACTACATAATAAACCGAATGAAATCGCCCAAGTCCTTTGAACATAGTACGATAATTCAGAATTTGTTACGATTCTGAATGCCATATTAGCACCTTGAAAACCCCGTTAGTATAACTTAGGACGCCTTAAAACTCCTAACAACACCTTACAACAACGTACGAAACCTTAAAACTCCATAATAAACCTAATGAATTGGTCCGAGTCATTTAAAAATTGTACGACAACTTAGAATATCTTACGACTCTATATACCACATTAGCACCTTGAAAAGCTTGTTAGTATAATTTACGACACCTCAAAACTCCTAACTTCACCTTACAATACCGTACGTAAGCTTAAAACTCCATAATAAACCTAACGAATTCGTACTAGTCCTTTTAACGTCGTACGATAACTTAGGACATCTTACGACTCTTTATGCCACATTAGCAACTCGAAAAGCATGTTAGTATAATGTAGGACGCCTTACAGGTCTTAAAAACACCTTACATCACAGTACGAAAACTTAAAACTCCATAATACGCCTAATGAATTCGTCCGAGTCCTTTGAACATCGTACTACAAGTTAGGACATCTTAAGACTCTGTATGCCATATTAGCACCTTGAAAGGCACGTTAGTGTAACGTAGGACGCCGTAATACTCTAAACAACACCTTACAACACAGTACGAAACCTCAAAACTACATAATAAACCGAATGAAAACGCCCAAGTCCTTTCGACATAGTACGCCAATTCAGAACTTTTTACGACTCTGTATGCCATACTAGCACCTTGAAAAGCACGTTAGTATAACTTAGGACGCCTTAAAACTCCTAACAACACCTTACAACACCGTACGAAACCTTAAAACTCCATAATAAACCTAAAGAAATGGTCCGAGTCATTTAAACATTGTACGACAACTTAGAATATCTTACGACTCTATATACTACATTAGAACCTTGAAAAGCTTGTTAGTATATTTTACGACACCTTAAAACTCCTAACTACACCTTACAATAACGTACGTAAGCTTAAAACTCGATAATAAACCTAACGAATTCGTACTTGTCCTTTTAACGTCGTATGATAACTTAGGACATCTTACGACTATTTATGCCACATTAGCAGCTCGAAAAGCATGTTAGTATAAGGTAGGACGCCTTACAGCTTATCAAAACCCCTTACAACGTTGTACGAAATGTTAAAACTCCATAATAAACCTAATGAATTCGTACGAGTCCTTTGAACATCGTACGACAACTTAGGACATCTTACGACTCTTTATGCCACATTAGCAACTCAAAAAACATGTTAGTATAACGTAGGACGCCTTACAGCTCGTAAAAACACCTTACAACACTGTACGAAAACTTAAAACTCCATAATACGCCTAATGAATTCGTCCGAGTTCTTTGAACATCGTACTACAAGTTAGGACATCTTAAGACTCTATATGCCATATTAACACCTTGAAAAGCACGTTAGTGTAACGTAGGACGCCTTAATACTATAAACAACACCTTACAACACCGTACGAAACCTCAAAACTACATAATAAACCGAATGAAATCGCCCAAGTCCTTTGAACATAGTACGACAATTCAGAATTTGTTACGACTCTGAATGCCATATTAGCACCTTGAAAAGCCCGTTAGTATTACTTAGGACGCCTTAAAACTCCTAACAACACCTTACAACAACGTACGAAACCTTAAAACTCCATAATAAACCTAATGAATTGGTCCGAGTCATTTAAACATTGTATGACAACTTAGAATATCTTACGACTCTATATACCACATTAGCACCTTGAAAAGCTTGTTAGTATAATTTACGACACCTCAAAACTCCTAACTTCACCTTACAATACCGTACGTAAGCTTAAAACTCCATAATAAACCTAACGAATTCGTACTAGTCCTTTTAACGCCGTACGATAACTTAGGACATCTTACGACTATTTATGCCACATTAGCAACTCGAAAAGCATGTTAGTATAAGGTAGGACGCCTTACAGCTCTTAAAAACACCTTACATCACAGTACGAAAACTTAAAACTCCATAATACGCCTAATGAATTCGTCCGAGTCCTTTGAACATCGTACTACAAGTTAGGACATCTTAAGACTCTGTATGCCATATTAGCACCTTGAAAGGCACGTTAGTGTAACGTAGGACGCCTTAATACTCTAAACAACACCTTACAACACCGTACGAAACCTCAAAACTACATAATAAACCGAATGAAATCTCCCAAGTCCTTTCAACATAGTAGGCCAATTCAGAACTTTTTACGACTCTGTATGCCATACTAGCACCTTGAAAAGCACGTTAGTATAACTTAGGACGCCTTAAAACTCCTAACAACACTTTACAACACCGTACGAAACCTTAAAACTCCATAATAAACCTAATGAAATGGTCCGAGTCATTTAAACATTGTACGACAACTTAGAATATCTTACGACTCTATATACCACATTAGAACCTTGAAAAGCTTGTTAGTATAATTTACGACACCTTAAAACTCCTAACTACACCTTACAATAACGTACGTAAGTTTAAAACTCGATAATAAACCTAACGAATTCGTACTAGTCCTTTTAACGTCGTATGATAACTTAGGACATCTTACGACTATTTATGCCACATTAGCAGCTCGAAAAGCATGTTAGTATAAGGTAGGACGCCTTACAGCTTATCAAAACACCTTACAACGCCGTACGAAATGTTAAAACTCCATAATAAACCTAATGAATTCGTACGAGTCCTTTGAACAGCGTACGACAACTTAGGACATCTTACGACTCTTTATGCCACATTAGCAACTCAAAAAACATGTTAGTATAACGTAGGCCGCCTTACAGCTCGTAAAAACACCTTACAACACTTTACGAAAACTTAAAACTCCATAATACGCCTAATGAATTCGTCCGAGTCCTTTGAACATCGTACTACAAGTTAGGACATCTTAAGACTCTGTATGCCATATTAGCACCTTGAAAGGCACGTTAGTGTAACGTAGGACGCCGTAATACTATAAACAACACCTTACAACACCGTACGAAACCTAAAAACTACATAATAAACCGAATGAAATCGCCCAAGTCTTTTCAACATAGTACGGCAATTCAGAACTTTTTACGACTCTGTATGCCATACTAGCACCTTGAAAAGCACGTTAGTATAACTTAGGACGCCTTAAAACTCCTAACAACACCTTACAACACCGTACGAAACCTTAAAACTCCATAATAAACCTAATGAAATGGTCCGAGTCATTTAAACATTGTACGACAACTAAGAATATCTTACGACTCTATATACCACATTAGAACCTTGAAAAGCTTGTTAGTATAATTTACGACACCTTAAAACTCCTAACTACACCTTACAATAATGTACGTAAGCTTAAAACTCGATAATAAACCTAACGAATTCATACTAGTCCTTTTAACGTCGTATGATAACTTAGGACATCTTACGACTATTTATGCCACTTTAGCAGCTCGAAAAGCATGTTAGTATAAGGTAGGACGCCTTACAGCTTATCAAAACACCTTACAACGCCGTACGAAATGTTAAAACTCCATAATAAACCTAATGAATTCGTACGAGTCCTTTGAACATCGTACGACAACTTAGGACATCTTACGACTCTTTATGCCACATTAGCAACTAAAAAAACATGTTAGTATAACGTAGGACACCTTACAGCTCGTAAAAACACCTTACAACACTGTACGAAAACTTAAAACTCCATAATACGCCTAATGAATTCGTCCGAGTTCTTTGAACATCGTACTACAAGTTAGGACATCTTAAGACTCTATATGCCATATTAGCACCTTGAAAAGCACGTTAGTGTAACGTAGGACGCCTTAATACTATAAACAACACCTTACAACACCGTACGAAACCTCAAAACTACATAATAAACCGAATGAAATCGCCCAAGTCCTTTGAACATAGTACGACAATTCAGAATTTGTTACGACTCTGAATGCCATATTAGCACCTTGAACATGTTAGGAAAAATTAGAACACCGTTGGTCTATGGGCGATTTGGGCGATTTCTAGGGTTTTATTCCTGAAACTTTAGATCTAATCGTTTTTGGTCGAATTTCTGGTTTCTCTGATCAACAAGAATTTCGATTGAAGTTAGAACACCGTTGGTCTATGGGCGATTTCTAGGGTTTCATTCCTGGGTCGATTGAAGGTATTTCGTTCTGATTCTGGTTAGTAATCGCTTTTTGATTATAATTGGAGTTCCGGAGTTATTGTTATTCGAACGGCTAGGGTTTTAGAATCAAAAGGCTGGTTTGCTGTTGCTTTTATTGGGCGTTGCTAATCAAGATTGAAGCATATTTCGATCGTGGTTAGGGGGTTCTTAAGGCTGAAACGGCTGAATACTTTTACTAATCGTGCAAGTTTGCTGTTGTTTCATCTGATTGTGGTGCGCAAACCTTAGGAAAAAGAAAAAAACGAAGGTAGGGTTTGGTCTCAAGAATTGCTGTTTGCTATGGTGACGGAAGATGTTGTTTCCAAACCTGCTAGTGCTCGTAAAGTCAAATTTCAAGACGAGACTGAGCCACAAATTGAGGGTATTGCCCGTAAGGTGGTGAATATTGATGGAACCCGATATCTTCCACGAAGAGGCAAGGTCTCAAACCCTAATGATGATATAATGGAAAAACAAGATAACGTGGTTAGTAGTAAGACTAGTGATTCGAGTGTTCATTCTAGTGTGGGTTCTTATGCTGCTACTGTGCAAACTGGGTTGGCCAAAAGTAGCATGAGTTTTCGATTTTTGGAGTCTTTGGATAAACAAGAAGGTGTTGATGTGGTTCTCCCTAGGGACTCTGTTAAAGTTGTTAAAGAAAAGTTAGCATTCACACTTTATGGGTATTTCTTAGGGGATAGAGTTGCTTATCCTGTTGTTGAGCAATTTGTAAAAATAAATTGGAAGAAATATGGACTTCAAAAAATTATGATGAATGCAAGTGGCTTCTTTTTTTTCAAATTTGCTGATAACAAGGGAATGATTGATGTTCTTGAAGGGGGTCCTTGGCTGATTCGGAGTAAACCTATTTTTCTTAATATATGGTCTCCTACTCGTACCCTTAGGAAGGAAGATATCAAGAAAGCTACGGTGTGGGTTAAATTGCATGATGTCCCTCTGGCGGCCTACACTGAGGATGGCTTAAGCATGTTGGCTTCAAAAATTGGTACGCCTAGATTACTTGACACTTACACCACATCTATGTGTTCAAACAGTTGGGGAAGAAGTAGCTATGCAAGGGCTCTCATTGAAATCTCTGCTGAACATGATTTTAAAGATATTTTATCTATTGCTATTCCTGATTTGGATGGGGGCAAGTATGTTACAGAGATTATTGATGTGGAGTATGAATGGAAACCCCTAAGGTGTGCCCATTGTTGTGTGTTTGGGCATGGTAATGATACTTGCCCTAAACAGGTTGGTACTAGAGTTAACACTGCTGCTGAACAGGTGGTTGCTAAAGGTAACATTACTCCTAAACCAAACGTGGATAGGGATGGATTTACTGAGGTAAAGGGGAGGAAAAAGGATAAGAAAAGTGGGTTTCAAGTTTCAAACCAGAAACCGAAGGTTGAATATCGACCATTGGACTACAAGAAAATGGTGGGTGCTAGACCCACTAGTTCGACGGTTAAAGGAAGAGAACCTATAAAGACTCAGGTACAAAACTCATTTAGTATTCTTGATTCGGATCAAGTAAAGGATGGAAGGACTTTAGAATCGCTCAAAGGGAAGGATACACTGGATGAAGCGGTGCTTGAAGTAGTGGATGAGGAAGAGGTTGAAGATTTTTTTGATGAAATCAGGGATATAACTAGAGATAAATCAAGGGAATGTTCCTCTTCTCATGTGGTTTCCATTGGAAAATAGTATGCTCGAGTTTTGGGTCCAAGAGTGGAGAGTTCACTGTTGCTGAGGGCGGACGATGGTTTAGTTTTTGTTAGTTTTGTTTTTCTATTAGATCGATTTTCAGTGGTAGTCTAGTTTGTTTGGATTGTTTTGGTTAGTTATTTAGTTATCTTTTTTGTTTCACATATGTGGGGGTTTGTCCCACATATGAACTAGTGTGGAACTTATCCTCACTACTTGTACTTCATTGACGGTTGTCTTTATAATAGAATCACCGGGGTAACCCTTTACCCAAAAAAAAAAAAGCCCGTTAGTATTACTTAGGACGCCTTAAAACTCCTAACAACAACTTACAACAACGTACGAAACCTTAAAACTCCATAATAAACCTAATGAATTGGTCCGAGTCATTTAAACATTGTATGACAACTTAGAATATCTTACGACTCTATATACCACATTAGCACCTTGAAAAGCTTGTTAGTATAATTTACGACACCTCAAAACTCCTAACTTCACCTTACAATACCGTTCGTAAGCTTAAAACTCCATAATAAACCTAACGAATTCGTACTAGTCCTTTTAACGCCGTAAGATAACTTAGGACATCTTACGACTATTTATGCCACATTAGCAACTCGAAAAGCATGTTAGTATAAGGTAGGACGCCTTACAGCTCTTAAAAACACCTTACATCACAGTACGAAAACTTAAAACTCCATAATACGCCTAATGAATTCGTCCGAGTCCTTTGAACATCGTATTACAAGTTAGGACATCTTAAGACTCTGTATGCCATACTAGCACCTTGAAAAGCACGTTAGTATAACTTAGGACGCCTTAAAACTCCTAACAACACCTTACAACACCGTACGAAACCTTAAAACTCCATAATAAACCTAATGAAATGGTCCGAGTCATTTAAACATTGTACGACAACTTAGAATATCTTACGACTCTATATACCACATTAGAACCTTGAAAAGCTTGTTAGTATAATTTACGACACCTTAAAACTCCTAACTACACCTTACAATAACGTACGTAAGCTTAAAACTCGATAATAAACCTAACGAATTCGTACTAGTCCTTTTAACGTCGTATGATAACTTAGGACATCTTACGACTATTTATGCCACATTAGCAGCTCGAAAAGCATGTTAGTATAAGGTAGGACGCCTTACAGCTTATCAAAACACCTTACAACGCCGTACGAAATGTTAAAACTCCATAATAAACCTAATGAATTCGTACGAGTCCTTTGAACATCGTACGACAACTTAGGACATCTTACGACTCTTTATGCCACATTAGCAACTCAAAAAACATGTTAGTATAACGTAGGACGCCTTACAGCTCGTAAAAACACCTTACAACACTTTACGAAAACTTAAAACTCCATAATACGCCTAATGAATTCGTCCGAGTCCTTTGAACATCGTACTACAAGTTAGGACATCTTAAGACTCTGTATGCCATATTAGCACCTTGAAAGGCACGTTAGTGTAACGTAGGACGCCGTAATACTATAAACAACACCTTACAACACCGTACGAAACCTAAAAACTACATAATAAACCGAATGAAATCGCCCAAGTCCTTTCAACATAGTACGGCAATTCAGAACTTTTTACGACTCTGTATGCCATACTAGCACCTTGAAAAGCACGTTAGTATAACTTAGGACGCCTTAAAACTCCTAACAACACCTTACAACACCGTACGAAACCTTAAAACTCCATAATAAACCTAATGAAATGGCCCGAGTCATTTAAACATTGTACGACAACTTAGAATATCTTACGACTCTATATACCACATTAGAACCTTGAAAAGCTTGTTAGTATAATTTACGACACCTTAAAACTCCTAACTACACCTTACAATAATGTAAGTAAGCTTAAAACTCGATAATAAACCTAACGAATTCGTACTAGTCCTTTTAACGTCGTATGATAACTTAGGACATCTTACGACTATTTATGCCACTTTAGCAGCTCGAAAAGCATGTTAGTATAAGGTAGGACGCCTTACAGCTTATCAAAACACCTTACAACGCCGTACGAAATGTTAAAACTCCATAATAAACCTAATGAATTCGTACGAGTCCTTTGAACATCGTACGACAACTTAGGACATCTTACGACTCTTTATGCCACATTAGCAACTCAAAAAACATGTTAGTATAACGTAGGACGCCTTACAGCTCGTAAAAACACCTTACAACACTGTACGAAAACTTAAAACTCCATAATACGCCTAATGAATTCGTCCGAGTTCTTTGAACATCGTACTACAAGTTAGGACATCTTAAGACTCTATATGCCATATTAGCACCTTGAAAAGCACGTTAGTGTAACGTAGGACGCCTTAATACTATAAACAACACCTTACAATACCGTACGAAACCTCAAAACTACATAATAAACCGAATGAAATCGCCCAAGTCCTTTCAACATAGTACGGCAATTAAGAACTTTTTACGACTCTGTATGCCATACTAGCACCTTGAAAAGCACGTTAGTATAACTTAGGACGCCTTAAAACTCTTAACAACACCTTACAACAACGTACGAAACCTTAAAACTCCATAATAAACCTAATGAATTGGTCCGAGTCATTTAAACATTGTACGACAACTTAGAATATCTTACGACTCTATATACCACATTAGCACCTTGAAAAGCTTGTTAGTATAATTTACGACACCTCAAAACTCCTAACTTCACCTTACAATACCGTACGTATGCTTAAAACTCCATAATAAACCTAACGAATTCGTACTAGTCCTTTTAACGCCGTACTATAACTTAGGACATCTTACGACTATTTATGCCACATTAGCAACTCGAAAAGCATGTTAGTATAAGGTACGACGCCTTACAGCTCTTAAAAACACCTTACATCACAGTACGAAAACTTAAAACTCCATAATACGCCTAATGAATTCGTCCGAGTCCTTTGAACATCGTACTACAAGTTAGGACATCTTAAGACTCTGTATGCCATATTAGCACCTTGAAAGGCACGTTAGTGTAACGTAGGACGCCTTAATACTCTAAACAACACCTTACAACACCGTACGAAACCTCAAAACTACATAATAAACCGAATGAAACCTCCCAAGTCCTTTCACCATAGTAGGCCAATTCAGAACTTTTTACGACTCTGTATGTCATACTAGCACCTTGAAAAGCACGTTAGTATAACTTAGGACGCCTTAAAACTCCTAACAACACCTTACAACACCGTACGAAACCTTAAAACTCCATAATAAACCTAATGAAATGGTCCGAGTCATTTAAACATTGTACGACAACTTAGAATATCTTACGACTCTATATACCACATTAGAACCTTGAAAAGCTTGTTAGTATAATTTACGACACCTTAAAACTCCTAACTACACCTTACAATAACGTACGTAAGCTTAAAACTCGATAATAAACCTAACGAATTCGTACTAGTCCTTTTAACGTCGTATGATAACTTAGGACATCTTACGACTATTTATGCCACATTAGCAGCTCGAAAAGCATGTTAGTATAAGGTAGGACGCCTTACAACTTATCAAAACACCTTACAACGCCGTACGAAATGTTAAAACTCCATAATAAACCTAATGAATTCGTACGAGTCCTTTGAACAGCGTACGACAACTTAGGACATCTTACGACTCTTTATGCCACATTAGCAACTCAAAAGACATGTTAGTATAACGTAGGACGCCTTACAGCTCGTAAAAACACCTTACAACACTGTACGAAAACTTAAAACTCCATAATACGCCTAATGAATTCGTCCGAGTTCTTTGAACATCGTACTACAAGTTAGGACATCTTAAGACTGTATATGCCATATTAGCACCTTGAAAAGCACGTTAGTGTAACGTAGGACGCCTTAATACTATAAACAACACCTTACAACACCGTACGAAACCTCAAAACTACATAATAAACCGAATGAAATCGCCCAAGTCCTTTCAACATAGTACGGCAATTCAGAACTTTTTACGACTCTGTATGCCATACTAGCACCTTGAAAAGCACGTTAGTATAACTTAGGACGCCTTAAAACTCCTAACAACACCTTACAACACCGTACGAAACCTTAAAACTCCATAATAAACCTAATGAAATGGTCCGAGTCATTTAAACATTGTACGACAACTTAGAATATCTTACGACTCTATATACCACATTAGAACCTTGAAAAGCATGTTAGTATAATTTACGACACCTTAAAACTCCTAACTACACCTTACAATAACGTACGCAAGCTTAAAACTCGATAATAAACCTAACGAATTCGTACTAGTCCTTTTAACGTCGTATGATAACTTAGGACATCTTACGACTATTTATGCCACTTTAGCAGCTCGAAAAGCATGTTAGTATAAGGTAGGACGCCTTACAGCTTATCAAAACACCTTACAACGCCGTACGAAATGTTAAAACTCCATAATAAACCTAATGAATTCGTACGAGTCCTTTGAACATCGTACGACAACTTAGTACATCTTACGACTCTTTATGCCACATTAGCAACTCAAAAAACATGTTAGTATAACGTAGGACGCCTTACAGCTCGTAAAAACACCTTACAACACTGTACGAAAACTTAAAACTCCATAATACGCCTAATGAATTCGTCTGAGTTCTTTGAACATCGTACTACAAGTTAGGACATCTTAAGACTCTATATGCCATATTAGCACCTTGAAAAGCACGTTAGTGTAACGTAGGACGCCTTAATACTATAAACAACACCTTACAACACCGTACGAAACCTCAAAACTACATAATAAACCGAATGAAATCGCCCAAGTCCTTTCAACATAGTACGGCAATTTTGAACTTTTTACAACTCTGTATGCCATACTAGCACCTTGAAAAGCACGTTAGTATAACTTAGGACGCCTTAAAACTCCTAACAACACCATACAACACCGTACGAAACCTTAAAACTCCATAATAAACCTAATGAAATGGTCCGAGTCATTTAAACATTGTACGACAACTTAGAATATCTTACGACTCTATATACCACATTAGAACCGTGAAAAGCTTGTTAGTATAATTTACGACACCTTAAAACTCCTAACTACACCTTACAATAACGTACGTAAGCTTAAAACTCGATAATAAACCTAACGAATTCGTACTAGTCCTTTTAACGTCGTATGATAACTTAGGACATCTTACGACTATTTATGCCACATTAGCAGCTCGAAAAGCATGTTAGTATAAGGTAGGACGCCTTACAGCTTATAAAAACACCTTACAACGTCGTACGAAATGTTAAAACTCCATAATAAACCTAATGAATTCGTACGAGTCCTTTGAACATCGTACGACAACTTAGTACATCTTACGACTCTTTATGCCACATCAGCAACTCAAAAAACATGTTAGTATAACGTAGGATGCCTTACAGCTCGTAAAAACACCTTACAACACTGTACGAAAACTTAAAACTCCATAATACGCTTAATGAATTCGTCCGAGTTCTTTGAACATCGTACTACAAGTTAGGACATCTTAAGTGATATATTCAATTGGATCGTTAATATCGCTCAATGATCAGAATAACATATACACAAACACAGTTCAATCATTAACACAATTCATACTAATAATTCTCTTTGTATATTGATGATCAAAGCAGATTTGTAATACAAGTGCAGGAGAAAATAAATCACACACACTAAGTTCTCTCTCTTACGTGAATTGTGATCTAGCCTCTCTCCTCACACTCTCTCACTACATGCTTTAAAGCAACAATTACAAGTTTAAGGAATATAACAAAATCGACCCTAAACTATACATAAACATATAAACAAAATACAAAGTAAATCTTAATCTAGGAAACAGCCCTAACAGTACTCCCCCTAAGATTTATCTTTGAATCTTCAGCAAAATCTTCAAATCTTTTTCATTTTGTTCAGCATCAATCTCTTTCACCAATCTTCTGGTTCTTCTTTGATATCCAGCAACGCTTTTCCTTTAAACTCTTCTTGTTCCTTCAGTTCTTCTTCAATGCAAGACTTGAACTTTTCTGCAATCTTGGCTTGTCTCGGCTTTGACTCGTTGGTAAGGATTGGGCAGGCATTCATGCGTCTCAGAGAATCCAGATTTAAACCTGCAAAGTCAATGTTAGCATAAAACTCATAAGGCATCTCCTTCCCCTTGACTTGTACTTCTAAAGTACCCTTCGCACTAATCCTCATAAATTCTATCTCTGGTATGTCAACCCTCACGAGATTAGAATTGAGCAATGTCTTCCTCACTCGAATTTTCTCAGATGCAGCAGCTATCACCTCTATCATCACCACAAACAATTTTCTATCAGCTTCAGCCAGTTTATCTTTACATTTCTCCATTCTGCAACTTCTCAGAAAATCGATGTAGGATGGATGCAGCAGTTTCAGCTCAAAAGTACTGAATAAAGTGATCATATCTTTATCCCAATCGTCCAAATTACGAACAAGCTTCAACTCAAAAGTTTCTTGATTATAGAAAACTCTAAGTATTGGCTTCGTCGCTTGCGATCCATCAATCACTTTCAATCCAGGATTGGTTACTTTATCAAAATACTCATCCGAAAATTCTTCTAAATACATGTCCTCACTAACAACCAACCTTTTTTTCTTTCTTTCTTTCTTCTCTTGCACATAAGCACTATCCTCTTGTTGACCTCTGAAGTCAAGATACTTCGGTGATCTGGCTATCCCGGCATCCAACAGCATTGCACATTTATCACCACGCTCAGCATGCGTGTGATTTATAAACCTAAGCTTGTGTAGTTCTTTCAAGAACTTCCAACTTAAAAATGCTAGAGTAATAATGATATACGTCACATAAACCATTAACTCTCTTTATCATGAATGCGTCAAACACCTCGTCATATTTCCATGCAATAATCTTTACCTTTTTGGATTTTTCTGGTACGATCATAGAATCAAGAAGTTCAGCAATAGACTGACCCTTGCTCAGCAGTGACCTCACAACGTCACCTGCTGTGGCTGATTTATGCCATGATTCACGTACATCCATAGGTATGTTATATGACTTAGCTTCACTCGGGAACATATCCATCAATTCATGTCTTTTCTTATGTGCATTCTCTGGTAACGCCATCACCGGTATCTCCTTCGGTCCAAGAATTTTGTATCTCTTTGTCAGCTCATAGTATTGAGGGTTGTTGTAGTCCAAATAAAACATACGATTGTACATTTTCTAAGTCTTCATGAAACTAACAACAATTTTCCTCAACGACTCAGATTTCAATCTCTTCAGAGTCTTATACGGATAATTCCTTGAGCTCAACCAATCTCTCATATTCCTACTGGACATCTCTTCCGGATTTTGGTGATATAATTCAGTTGGAGGCAAATCTTCTATATTCAAACTTTCTTGCAATGGAGTCCACTCACCCATCTCAATGATGAACTCCTTTTCATCAGCAGCGGCTTTGTCTTGTGCAATCACACACTTTTCATACTCTTCATTTGTTTGACTCACAGTCAGCCCATTCAGAAAAACTGCATTGTACTTCATCTTTTCAAGATAAGCAAATCTTTGATCTAAGTCATCTGGAATCTCTTGATCAACATTAGTTTCTGGCTCAGCTTCTGGTTCAGACTCAGTAAAATCTATATCTTCCAAATCATCTAATGCCTCAATCATAGGTGCATTGTCAGTTTGAACCGGCTCAAACTGACTAGCTTCTTCAGGTACAGTTTTAGGCACATTCACTATCACTTCAACAGCTTCAGGTACTTCTTCAATAACAGCAGCTTCAGATTGAATCGGCTCAATCTGAACTGATTTAGCAATTTCAGCTTCAGTCACAGTCTCATCAACAACCTTAGCTATCTCAGCTGTCTCAGCTTCAACTACAGCTACAGATTGAATCGGCTCAATCTGCACTGTTTCTTCCACTCTTGCCTTTTTACTGCAACTTTCATCACCCATAATCTCTGGTACAGCATCTATCTTTCTTTTTCCCTCAGCCTTGTATTGACAGAATCAGCAACAGCTTCATCGGGAATGATGATTGGAGATTCCACCCTTATACCAACATTTGTTGTGCCTCGTGCTCTAGTCAGATAAACTTTTGGTACTTGAGTCGCTTCAGTCATTTCAACCACTTCATCTGATAAATCTTTATCAGATGTTGAACCAGATTTCTTCGGTTTGGTTTCTTCCAGCCATTTCTCCAACATCTCTTTTTCATCCTCCAATGTATTACATTCAGCCTTCAAATCCTTGTAATCATACTTCAGATTCTCATGTTCCTCCTTCAATCTATCATATTTATCTTTCAACTCATTATGTTCAATCTTCAATTTAAGATGATCTGCATCCAACTCTTTGAAAGTTTTCAAGTTCTGATTATGAATATCCCAAAACTCTTCAAACCTTTTCTTTTTCCTCTCATTCGAAGCTTTCAACAGTTCATTCGCCTCTACCAACTTTGTCACCATCTCTTCTAACTCAATAATTTTCTTCTTATCCTCATTTTCATCAACACTTGACACAACTTTTGGCGAAGACTCCAAAACTTGTTCAATCTTTTCTGCAACTTGGGATGATGTGGTGGGTATATCAACAAGGATAGGATCAGTAACGCCAGCATCAGCTTCATCAACTATCTGTGCAATAGTCTCAGCTTCGGCAATTACTTCCTGAGCAATCTGAACAATATCTATCTGTTCAGGCTCTATAACATTCGGTTCCTCTACAATCACAGGCTCTATTACTGGTTTCGATCTTCGTGATCTAACATACTGAACAATAATAGCCTTAGAAATTTCAACAACACTTTCTTCAATATCAGCAACCTTAACAGGTTCTTCATTCACAATTGGTTCAATCACTTCTACATTTTCTTTTTCCAATTCCATCGGTTCAGCTGCTTCACTAATCTCTGCCTCCTCTGAAACAGATTCAGCATTATCACCACCATCATCATTACCACTGTCATCTTCATTATCATCATCTTCTTCATCATCACTATCACTATCATCATTTCCATCATCCTCAGGTTCATCTTCATCTTCTGCATGACGAGCATTATACTCATCATCATCTAAAAGATTATCAGGCACCTCATCCACAAGGTCCTGTGGATTAACTATCTCACCATGAGAAATATGATGATAAACAACTTCAACATCTTCTTCATTATTTGCTATATCTCTCATATAGTCAAATAAATCCACACTAGGCACATTCCCGATACTCATCTTTCTGTAAGATAGATCGTTCATGTCCTCAGTATATAATATACCTCCAACCACTCCTTCTTCTCTAATCCTGGGATAGGCAACATTGATCATCAGTTGTAAGAATCTCGGGTACATGAGAAACTTAAACCTTTTGCCCTTTACCAAATTAAATACAAAACCATTCATGATCCACCTTGACATGTTAAATGGCTTGTTCTCAGCTATAGCAACAATTGGAGATGCTATATCAGATGGGAAGTTGTCAAAACCTGCACTCCTCCTGGACATGCACTGTTGGACAACATAGCATAACAGCTTCCATTTCTTTCCCAATCTGGCTCTATAGAATTGTGACTTTGGAAATGCAGGAGGATGTCCCATATTAACAAAGCACGATTGACACTCAGCCATGGTCAATTCATCATTAGCTCCAACCTCATCATCATCTATTCTCAAGGCTGTTCTGATGGCTTCTTCATACACAGTCAACATCAACTCTCTAGTTATGTTTCCTCTAACAACAGCAACACCATTATCATCTCTAATAACTTCAGCTGTTCTCCAAAAACTCTTTATCAACCTCGCATATATGACCGGTTTGGCACACATAGCATACACATACTTGGTCCTCTTAATGAATCTCATCATGTCTCTGTAACCTTCAGTTTCAGGGATAGACTCATCTAGACATGCCACAAGATTGTGCTTAGGTTCAAACTTGAGATTCTCCATCTGTTAAAACAAAAATAAACACAAACAAGACAAATGTGTTAGATTCTTCATTAATACATATCAAATTTTCAAAAGTGTTTGAACAAAAGTTAAGAAAGAAAAACATTCACATAATCATTTTAACCCTAAATTGATCTAACAAACTGATTTACATCATTTTGATCAACACAACTTTGAATTTTTAATGATTATACCACATTTTTCAATTTAACAGTTTCACACTTAAGACATAAATTTGACATTTATAAGATGAAGTTGTTTGACATGTTTTAGTTCAGTTTTAACAAGGATTTGTTAATGTTCAACACATATTTTGTCAGTTTGAAGTTAACACTTAAGAACTTTCAAGGTTCATCAATGGCGGTTTTAACAGTTATGAACAATTTTGATTGATTCAGTTGGTTTTAAGGTATTTTAGTGCAAATGAGTGATTGATTGTTGATGATCGACAGATTTTATACTTAAAACAACATTCGATTTTGGTTTTAACACACACAATCAAAGTGTCGATTCAATGATCAAAAACACTGTTCATCATCGTTTTTTATTTTATCGGTCGATTTGCAGGTTTATCAAGATCACAACACATAATCAATACCTTATTCAATCGATCAGACTTGTTATAGAACAAACGATTGAATATGATAATCAAAGGATTTGAGTACAGAGTGTTTGTTTGAATGTGTGAGTGAAAAATGATAAGTGTTTGTGAAGAGGCGGGTTTTTATATCGTTAAAAATTAGGTCAAACTTTGAGGTGCCGGGTCAACAAATTGGGACGGGCAATCACAAAAGCCCAATAAGCCTTGCCGGGTCAAGCACTGTTGTGACGGGTCATGCACTGTTGTGACGGGTCAAGTACTTGAAACAAGTCACAAAGTGTGACGGGTCAACACAAAACATGAAAAAAACACTTGACGGGTCAAACACTGTAGAGACGGGTAAGTCACTGTAGTGACGGGTAAAGGTTAGGAACAACTACACCTGATGGGTTTTATTCATCACCCGGCAATATAGTAGTCTTCAAATCATCACCCAGCAACCTTTCTTCATCACCCGGCAACACAGTTGCTTTTCTTTCATCCGGCTTGCTTTCTTCATCACCTGGCAACATAGTTGCTTTCACTTTCACCCGGCAACACAGTTGCTTTTCTTCTTCACACGGCAACATTCTTCTTCACACGGCAACATAGTTGTCTTCTATATCACCCGGCATGCTTTTCTTCATTACCCGGCAGCATAGTTATTCATTTACACGACAATAAAAACTCTTTTACCCGGCTGTATAGTGAACACTTGTCACCCGGCAGATATCTATGACCTTCACCCGGCTATATTTGACATGATCATTGCCCGGCTGTACAGTAGTCATAATATCTTCACCTTTTTCTCAATCACCCGGCTTGTATCAAACTTACAACTTTACCCGGCTGAACAGTGTGTTCATTACCCGGCAGAACAGTTGTGTCTGATATCTTTGCCCGGCTATAACACTTTGAGCAATTTTCTTCATTTTTCTCGTCTGTTGACTTTTTCAACTGCATTTATTGCACCTGCAAACATTCTCGACACATTAATTAGACAAGATATCCTTAAAAAGAATTTGTCACATTAATTATCAACAACATTAAACAAGTCAATAAAACTTAATTAAATTCATTTTTCTTTTTCTTTGATTTTCAAAAAAAAAAAACAAATGTTTTTGCACAACCAATTTTTCTATATCCCGAAGCAATTTCTTAAAATCACATTGCAAGACCTTGGGTTTGTATTTAACACATCCAATACCTTTGCTTTTCATACCACATAATCTTGTTCATTCAAAACACACTTTTTTTGGGTAAAGGGTTTTACCCTGGTGATTCTATTAACAAATAAACACAAGTAGAGTGGAGAATCCCACACTAGTTTAGTCTTGGACATGCCCAAAGACTATACCACAGTAACAAACCATGGATCAACAAAACAACCAAACACAAATAAACTCAAACAAACATCCTACTCTCTAGCTCCACCTAGACTCCGATCCCAAACACAATCACCACTGTACATCATCTTCCATTTGCTCCCATGTATCTAAGATATGTCGCATCCTTGCCGTATCCTTTGTTTTAATGCTCATTAGCTTGTATCTAACAGTTTGGATAATCAACTTTCCAACCACTTCCGGTGGTCTTGGATTCTCATTAAAGAGCCTTCTATTTCTTTCTTGCCAAATAGCATACGCTGTAGCCGCAGTAACCAATTTGTTAATTATTGAAACCATGGTCTTGCCTTTATATTTGCTTTGTAGCTCTTGCAGAATAGTTGACCAGATTGGGGGAACATGCGGTAGCTTTGCCTTTCCACGCACCATAAACCAAACCCAAGAAGAAAAGGAGCATTCGAAAAATAAATGCTTATGAGAATCCACATTGTGATGGCATAAAAAACAGCACATCATATTCATGTTATTACCTCTAATTTGGTTCCATCTGAGTATCCTATCTTGAGTTAGCAGTTTACCATAACAGCACATCATTCAAAACACACTTATTCAAAATATTTTTGGATTTTTGCAAACATTTTTCTTCTTCAATTTATTCTCCCCCTAAACTTGAAATTTCTTGAAATTTTTTAAGTTTAACAAGGATGTCGATGTGTCAATAAAGATTCCATATGCCTGCACACACAAAACACACACATCAAATTAAAGACATATGCAATGCAATGAATCAAAATATCGCAGTGAGATCATACCACACATTATCTGAACATGTTTTGCAAGTTTTGAATAGACATTTGACTTATGTTTGATTGAGTGATGATATGAAAACATACCAATTAGCTCGAGTTGACACACTTACTTTTTCAGTATCATGATGATATTAAGGTTCGATTAGAATGACTTATGTGATCCACATGTATACATATGTCAACATATTTCCTTATTAACCACTACCTGAATGCATATTGCACAAAAACGTGGTCACTTACAGTCATACACAGTGTGGAATCTGGGTTCTATTCGGATTTGGTCCACTTTGGGACTTCTTTTTAATTCCATCTTTGGGAATTTTTCTTTCCTATCGTTCCCCTTGGGAATCTTCTGAATTCCTTTTTGGAATTTTTGTTTGGTGATGGTCCACATTTGGGACTCTTTTAGTTCCAACTTTGGGAATCTTTTGCTGCACCTTGAAGCTCAAAAGAGACTTCGTGTGAGACTTCAGGTCTGTGGGTACCACAACAAAGAAGCTCACGATGCGGTTCATCACACTGAATAGACTGCATCGTTACCCGATCATGCACAACTATCATCACAAGCAATGTATCAAAAGATATATATCTAGACATGTATAACAATGGAACTTAACACAAAGATCATTAAGTTTATGTTTGTCAACAATCAACTTACTTTTTCAGTCTAATTGCCTGAGCTGTCTAGCACATCAATTAACATTCATCAGTCTTTATTAAAAATGATGTAACAAATAATGTCTAGTGTAACTATCATTTCTCACTTTGTGCAATAAAGATTCTTATGACATGATATTTTCTTTTCTTTTTGCTTTTATATTTTGTTTTTGCTTTTCTTTTTCTTTTTCATGCACACACACAATGCAAAACATAAAATAAAAGACAACGGAATCAATACTTGACATCAACTTATTATATTTTTGGCTTTTATATTTTCCTGATTTTTGTTTGTTTTTACGAAAAATAGAATCAATCATGATTGATTAATCCTATGGATTGAATTAAGAATTCAAACCGTCCTGACAAAAATGATTTTGTGAAAAGATCTGCCAGTTGTTTGTCGGTATGAACTTTAATCAAAATTATTAAACCTTTTTCAGAGTTGTCTCTTAAAAAGTGATATCGAATTTCGATATGTTTGGTTTTTGAGTGTTGAACAGGATTAGCAGTAATGAACATAGCAGCAGTATTGTCTATGTAAATAGGAGTTTTGAGAAAGTTAAACCCGTAGTCAAGCAATTGTTTTGTAACCACAAAACTTGAGAACATCCTGCAGATGCAGCGATATACTCTGCTTCAGCTGTGGATACAGAAACGTTGGTATGCTTCTTGCATTGCCAAGAGACAAGTCTAGGACCCAGAAATTGACATCCACCAGTAGTCGATTTCCTGTCAAGAGCACACCCACCAAAATCACTGTCAGAATAACTATATAATTCAAAATTGCCTTCATCCTACCATAACCCAAGATTCGGTTTCCCTTTAAGGTATCTGAAAATACGTTTCACAGCAACCAGGTGCGACTCTTTTGGATCAGACTGATATCTTGCGCACACACATACAGCATACATGATGTCTGGTCTTGATGCAGTAAGATACATCAGTGAACCGATCATTGATCTGTATAGTGTTTGATCCACGGATTTGCCTTTCGAATCCGGCTGTATCTTGCAGTTCACATCAGATGGAGTTCGAATTGTCTGACAATCTTGCATCTTGAACTTCTTCAACAAATTTTGATTGATTGATGAAAATTCTGTCAGCTGATTGTTTCACTTGTAATCCAAGAAAGAAGTTAATCTCCCCCATTGAACTCATCTGGAATCTAGACTTCATGATTTCCTCAAATTCTTTGCACATTGACGCACTGGTCGATCCGAAGATAATATCGTCCACATAAACTTGAACACATAAGAGTTCTTCATTCTCCCTTTTCATAAACAAAGTTGGATCAATCTGCCCTCTTGTGAATCCATGTTCTAGTAAATGCTTGGATAATGTTTCGTACCAGATTCTTGGAGCTTGATGTAGACCATATAGAGCTTTACTCAACTTGTATACACGATGAGGATAGTCAGGATCTTCAAAACCCGGAGGTTGTCTGACATAAACATCATCTGTAATCGGTCCATACAGAAAAGCGCCTTTAACGTCCATTTGGAATACTTTAAACTTCATGAAGGACGCATATGCAAGAAAAACGCGTATAGCTTCAAGTCTTACGACCGGAGCGAACACCTCTTCATAATCAATGCCTTCCTCCTGAGTATATCCCTGTGCAATGAGTCTCGCTTTGTTTCTCACAACAATGCCTCGTTCATCTGGCTTGTTTTTGTACAACCATCTTGTACCAATCGCATTCTCTCCTTCAGGTAAGTCCACTAATTTCCAAACCTCTTGTTTGCGAAATTGAAGTAACTCCTCTTGCATGGCTTCAATCCAACTATTATCTTGCAACGCTTCTGAAATGTTCTTCGGCACCACTTGAGAAAGAAAACATGAATAAAGACAAACGTTTGCTTGCTCAGTTTGACTTCTTGTAGTTCTCTGATTCAACGGCCCTATAATCTGAGAGACAGGATGTTTCTTGTGAATTCGATGAGTTGGTATGACTTCACCTTGCACTTGACTCTCCAGATTAGATTGATTCAGATTCGGTAGATCTTGTAGAATAGTAGACACATGCGGAGTGAAGTTCGGGACTTGATCCGGTGAATTGATGAAGTAATCAAATGATTCTGGAATAACTTCAGCATTCGGATCTGATGATGGTTGATTTTGAACGGATCCACCATCATTAGGAGAACTTTGCGGATTCACATCATCTTCAAGATTGTTTGATTCTTGATCGTCTTGAGAACCAGTAGGACCCGGAGCTTGACTGGATTTGACATGATCAGGATTATGAAATGACATGAACGGATATTCAGAGTTGATATTGCCATCCTCGTCATTATCAGAATCGTCACTAAAGCATCCCAAGTCACCTGATTCTTTCCTTGCTTTTCCTGAAAAATCAAACAAGTTGGAATTGAAAGATCTTGATAACGAATCTAAATCAAATAACCATTCGGGACCATGCGCCACTGACAGAAACAAATTTTCTAAAAACTTTACGTTAATAGTTTCAATAACAGTGTTTGTTTTGCTATTAAAAACCCGATAAGCTTTAGAAACAGACGAATAACCAAGGAAAAATCCATCGTCAGATTTTGACTCAAATTTCCCGAGATGATCATTTAAATTTAGAATCGATACAGGACAACCAAATGCTTTCAAATATGAAATATTCGGTTTTCTTCCAAATAACAACTCATAAGATGTTTTCTGTTTATCCTGAACCAGTAATGTTCTGTTTTGTACAAAACATGCAGTAGCAATAGCTTCATCCCAGAATGTGATAGGGATTTTGGCATCTGCAAGCATGGATCTTGCTGCTTCAATCAGTGTCCTGTTTTTCCGTTCCGCAACCCCATTTTGTTGAGGCGTTCTTGGAGCACTAAATTGTCTAGCAATTCCTTTTTCTGCACAAAACAAATCAACATTAGCGTTCTTAAATTCTGTACCATTATCACTTCTCAAAGTTTTCACTTTACAATCCAACTGATTTTCAACTTTGATAATAAATTCTTTTAACAACTCAGCAGTTTCAGATTTAACATGCAAGAAATAAACCCAAGAAAATCTAGTGAAATCGTCAATAATGACAAAACAGTAAGACTTCTTTCCGATGCTTTGCACATTTGTTGGTCCGAAAAGATCCATATGTAGCATCTGCAAGGGTTTTGAAATGGAGTTTTCTGGCTTGGACTTAAAAGACATTCGGTGCTGTTTTCCTTTCAAACATGCTGGACAGAGATCAGTTGTAGAGAACTTCTTTGAAGGTATTCCCACAGCATGATTTCCAGTCACTAAACGATTCATGTTTCTGAAGTTTGAATGGCCCAGCCGTCTATGCCAAAGCTGACTCTCATCATTTGAAGCATGTGCAATGAGACAAGTAGTTTCGGTTTCGGCATCAATCTGCGACATATCCAGCTTGTATACATCACGATCTCTTGGAGCTTTAACCACCACCCACTCATTGTCAATCTTGAAACCTGGTTTGAGTATATAACAGAAAGAATCATCAAATAAAGTTGAATAAGATTTATCACAAATTTGAGATACACTTAGTAAGTTAAAGTTCAACTGTGCACAGTAGTTGACTTTATCAAAACTAATGACCCCATTCGATACGGTTCCTTCTCCTGTTATTTTACCACCCGCATCACCTCCAAATGCAACGTGTGTACCATTTTTCAGCTTGAAATCCTGAAGCAAGGCATGGTTTCCTGTCATGTGCCGGCTACACCCACTATCAACGAACCATGAGTTGATAGGTCTTCTTGGGCGTACCTGCATTTTCAACAATCAATTAGTTAGTTTGGTCAACCCAGGCCCACACGGTCTTGGGTTTTCCGAATCTATCTGCAATAGTAACTTGCTGATATTGAACATTTTGAAAATTTGTTTCATTTAAGAGATTTTGATGCTGAAAACTGTTGTTTCGCCCATTGGCGTGCATTGATTGCTTTCTTCTCAAAGCACTAAACCTTTCCTCTAACTTAGGATCAAGGTTATTTTCAAACTTTTGGTTTCTTACCATCAAGGCTCTTGGTTTAAAATTGTTAACCTGCACATTTCTTGATGAAAAGTTAGAAACAGAATTGTTTCGATTGAAATTTCTCAAAACCGGAGAATGACTTTGATTCATATTTTGAAAACCAAATGATTGATTTCTTTGAAAGTTTGAAAACGGAGTCATTTCTCTTGTTGAGTTTGATCGAAAGAAACAATCCTTTGTGTCATGGTTTCTCCTCTCATAAATTTCACAGAATTTGTTATAAAAACATTCTTCTGAAGAATGGTTTCTTTTGTCACAGAAATTGCAGTACCTGTTAAAGAAACATTCAGCAGTTGCATGATTATATTTATCACAAATTTCACAATGTTTCTTGCTAATCCTAAAGAGCCGATTGTTAACTTTTGATGTTGAACTCATTCGAGATTCATTATCAGTTTTGTTCGGTTTTGGATTAACGTTCTTTTGTGGAGACTTTGTTTGTGATTTTGATTGCATGGGACTTTGGTTCGATTTTAAACTGTTCTGTTTGGTTAACTTTTTAGATTCAATTCTCTTATCATTGACAGCGGAAGACTTAGGACCTGAACCTGTTTTCACACCATAGTTAGATTTGATTGGAGAATTGATTGGTTTACCATAAGATCCGTTCAAATCAAACGTTCCTGCAGACACAAACTTGATTTTCTTACCTTTTGACACTTTCTTGACAGGTTTAACTTTGTCAGTTTTAACACTTTGAACTTTGGTGTTATCATTTGATTTTAAGACACTTTTGCCTTTTGATTCTTTTGTTTCAGATTGATTGGTCATTGCTTTCGATTTCTGCTTCTTCGCAGTTGAAACTTCAGCCTTCTTCACTTCTTGCTTCTTGATCAACTGATCAGCAACTTGCGCCTTTTGTTCTTTCTTCCACCTGATGTATTCAGGATCATTGTATCCTGAAAACTCATCTTCATCCTTCACTGTTTTTGGCTTCGGATTCAGTTCCGGATACTCAACAAGTTGAATCAGAACAGGCTCTGATTTGTTGCTAGCTTCATCATCAGCTTCAGTTGTCACTCCATCTTCTTCTTTCAAACTTTCCATCAGCACTTCAGAACCTTCAGACTCGGATTTACTTCTTTGAATTTCTTTGAATTTTCTTTCATTTTCAGGTGAATGATCAAATTCATTAAAGTTTTCCGGTAAGGTTTGTGTGATAGAATTTGGCATTGGTTCATGAGTAAAACCCAACCCGGTTTTGGTTTTGTTACCTCTTTCACTTATGAGTTGTTTCACCATGTTCTTACAACTTTTTACTTTTGTTAATTCAACTTGTGTGACAGCATGAGCAACTTTTTCTTGTTCAAAGTTCTTTGTCATTTCTTCAAGTTGTTTTGTTACTAGTTCCAATTCCTTTAAAGTTTTGTTCCATGATTCTTTAAGTGACAAAATCTTCTCATCAGCAATTTTGTGATCAATTTTAAGTTGTTCATGAATTTTCTCATGTTTGCTTAATTTGTCACCAATTTTAAATGAATGAGTTCGATAATGTTCTACTTGTTGAATGCATTGTTCAGAACATAATCTTTCTTTCACATCAGCAGGTAAAGGAACATAGTTAGGGGGTAAATCAGTACTAACCTTTGGTTGTTCGGTAGATGATGAAGACTCACTGGATGAGCCATTAGCGCAATTTCAGACTCAGATTCTTCAACAGGATCAGACTTGGCACTCCAGTCATAATCTTCAGAATCTTCACTCACATCCTCAATCATTTTTCCATCCCCTTCTTCAGACCAGTCTTCTTCGATTTCACACACCAGTGCCAAACTTGATGTAAGATCAGATGTGAATTGTTCTGCATACGCACTCCAATCATATCCGTCTTTTACACTTACTACCAGTGCCTTTGTTTGGTCTTTTGGTTTCTTTCCTTCATCCTTCAATTCTGGCATGGGAAGACTTTGGTATGGTTTCTGAAAGTAACGTTGATTCCTTTGTTGATAACTTGAAGACTGTTGCGAGTTTTGACCTTGACCTTGATTACTTGAACTAGCTTGATCATTAAAATTCTGATTCTTGGGAGCTTTGCATTCTCTTGAAAAATGACCATACTGGTTACAATTGAAACATCTGGCCTTTGATTTGTCAAAACCAACAGTTTTGTTTGCATGAGGCTTGTAGCTTCGGTTAACATATGCATGCTTCTGCGTTCTATATGCAACCATCACCATCTGCCAGTTTAAATCCATTTCCTCAACGTCAACAGGATCCATCTCAAATAAGTCTTGAAGTACAACATCCATTTGACTTAAGTGACTTCCTTGGTATGCTTGAAAACTTGCCATAAAAGCAGTAAAGGCAGTTTTAGTCTCGTCATCTTGCAACAGAATGTTCATTACATCTTTCACCTTGGCTTGAACATTTGAACTTTGATTTTCTGATTGTGGTTTCACATTTTGACTTTGAACTTGATTTCTTGGTGGAGATTGAGGTTGAGAATAAGTTGGTGAACTTGGAAAATATGATGAATCGGTATAGAAACTTGCACCAACAAATAAATCACCCTCATCTTCAAACTTAGTTGCATCTTGTGCAAGAAAGGCATTTTCCACCGTATTGGCTGGATTCACAACATACTTATATTGAGCTTGTGAGCTTGATCTATCAGTATTTCTCGATCCTTCATCAATCTCAACTTCTTCAATCTTTCCAATAAGCAGATCTAAATCCATTGGAAATTTCTCAGTATGCTTTAAAAGAGTAACAGTTTGCTTCCATGACGATGGCAAAGCACATAACAATCGATCATTCAAGTCTTGAAGGTCAGTCTTAACTCCGAGGTTTGACATCTCAGTAGTTAAGTGAACAAACCTGTTCATCATCTGATGCACTGTTTCTCCATTAATATGTTCAAATAATTCCAATTGTCTTTTCAACTTTGATTTCTTCAAACTTCTCAATTGTTCTCCTCCTTCACATATCGACTTTAATGCCTTGAAACATGTATAACCAGTTTGATATGCATCCAATCTCGACAAAACTTGGAGTGGCAGTCCTTTGCACATTAAAGAATAAGCCTTGCTATCATTCTTTACTTTCCTCAAATCTTCTGCTGACAAATTATCCTCTGGATAAGGTTCAGTAGAGTCTTTGGTGTAGGTACTTGCACTATCTGGAGCTGTCTGAGTTGGAATGTGAGGACCCTTTTCAATGGACTTCCATAGATCATTGTCAATAGAACACAAATGATGTCTCAACCTGATTGTCCAGTTCTTGAAATCTGCACGATTGACAAGTCTAGGAACACGGTTATCAGAATCATCATTAGGAGCCATTTTAACAATTTTTAAAGAAAATATTTTTGGTTTTTGTTAATTTTTGAAAAGAAATGATTAAAATACTAAAATGATTAAAATACTAAAATAAAGACAAGTAATTAAAGACAAGATAAGAAACAAGTATTATAAACAGCTAAAAATGAGTCACACGGCTGAACAGTGAAAATCCTTCTTCACCCGGCTAAACAGTGGCTTTGTTCTTCACCCGGCAGAGAAAAAGTCTTTACACGGCTAAACAGTTACACGGCTCAACAGTTGTAAAACTTGACTTCTTTACCCGGCAGAATAGTTAACCTTGACACGGCAATACCCTTTGACCCGGCTTGAATCTTGACACGACAGAAAGGCTTTACCTGGCTGAACAGTTGTCGATCACACGGCAATGTTGTTTACCCGGCTACACAGTTGATGATCACCCGGCTGAAAAATGTTAATCACCCGGCGTAACAGTGTATCACCCGGCACAATAGTTGTTGATCCGGCTGAACAGTAGCACTTTTTCTTCGTCAAATTCTTTACCCGTCTAGCACAAATTCCTTTACACGGCTGCATAGTACCTAATTGTTCTTCAATCTAAGTCCAAAGGAAATTGTCTAAGTCAAATTTTATCACCCGGCAAGTTAATCTTCAACCAAGTTCATACTGTTCATCATCTTCTCCATGAGAATTTTTCTGGGTTTTGTCAAAAACTTGTCCAATTCGTTCAAAATTCACACACAAGCTGTGAAATAGTCCGATTATCAATCCCTAATCTCAATCAATCCAAAACATGATCAAATTATGATGAATTTGAGCAAAATTCGATCGAACAGTAATTTTTCAATCTTCTTAATTCCTCAGATCTGATGATAATCTGATGGAATTTGCACAATCGTTGTGAATTAGAAGTGATTGCGATGATAAATCACAACTAAAAACAGCAACAATTCATTCAGATCATGATATTTGAGCAATATTGATGTGTTTTGCTTGATGAATAGCGAAGAACACAGTACCAACAACTCTGATACCAATTGATATGTTCAATTGGATCGTTAATATCGCTCAATGATCAGAATAACATATACACAAACACAGTTCAATCATTAACACAATTCATACTAATAATTCTCTTTGTATATTGATGATCAAAGCAGATTTGTAATACAAGTGCAGGAGAAAATAAATCACACACACTAAGTTCTCTCTCTCTTACGTGAATTGTGATCTAGCCTCTCTCCTCACACTCTCTCACTACATGCTTTAAAGCAACAATTACAAGTTTAAGGAATATAACAAAATAGACCCTAAACTATACATAAACATATAAACAAAATACAAAGTAAATCTTAATCTAGGAAACAGCCCTAACATTAAGACTCTATATGCCATATTAGCACCTTGAAAAGCACGTTAGTGTAAAGTAGGACGCCTTAATACTATAAACAACACCTTACAACACCGTACGAAACCTCAAAACTACATAATAAACAGAATGAAATCGCCCAAGTCCTTTGAACATTGTACGAAAATTCAGAATTTGTTACGACTCTGAATGCCATATTAGCACCTTGAAAAGCCCGTTAGTATAACTTAGGACGCCTTAAAACTCCTAACAACACCTTACAACAACGTACGAAACCTTAAAACTCCATAATAAACCTAATGAATTGGTCCGAGTCATTTAAACATTGTACGACAACTTAGAATATCTTACGACTCTATATACCACATTAGCACCTTGAAAAGCTTGTTAGTATAATTTACGACACCTTAAAACTCCTAACTACACCTTACAATAACGTACGTAAGCTTAAAACTCGATAATAAACCTAAAGAATTCGTACTAGTCCTTTTAACGTCGTATGATAACTTAGGACATCTTACGACTATTTATGCCACATTAGCAGCTCGAAAAGCATGTTAGTATAATGTAGGACGCATTACAGCTCTTAAAAACACCTTACATCACAGTACGAAAACTTAAAACTCCATAATACGCCTAATGAATTCGTCCGAGTCCTTTGAACATCGTACTACAAGTTAGGACATCTTAAGACTCTGTATGCCATATTAGCACCTTGAAAGGCACGTTAGTGTAACGTAGGACACCTTAATACTCTAAACAACACCTTACAACACCGTACGAAAACTCAAAACTACATAATAAACCGAATGAAATCTCCCAAGTCCTTTCAACATAGTACGACAATTCAGAACTTTTTACGACTCTGTATGCCATACTAGCACCTTGAAAAGCAAGTTAGTATAACTTAGGACACCTTAAAACTCCTAACAACACCTTACAACACCGTACGAAACCTTAAAACTCCATAATAAACCTAATGAAATGGTCCGAGTCATTTAAACATTGTACGATAACTTAGAATATCTTACGACTCTATATACCACATTAAAACCTTGAAAAGCTTGTTGGTATAATTTATGACACCTTAAAACTCCTAACTACACCTTACACTAACGTACGTAAGCTTAAAACACGCTAATAAACCTAACGAATTCGTACTAGTCCTTTTAACGTCGTATGATAACTTAGGACATCTTAAGACTATTTATGCCACATTAGCAGCTCGAAAAGCATGTTAGTATATGGTAGGACGCCTTACAGCTTATAAAAACACCTTACAACGCCGTACGAAATGTTAAAACTCCATAATAAACCTAATAAATTCGTACGAGTCCTTTGAACATCGTACGACAACTTAGGACATCTTACGACTCTTTATGCCACATTAGCAACTCAAAAAACATGTTAGTATAACGTAGGACGCCTTACAGCTCGTAAAAACACCTTACAACACTGTACGAAAACTTAAAACTCCATAATACGCCTAATGAATTCGTCCGAGTTCTTTGAACATCGTACTACAAGTTAGGACATCTTAAGACTCTATATGCCATATTAGCACCTTGAAAAGCACGTTAGTGTAACGTAGGGCGCCTTAATACTATAAACAACACCTTACTACACCGTACGAAACGTCAAAACTACATAATAAACCGAATGAAATCGCCCAAGTCCTTTGAACATAGTACGACAATTCAGAACTTGCTACGACTCTTTATGCCATATTAGCACCTTGAAAAGCCCGCTAGTATTGTTTGGGGATGTTGTTTGCAATCAGTGATGCGGAATCTCACTGATCACGTATTGATGCTTGAATTTTCATGAAGATCAATGCAAAGTATGATGAAGATGATGATAATATGAATAGGAGAATTGTATTAGATCAACAGAGAGGTTACAAGTGATATTCAATGAAATGTATGCAACTCTCTAACAAATGACCTAGGTGAATGGTATTTATAGTCTATACCACTCACCTTACAATGTAACCTAACCACGTGCAGTTAAGCACAAACGCGCATTTAAGCACGAAACGATTACACAAATATTCTAAGACAAATACAAATAATGAACGTCTTCACCCGTGCTTGCTCGTGATGATGCTCGATATCTTCACTCGCTTATATTTGGAAAGTGACATCTTCAAATAACCCCAACAGTACTCCCCCTAAGATGACACTTTACAAATCTGACATATCAGCTTAAATCTTCATGTGGCGAGTATAGAGAGCAACTTAAAGTTTTGGTATGCATTATCTTCAAGAGGACCCAACAGTACTCCCCCTAAGATGATGCTGTCAAAACTCTGTCTTTCAACAAGCAATCTGCATCCTTCTCTCCCTTTTGAGTAACATCAGATGCTATGAAAAGAAATAAGCAGAGAGTAGATTCCGGTGAATCTATATATCAGCAACGGGATCTTCTTCAACGGTTGAAGTAGAATGAGAAGACTTCTTTGACTTAGAATACTCCCCCTCAACTTTTGCTTTAGAGGTTAATGGGATCTGTGTATGAGATATTAAGAGGAGGATTCTTAACACTCAGCAATCTGACTTGGAGATCTTTGGACTGGAATCAGACTTGAACAGGAACATCTTCAAGTCGCGTGGAAGCTCGTTCTGCAATGGAAACTGTTCCTGCAACTCAAAGAAAAACATTAAAACTCAGGCAATAATGTGCATTTATCATCAATGTAAAGATTAAGTTCTCAATCGGATGAGATATTGCTTGATGAACAACTCCTACATCAATAACATATGTTAAACTGCCAACACAAAAGAAAAAGATTAAAAAGAAAATCTTTTTGGTGTTTTAGAATTTTTTTTTTTCAATGTTTTTGATATTTTTTGGAATTTTCTCTTTACATTCTGAATCTTTAACCTGCAATGAGATCATACCAGCAATTAATCCAACACATGTTTTGCAATTTTGAGAATAGACATTTGAATTGTGAAGTAATTGAGTGATGAATTGTTGAACAAATCAATTAGCTCGAAGTGACACACTTACTTTTTCTATTCTTGATGATCAATTAGGTTGATTAAGAATAAGTTTTGAGTGACCCATACTTTGCACATTAGAAAGTTATACACCTCATCTAAATATCCTGAGAACAACTCAACACGTCAGGTCACTTACAATCATAAACAGTGTGGAATTTGGGTTCTATTTGGATTTGGTCCACTTTGGGACTTCTTTTGAATTCCATTTTGGAATTTTTCATTTCCTATTGTTCCCCTTGGGAATCTTCTGAATTCCTTTTTGGAATTTGTTTGGTGACGGTCCACATTTGGGACTCTTTTTGTTCCATTTTGGAATCTTTTGCTGCACCTTGAAGCTCAAAAGAGACTTCGTGTGAGACTTCAGGTCTGTGGATACCACAACAAAGAAGCTCACGATGCGGTTCATCACACTGAATAGATTGCATCATTACCCGATGTATATCGTTGCGTCACAAGATATCTATTTGATTTGTATAAACGTTTCACATGCACTAAGACGTTTCAACCACAAAAACTCATTAGAATTTAGTTAAATCATCAAAGAATATACTTGTTCAGTATAATTGTCTGAGCCGTCTAGCACATCAATTTTCACGCTTCAGTCTTTATTGTTTAAAAATGATGTGTCGAATAACTCTAGTGTATCTATCATTTCTCATGTACGTGCAAGTAGATTCAACATATTTTTGGATTTTTCTGATTTTATCATTTTTTTAATAATGATTTCTCCCCCTAAACTTTTAAATTTCTTGGAAAATTGAAAGTTTAATGAAAAGAAAATGGCAGATATGTTATCAACGTATGAAAAGTGCATGCAATATACTTAATCTAAACAAACGAAATGAAACATCGGTTGTTTCTTGCACTGCCATCATTGTTTGATTTTTGAAAGTGTTTTTTAAAAATTCCTTCAACGATTCCTTTTTGTTTCCAACTCCATTTGGTGTCAGTTGCATCGAAGGCATCATGAACAAGATTCGGTATCTTGTCATGATAAGGGATCAGCCACGGTCTTCTTTTCTTTGTTTGACCGGCCTCCATAACTGTCCCTAACACACTAACAAATTAGTTAGAGTGTGAAATCCAAGCCATTGCGGTCTTGGATTGTCCGAAATCATCAATATATGTAACTTTTTGATAAATTGCATCTTCTGGTGGACCATCGATTGATGAAGCACGTTGCTCATCTTGATTCTTAACAGGTGTTTTTCTCCACAACTGTTTTTGTGTGGGACCAAAGGAATGCTTTGGTTTGGACACCCATCTAGAATCATTCATGGAATATCTGTCATAGTCATTTCTAAACCTATTTTTCAAAAATCGGTTTTGTAGACTATTTTGCTTATGCAAAAATGGATTTGTCTGATTTTGTTTTCTTACAGATCTTGGGTTCCATGAATCACTTGAATGATCACCATGAGAGAATTTAAAATCAGAAACATACCTGGCAGAATGTGCCGATGATGAATTTCTTTGGACATACCTTCTCGGCTTCAACGTTGATCTTTTGTTGTAGAAGCAATCTTGAGTGTTGTGATTGACCATGTCACAAATGGAACAGTACTTGTTGTAGTAACATTCCGTTGTGTCGTGGTTGTACATCTGACAGTTGGTGCAGTACTTGTTGTAGCAGCATTCTGATGTCATATGATTGTACATCTCACATATCTCGCAGTACTTCTGATGAGCCTTGAAGGGAGACTTCTTTCTTTGCTTTGGAGAAGTCTTTGCAGTTGAAGCTTTGACCTCTAAATCTTGTTGAAGCTTGCTTGAAGAAGCTAGAGTCTTGAACTTGTTTCTTTTCGAACTATATGGAAAGACACCTTGACTGTAAATACAATCTGAGATATGATGAGTTTCAGAGTCACAGATTAAACAGTATACGTCACTGTTTGAATCACTCGGGGATTCGGAATCTTGAGACTTTGGAGTTGAAGAAAGCTGTGGTGTAGAATCAGATGAAGCGGCCTTTGTCTTGTTCTTCTTGGCTTTGCTCTTCTTTCTTCTAACCTTCGTCTTCTTCTTTGGCTGAACCTCTTGTGTCTTTTCTTCTTCTTCTTGAGAAGATAGTGATCCAACAATTCCGGTTGGCACTAATCCTTCTTTTTCTTGTTCAGATGACTTTACCTTTTCAACTTCTTCTTTGATAAGCACAAGATCAGATTGTGATCTGTTCAGTTTGTCAGTAAGCTCCATAAGTTGTACATTCAGATTATGCTTTTCGGTAAGCATTGAATCAACATTCTGTGTAAGAGATTTGAATCTGTCTTCACACAGTTTGTGATCTTCTTGAAGAATTTTGAATTTCTCTTGTTCTTCTTGAAGCTTGGTTTTCAGACTGTTGTTTTCTGAATTAACCATTTCAGAGAGTTTCTTCAACGTTGTAATCTCTTCTTGCAAATCTGTGATCACACTGGATGAGTGTGCATTTGATGCTTCAGCTTCATTCTTTGCATTTGTAACTTCTTGTTCACTTTTCTTGAGTGACTCTTGAAGAGATGTGATTCTGTGCTCAGATATTTCGTGTTGTTCTTTTAGATTCTTGTGCATGGTTTCTTCTTTCTTTAGTTTATCACAAATCCAAAGTGAATATAATTTGCACTCTTCAATTTGTTCAAAACATTCTTTGGTGCACATCTTTTCTCTTTTATTTTCTTCTTGGATCACGGGTAACATGCCCGTTGACATTTTTCTTGAATTTTCAAAGTCATCTTGATACTTTTTCTGGGAAGTCCTGGTGGCTAAAAATGACTAATTTGAAATTTTGGAAAAATGAATTTTTCGATGCAACTGTTTGGTCGTGTCAACACTTGGGACGGCTAAACAGTGCTTCACCCGGCTAAACAGTGCTTCACCCGGCTAAACAGTGTTCACACGGCTGAACAGTGATTTCCTTCACCCGACTGAACACTTCACGCGGCTAAACAGTACTTCACCCGGCTGAACAGTTCCTTCACTTCTTCACACGGCTGAATAGTATCTTCACCCGGCTGAACAGTATCAAACTTCACCCGACTAACACTTGACACGGCTGAATAGTGTATCACCCGGCTGAAAACTTCTTCAAATCTTCATATCAGATTGACTTTTCAAAGTCAAAATTGTGATGAACACAAGATCAATTCTTCAATTTTTGATGTTTTTGTTCAATTCAACACTTGTATTAGCTGAGGAATGATGTTTCTAACAATCCTTCAAAGTTTTTCTACCTTGAATCAGGCTAAATCTCATTCAGATCCGGATTTTTGATGAAGAACACAACAAGTGGGTTTTGAGACAATTTGACAAAATATGGATCGAAATCAACAAATCAGTGATGTTTGATTATGAACGAAGCTTAGGATAGTGATTTCTAACATATCTCAATCATCAATTTCTCAATATCATCAACAATTTCCAGATTTCAAAATTTGAGCAGTGAATATGACGAACTTGAACAATTTCTTCAAAAACTCAATCAAATCTTCACCAATTGATCTCAAACTTTGCAGTTCTTTACACAAACATGAATCAAAGCTAATGGTAGTCTTGAAAGTGACATCTTCAAATAACCCCAACACTCCTAACGACACCTTACAACACCGTACGAAACCTTAAAACTCCATAATAAACCTAATGAATTGGTCCGAGTCATTTAAACATTGTATGACAACTTAGAATATCTTACGACTCTATATACCACATTAGCACCTTGAAAAGCTTGTTAGTATAATTTACGACACCTCAAAACTCCTAACTACACCTTACAATACCGTACGTAACCTTAAAACTCCATAATAAACCTAACGAATTCGTACTAGTCCTTTTAACGCCGTACGATAACTTAGGACATCTTACGACTCTTTATGCCACATTAGCAACTCGAAAAGCATGTTAGTATAATGTAGGACGCCTTACAGCTCTTAAAAACACCTTACATCACAGTACGAAAACTTAAAACTCCATAATACGCCTAATGAATTCATCCGAGTCCTTTGAACATCGTACTACAAGTTAGGACATCTTAAGACTCTGTATGCCATATTAGCATCTTGAAAAACACGTTAGTGTAACGTAGGACGCCTTAATACTCTAAACAACACCGTACGAAACCTCAAAACTACATAATAAACCGAATGAAATCGCCCAAGTCCTTTGAACATAGTACGACAATTCAGAACTTGTTACGACAATTTTTGCCATATTAGCACATTGAAAAGCCCGTTAGTATAACTTAGGACGCCTTAAAACTCCTAACAACACCATACAACACCGTACGAAACCTTAAAACTCCATAATAAACCTAATGAAATGGTCCGAGTCATTTAAACATTGTACGACAACTTAGAATATCTTACGACTCTATATACCACATTAGAACCTTGAAAAGCTTGTTAGTATAATTTACGCCAGCTCAAAACTCCTAACTACACCTTACAATACCGTACGTAAGCTTAAAACTCCATAATAAACCTAACGAATTCGTACTAGTCCTTTTAACGTCGTACGATAACTTAGGACATCTTACGACTATTTATGCCACATTAGGAACTCGAAAAGCATGTTAGTATAAGGTAGGACGCCTTACAGCTCCTAAAAACACCTTACAACGCCGTACGAAATCTTAAAACTCCATAATAAACCTAATGAATTCGTACGAGTCCTTTGAACATCGTACGACCACTGAGGACATCTTACGACTCTTTATGCCACATTAGCAACTCGAAAAACATGTTAGTATAACGTAGGATGCCTTAATACGCCAAACAACACATTACAACACCGTACGAAACCTCAAAACTACATAATAAACCGAATGAAATCGCCCAAGTCCTTTGAACATAGTACAACAATTCAGAACTTCTTACGACTCTGTATGCCATATTAGCACCTTGAAAAGCACGTTAGTATAACTTAGAATGCCTTAAAATTCCTAACAACAACTTACAACAATGTACGAAACCTTAAAACTCCATAATAAACCTAATGAATTGGTCCGAGTCATTTAAAAATTCTACGACAACTTAGAATATCTTACGACTCTGTATACCACATTAGCACCATGAAAAGCTTGTTAGTATAATTTATGACACCTCAAAACTCCTAACTACACCTTACAATACCGTACGTAAGCTTAAAACTCCATAATAAACCTAACGAATTCGTACTAGTTCTTTTAACGCCGTACGATAACTTAGGACATCTTACGACTCTTTATGCCACATTAGCAACTTGAAAAGCATGTTAGTATAATGAACGACGCCTTACAGCTCTTAAAAACACCTTACATCACAGTACGAAAACTTACAACTCCATAATACGCCTAATGAATTCGTCCGAGTCCTTTGAACATCGTACTACAAGTTAGGACATCTTAAGACTCTGTATGCCATGTTAGCACCTTGAAAAGCACGTTAGTGTAACGTAGGACGCCTTAATACTCTAAACAACACCTTACAACACCGTACGAAACCTCAAAACTACATAAAAAACCGAATGAAATCGCCCAAGTCCTTTGAACATAGTACGACAATTCAGAACTTCTTACGTCTCTGTATGCCATATTAGCACCTTGAAAAGCACGTTAGTATAACTTAGGACGCCTTAAAATTCCTAACAACACCTTACAACACCGTACGAAACCTTAAAACTCTATAATAAACCTAATGAATTGGTCCGAGTCATTTAAACATTCTACGACAACTTAGAATATCTTACGATTCTGTATACCACATTAGCAGCATGAAAAGCTTGTTAGTATAATTTACGACACCTCAAAACTCCTAACTACACCTTACAATACCGTACGTAAGCTTAAAACTCCATAATAAACCTAACGAATTCGTACTAGTCCTTTTAACGCCGTAAGATAACTTAGGACATCTTACGACTCTTTATGCCACATTAGCAACTCGAAAAGCATGTTAGTATAATGTAGGACGCCTTACAGCTCCTAAAAACACCTTACAACACCGTACGAAACCTTAAAACTCCATAATAAACATAATGAATTCGTACGAGTCCGTTGAATATCATATGACAACTTAGGACATCTTACGACTCTTTATGCCACATTAGCAACTAGAAAAGCATGTTAGTATAAGGTAGGACACCTTACATCTCGTAAAAACACCTTACAACTCTGTACGAAAACTTAAAACTCCATAATACGCCTAATGAATTCGTCCGAGTCCTTTGAACATCGTACTACAAGTTAGGACATCTTAAGACTCTATATGCCATATTAGCACCTTGAAAAGCACGTTAGTGTAACGTATGACGCCTTAATACTCTAAACAACACCTTACAACAACGTATGAAACCTCAAAACTACATAATAGACCGAATGAAATCGCCCAAGTCCTTTGAACATAGTACGACAATTCAGAACTTGTTACGACAATGTATGCCATATTAGCACCTTGAAAAGCCCGTTAGTATAACTTAAGACGCTTTAAAACTCCTAACAACACCTTACAACACTGTACGAAACCTTAAAACTCCATAATAAATCTAATGAATTGGTCCGAGTCATTTAAACATTGTACGACAACTTAGAATATCTTACGACTCTATATACCACATTAGCACCTTGAAAAGCTTGTTAGTATAATTTACGACACCTCAAAACTCCTAACTACACCTTACAATACGGTACGTAAGCTTAAAACTCCATAATAAACCTAACGAATTCGTACTAGTCCTTTTAACGCCGTACGATAACTTAGGAGATCTTACGACTCTTTATGCCACATTGGCAACTCGAAAAGCATGTTAGTATAATGAAGGACGCCTTACAGCTCTTAAAAACACCTTACATCACAGTACGAAAACTTAAAACTCCATAATACGCCTAATGAATTCGTCCGAGTCCTTTGAACATCGTACTACAAGTTAGGACATCTTAAGACTCTGTATGCCATATTAGCACCTTGAAAAGCACGTTAGTGTAACGTAGGACGCCTTAATACTCTAAACAACACCTTACAACACCGTACGAAACCTCAAAACTACATAATAAACCGAATGAAATCGCCCAAGTCTTTTCAACATAGTACAACAATTCAGAACTTGTGACGACTCTGTATGCCATATTAGCACCTTGAAAAGCCCGTTAGTATAACTTAGGGCGCCTTAAAACTCCTAACAACAACTTACAACACCGTACGAAACCTTAAAACTCCATAATAAACCTAATGAAATGGTCCGAGTCATTTAAACATTGTACGACAACTTAGAATATCTTACGACTCTATATACCACATTAGAACCTCGAAAAGCTTGTTAGTATAATTTACGACACCTCAAAACTCCTAACTACATCTTACAATACCGTACGTAAGCTTAAAACTCCATAGTAAACCTAACGAATTCGTACTAGTCCTTTTAATGTCGTACGATAACTTAGGACATCTTACGACTATTTATGCCACATTAGCAACTTGAAAAGCATGTTAGTATAAGGTAGGACGCCTTACGGCTCCTAAAAACACCTTACAACGTCGTACGAAATCTTAAAACTCCATAATAAACCTAATGAATTCGTACGAGTCCTTTGAACATCGTACGCCAACTTAGGACATCTTATGACTCTTTATGCCACATTAGCAACTCGAAAAACATGTTAGTATAATTAACCCCTTGAAAAGCACGTTAGTAGGGCTTTTTTTGAGTTGAAGTTGAGAGGGGGGCGTTTTTGGCGATTTTGGGGTGATTTGGCTGGTTCTTGATTCGTTTCTTGTTCTTGAATCTTGATTCTTGAATCTTGATTCTTGAATCTTGTTTCTTGATCTTGGGTTGTTATTGGGTTGTTACGGCTGGTTATTAGGGTTACATAAACCCTAATTCGTTTTTTGCTCTTGAATCTGATTTCTTGATTCGTCTTCTTTCTTGATCGTTTCTTGATTCTTGGGTTTGTTACTTGATCCTTAATTCGTTCATCTAGTGTCATATAGTACCTAAAACCCTAGTTTCTTTTGTGCAATTAAGGTTTGGCCTGTTCTTGGGTTTTTTTTATATCAGATTCGTTTCTGATCATAAAAACGAGTATGAAAGGTGGTAATTTGGCTAGTAAGGTGCTAAAGATCGATGGCAATCCACGTTGCAATTTGTTGAATCAGGAAAAGGCGATTAGGGGTTCATCCATAAACCCTAATCTGCCTCATGGGGTTGACACGGCTAAGCAGAATGATACAACAAATCTTGAACCTCATGGGGTTGACACGGCTAAGCAGAATGATACAACAAGTCATACAACTGATTCATCTCACATGACTGATTTAGCTCACAATCATACGGCTGATGCATCTGTGGGTTCTCTTGCTCATGCGACTAGTGTGAATGATGCGCCCGGTAAGTCTAATTTGAATACAACGTATGCTGCTATTGTTCAACCAAAGTCTGAATTACCTATCACACCAGTTAAGTTCGGTTATATGGTGAATGAGGAGAAAAAAGAAGGTTTTGATGTTGTGTTACCCAAAGAGACTGTCCGTATGATTTGTAATAAACTTGAATTTACTTTGTATGGCTACTTTTTGGGGGATAGGGTAGCGTATCCAGTGGTTGAATACTTTGCTAAAACTCATTGGAAAAAATTTGGCTTGCAAAAGTCAATGATGAATGCAAATGGCTTTTTCTTTTTTAAGTTTACAGATAGGAAGGGGATGATGGATGTGATCGAAGCAGGGCCTTGGATAATTCGTAATAAACCGATTATCCTGAATGTCTGGTCCCCTAACACAAAGCTACACAAGGATGATATCAAGAATGTATCTGTTTGGGTAAAATTGCATGATATTCCGTTGGTAGCTTATTCTGATGTTGGTTTGAGTCTTTTGGTTTCGCAAATTGGGACTCCAAAGTTGTTGGATTCATTCACAAGCTCTATGTGTGCAAACACGTGGGGTAGAAGTAGCTTTGCAAGAGCTTTGGTTGAGATCTCAGCGGATGCGGGGTTTAAAGAAGAGATATCTGTTGCTATTCCAGAATTAGAGGGGGATGGGTTTGGAGCAGCACATGTGATGGTTGAGTATGAGTGGAAGCCTCCAAGATGTGGTCATTGTTGTGTTTTTGGCCATAATGATGCTGATTGTACTAATACGAATAAGCATGAGCAGACCACAAATGCTAGAGAGGATGATAAAGGGTTTAAGGAAGTAAAGGGTAAGAAAGCTGCAAAAAGATTTGGGGTTGCTTTAAAAAAGCCCCAATTCGAGTACCGTCCAGTTAACAAAAAAGGGAAGGAAGTGCAACATGTTACAAAGCAAGTGACAAAGATTGATACTATGGAGACTAAAAGTGGTTCAAATGTGGGTAAATCTGATCTAACTACATCAAACCCTTTTGAGGCGTTATCTGTGGAGAAAATAGATGAAATTGAGACAGACAAGGTGAAAGGGAACATGGATAAGGAAAGCTCTAGGTTTGACTCGGATTCGGAAGTGGATGAGGTTTTAGATATGGATAATGGGATGGCAAGGTATATGATGAGCATGGCAATGGCGCTAGAATCTCCATCGAGTTCTAAGAGGGCAGGTACTCCTTCTACATCGGGTGTTAATGGTTTGTCTGATATTCTGGATTACTAGGGAGTTGATCTGCTGGCAATATTGGTTGAGGTTTCTTTGGGGTGGAATCTACACTTTTGATGATGGCGGCTGATGAAATGGTTTTTTATTTAATTTTGTTTATGTCATCAATTTGTGGTAGGCTAGATTGTTTGGTTTGTCTTGGTGTTGTTTTGTGGGTTTTTTGTTTTTATGTTCACATATGTGGGGCCTGTCCCATATATGAACTAGTGTGGAACGCTTCCTCACTACTTGTACTTCATTGACGGTTGTCTTTATAATAGAATCACCGGGGTAACCCTTTACCCAAAAAAAAACATGTTAGTATAACGTAGGACGCCTTAATACGCCAAACAACACCTTACAACACCGTACGAAACCTCAAAACTACATAATAAACCGAATGAAATCGCCCAAGTCCTTTCAACATAGTACGACAATTCAGAACTTGTTACGACTCTGTATGCCATACTAGCACCTTGAAAAGCACGTTAGTATAACTTAGGAGGCCTTAAAACTCCTAACAGCACCTTACAACACCGTACGAAACCTTAAAACTCCATAATAATAACCTAATGAAATGGTCCGAGTCATTTAAACATTGTACGACAACTTAGAATATCTTACGAATCTATATACCACATTAGAACCTTGAAAAGCTTGTTAGTATAATTTACGACACCTCAAAACTCCTAACTACACCTTACAATACCGTACGTAAGCTTAAAACTCCATAACAAACCTAACGAATTCGTACTAGTCCTTTTAACGTCGTACGATAACTTAGGACATCTTTTTTTTGGGTAAAGGGTTACCCCGGTGATTCTATTATAAAGACAACCGTCAATGAAGTACAAGTAGTGAGGATGTGTTCCACACTAGTTCATATGTGGGACAAACCCCCACATATGTGAACAAAATAGATAACTAACCAAAACAATCCAAACAACTAGTCTACCACAAATAATCGACCTAATAGAAAGAAGCTAACAAAAACCAAACCATCATCCGCCATCATCAAATATGAACTCTCCACCCTTGGAGGTCCACCTCCAAACCCCGAGCAAACTATTCTCCATTGGAAACCACATGAGAAGAGGAGCTTTCCCCTGATTTATCTCTAGATATATCTCTTATTTCATCAAAGATATCCTCAACCTCATCCTCATCCAATACTTCAAGAACCTCTCCCTTCGCTTTGATAGATTCCAATGCCCCCCCTCCTTCACATGCTTCGACTCTAGAGCACTAAAGGAGTTTTGAACTTGGATCTTCAGGGGATCTCTACCTTTACCAGCTGAAGTGGTGGGTCTTGCTCCCATCATTTTCTTGTAGTCGAACGCTCGATATTCAAATTTTGGTTTCTGTCTGCTAACTTGAAACCCACTCTTGTTATCCTTTTTCCTCCCCTTTACTTCAGTAAACCCATCCCTATTAACCTTTGGTATAGGTGCAGTATTAGGTTTAGCACCAACCTGTTCTAGGTTAGATGCAACACGAACCTGTTTAGGACATTCATCATTTAGATGTCCAAACACACAACATTGCGTACACCTCGGGGGCGTGCATTCATACTCCACACCAACACTCTCAGTAGCGTATTTATCTCCATCCACATCGAGAATAGCCATAGTTAGTATATCCTTAAATTCGTGATCTGCTGAAATTTCAATAAGAGCCCTTGCATAACTACTTCTACCCCAACTTTCAGAGCACACAGACGCAGTGTAGGAATCTAGTAACCTTGGAGAACCAATCTTTGAAGCAAGCATGCTTAACCCATCATCCGTATAAGCTGCAATAGGCACATCATGCAATTTAACCCAAACCGCCACTTTCCTAACGTCTTCTTTTTTAAGGACAGTAGTAGGAGACCATGTATTTAATACGATCGGTTTATTGCGAATTAGCCAAGGTCCCCCTTCAAGCACATCAAGCATACTCTTGTTATCAACAAATTTGAAGAAAAAGAAGCCATTAGCATTCATCATACATTTTTGAAGACCATACTTCTTCCAATTTGTTTTCACAAAATGCTCAACAACCGGATATGCAACTCTATCCCCTAGAAAATATCCATATAGAGTGAAAGCTAATTTATATTGGACAATTTTAACCGATTCCCTTGGGAGAACCACATCAACTCCTTGTTGGGTATCCAAAGACTCCAAAAAACGAAAATTAATGCTACTTTTGGACGTACCGGATTGTAGAGTAGCAGCATAAGAATTCACATTAGGCTCAATAACCTGGTCACTTGTGGCAGCCTCCTTATCTTTGTCCGGTAAACTCACAACTTGTTTTTCAATTTGAACCTCCGCTTGATTTAAAATTTTACCACGACGAGGAAGACGAACACCATCAATATTCACCACCTTCCGAGCAATACCCTCAATTTTTGGCTCTGTATTCTCTACAAATCTGACTTTTCGAGCACTGATAGGTTTTGGACTCTCCAAATCTAATCCCCAAAAGCGTAGATCAGATTGATTGAACCCAAACCGAATTAGGGTTTGTAAATCCCCCTATTCAGCCGCACACTTGATTGAACCCAAAGAAATCAGCCACCACAAACTCTAATCACGTTCAGAAACTCGATCAGAATCAGCAGGCTCAAAACGTCTATTCTCTCGAAACAAATCAAATCCAAGAACACCAACGCAACAAAGAAACAAAAACCCGAAAAAACTCCAAAAAACAGCAGCCCCACAACACAAAAACCCTAATCCTAGAACAAAAACGGCAATTAGAAGGAAAAAACCAGAAAACCAAATTCGCATAAGTGTTAGATCCGTAAATCATACACCAAGTACGAATTAGATTCAGGGAAAAAAGAAGAACACATGAAATCGCCATTCTAGGGAAAGAAACTTTGGGTTTTTTTTACGTACGGTATTTTAAGGTGTTGTTAACTTAGGACATATTACGACTATTTATGCCACATTAGCAACTCGAAAAGCATGTTAGTATAAGGTAGGACGCCTTACAGCTCCTAAAAACACCTTACAACGACGTACAAAATCTTAAAACTCCATAATAAACCTAATGAATTCGTACGAGTCCATTGAACATCGTACGACAACGTAGGACATCTTACGACTCTTTATGCCACACAATCAACTCGAAAAACATGTTAGTATAACGTAGGACACCTTAATACGCCAAACAACACCGTACGAAACCTCAAAACTACATAATAAACCGAATCAAATCGCCCAAGTCCTTTGAACATAGTACGACAATTCAGAACTTCTTACGACTCTGTATGCCATATTAGAACCTTGAAAAGCACGTTAGTATAACTTAGGACGCCTTAAAATTCCTAACAACACCTTACAACACCGTAAGAAACCTTAAAACTCTATAATAAACCTAATGAATTGGTCCGAGTCATTTACACATTCTACGACAACTTAGAATATCTTACGACTCTATATACAACATTAGCACCTTGAAAAGCTTGTTAGTATAATATACGACACCTCAAAACTCCTAAAAACACCTTACAACGCCGTACGAAACCCTTAAAACTCCATAATAAACCTAATGAATTCGTCCGAGTCCTTTAAACATCGTACTACAAGTTAGGACATCTTAAGACTCTGTATGCCATATTAGCACCTTGAAAAGCACGTTAGTGTAACGTAGGACGCCTTAATACACTAAACAACACCTTACAACACCGTACGAAACCTCAAAACTACATAATTAACAGAATGAAATCGCCCAAGTCCTTTGAACATAGTACGACAATTCAGAACTTGTTACAATAATGTATGCCATATTAGCACCTTGAAAAGCCCGTTAGTATAACTTAGGACGCCTTAAAACTTCTAACAACACCTTACAACACCGTACGAAACCTTAAACTCCATAATAAACCTAATGAATTGGTCCGAGTCATTTAAACATTGTACGACAACTTAGAATATCTTACGACTCTATATACCACATTAGCACCTTGAAAAGCTTGTTAGTATAATTTACGACACCTCAAAACTCCTAACTACACCTTACAATACCGTACGTAAGCTTAAAGCTCCATAATAAACCTAACGAATCCGTACTAGTCCGTTTAACATCGTACGATAACTTAGGACATCTTACGACTCTTTATGCCACATTAGCAACTCGAAAAGCATGTAAGTATAATGAAGGACGCCTTACAGCTCTTAAAAACACCTTACATCACAGTACGAAAACTTAAAACTCCGTAATACGCCTAATGAATTCGTCCGAGTCCTTTGAACATCGTACGACAACTTAGGACATCTTACGACTCTTTATGCCACATTAGCAACTCGAAAAGCATGTTAGTATAATGTAGGACGCCTTACAGCTCCTAAAAGCACCTTACATCACCGCACGAAAACTTAAAACTCCATAATACGAATTCGTCCGAGTCCTTTGAACATCGTACTACAAGTTAGGACATCTTAAGACTCTGTATGCCATATTAGCACCTTGAAAAGCACGTTAGTGTACCGTAGGACGCCTTAATACTCTAAACAACACCTTACAACACCGTACGAAACCTCAAAACTACATAATAAACCGAATGAAATCGCCCAAGTCCTTTGAACATAGTACGACAATTCAAAACTTCTTACGACTCTGTATGCCATATTAGCACCTTGAAAAGCACGTTAGTATAACTTAGGACGCCTTAAAATTCCTAACAACACCTTAGAACACCGTACGAAACCTTAAAACTCTATAATAAACCTAATGAATTGGTCCGAGTCATTTAAACATTCTACGACAACTTAGAATATCTTACGACTCTGTATACCACATTAGCACCTTGAAAAGCTTGTTAGTATAATATACGACACCTCAAAACTACTAAAAACACCTTACAACGCCGTACGAAACCCTTAAAACTCCATAATAAACCTAATGAATTCGTCCGAGTCCTTTGAACATCGTACTACAAGTTAGGACATCTTAAGACTATGTATGCCATATTAGCACCTTGAAAAGCACGTTAGTGTAACGTAGGACGCCTTAATACTCTAAACAACACCTTACAACACCGTACGAAACCTCAAAACTACATAATAAACCGAATGAAATCTCCCAAGTCCTTTGAACATAGTACGACAATTCAGAACTTCTTACGACTCTGTATGCCATATTAGCACCTTGAAAAGCACGTTAGTATAACTTAGGACGCCTTAAAATTCCTAACAACACCTTACAACACCGTAAGAAACCTTAAAACTCTATAATAAACCTAATGAATTGGTCCGAGTCATTTAAACATTCTACGACAACTTAGAATATCTTACGACTCTGTATACCACATTAGCACCTTGAAAAACTTGTTAGTATAATTTACGACACCTCAAAACTCCTAAAAACACCTTACAACGCCGTACGAAACCCTTAAAACTCCATAATAAACCTAATGAATTCGTCCGAGTCCTTTGAACATCGTACTACAAGTTAGGACATCTTAAGACTCTGTATGCCATATTAGCACCTTGAAAAGCACGTTAGTGTAACGTAGGACGCCTTAATACTCTAAACAACACCTTACAACACCGTACGAAACCTCAAAACTACATAATAAACCGAATGAAATCGCCCAAGTCCTTTGAACATAGTACGACAATTCAGAACTTGTTACGATAATGTATGCCATATTAGCACATTGAAAAGCCCGTTAGTATAACTTAGGACGCCTTAAAACTTCTAACAACACCTTACAATACCATACGAAACCTTAGAACTCCATAATAAACCTAATGAATTGGTCCGAGTCATTTCAACATTGTACGACAACTTAGAATATCTTACGACTCTATATACCACATTAGCACCTTTAAAAGCTTGTTAGTATAATTTACGACACCTCAAAACTCCTAACTACACCTTACAATACCATACGTAAGCTTAAAACTCCATAATAAACCTAACGAATTCGTACTAGTCCGTTTAACGTCGTACGATAACTTAGGACATCTTACGACTCTTTATGCCACATTAGCAACTCGAAAAGCATGTTAGTATAATGAAAAACGCCTTACAGCTCTTAAAAACACCTTACATCACAGTACGAAAACTTAAAACTCCATAATACGCCTAATGAATTCGTCCGAGTCCTTTGAACATCGTACTACAAGTTACGACATCTTAAGACTCTGTATGCCATATTAGCACCTTGAAAAGCACGTTAGTGTACCGTAGGACGCCTTAATACTCTAAACAACTCCCTACAACACCGTACGAAACCTCAAAACTACATAATAAACCGAATGAAATCGCCCAAGTCCTTTCAACATAGTACGACAATTCAGAACTTGTTACGACTCTGTATGCCATACTAGCACCTTGAAAAGCCCGTTAGTATAACTTAGGAGGCCTTAAAACTCCTAACAGCACCTTACAACACCGTACGAAACCTTAAAACTCCATAATAAACCTAATGAAATGGTCCGAGTCATTTAAACATTGTACGACAACTTAGAATATCTTACGACTCTATATACCACATTAGAACCTTGAAAAGCTTGTTAGTATAATTTACGACACCTCAAAACTCCTAACTACACAATACAATACCGTACGTAAGCTTAAAACTCCATAGTAAACCTAACGAATTCGTACTAGTCCTTTTAACGTCGTACGATAACTTAGGACATCTTACGACTATTTATGCCACATTAGCAACTCGAAAAGCATGTTAGTATAAGGTAGGACGCCTTACAGCTCCTAAAAACACCTTACAACGCCGTACGAAATCTTAAAACTCCATAATAAACCTAATAAATTCGTACGAGTCCTTTGAACATCGTACGACAACTTAGGACATCTTATGACTCTTTATGCCAAATTAGCAACTCGAAAAACATGTTAGTATAACGTAGGACGCCTTAATACGCCAAACAACACCGTACAACACCGTACGAAACCTCAAAACTACATAATAAACCGAATGAAATCGCCCAAGTCCTTTCAACATAGTACGACAATTCAGAACTTGTTACGACTCTGTAAGCCATACTAGCACATTGAAAAGCCCGTTAGTATAACCTAGGAGGCCTTAAAACTCCTAACAGCACCTTACAACACCGTACGAAACCTTAAAACTCCATAATAAACCTAATGAAATGGTCCGAGTCATTTAAACATTGTACGACAAGTTAGAATATCTTACGACTCTATATACCACATTAGAACCTTGAAAAGCTTGTTAGTATAATTTACGACACCTCAAAACTCCTAACTACACATTACAATACCGTACGTAAGCTTAAAACTCCATAGTAAACTTAACCAATTCGTACTAGTCCTTTTAACGTCGTACGATAACTTAGGACATCTTACGACTATTTATGCCACATTAGCAACTCGAAAAGCATGTTAGTATAAGGTAGGACGCCTTACAGCTCCTAAAAACACCTTACAACGCCGTACGAAATCTTAAAACTCCATAATAAACCTAATGAATTCGTACGAGTCCTTTGAACATCGTACGACCACTTAGGACATCTTATGACTCTTTATGCCACATTAGCAACTCGAAAAACATGTTAGTATAACGTAGGACGCCTTAATACGCCAAACAACACCCTACAACACCGTACGAAACCTCAAAACTATATAATAAACCGAATGAAATCGCCCAAGTCCTTTCAACTTAGTACGACAATTCAGAACTTGTTACGACTCTGTATGCCATACTAGCACCATGAAAAGCCCGTTAGTATAACTTAGGAGGCCTTAAAACTCCTAACAACACCTTACAACACCGTACGAAACCTTAAAACACTATAATAAACCGAATGAAATGGTCCGAGTCATTTAAACATTGTACGACAACTTAGAATACCTTACGACTCTATATACCACATTAGAACCTTGAAAAGCTTGTTAGTATAATTTACGACACCTCAAAACTCCTAACTACACATTACAATACCGTACATAAGCTTAAAACTCCATAGTAAACCTAACGAATTCGTACTAGTCCTTTTAACGTCGTACGATAACTTAGGACTTCTTACGACTATTTATGCCACATTAGCAACTCGAAAAGCATGTTAGTATAAGGTAGGACGCCTAACAGCTCCTAAAAACACCTTACAACGACGTACGAAATCTTAAAACTCCATAATAAACCTAATGAATTCATACGAGTCCTTTGAACATCGTACGACAACTTAGGACATCTTACGACTCTTTATGCCACATAATCAACTCGAAAAACATGTTAGTATAACGTAGGACGCCTTAATACGCCAAACAACACCGTACGAAACCTTAAAGCTACATAATAAACCAAATGAAATCGCTCAAGTCCTTTGAACATAGTACGACAATTCAGAACTTCTTACGACTCTGTATGCCATATTAGCACCTTGAAAAGCACGTTAGTATAACTTAGGACAACTTAAATGACTCGGACTAATTCATTAGGTTTATTATGTAGTTTTAAGGTTTCGTACGGTGTTGTAAGTTGTTTTTAGGAGCTGTAAGGCGTCCTACATTATACTAACATGCTTTTCGAGTTGCTATTGTGGCATAAAGAGTCGTAAGATGTCCTAAGTTGACGTACGATGTTCAAAGGACTCGTACGAATTCATTAGGTTTATTATGGAGTTTTAAGCTTACGTACGGTATTGTAAGGTGTAGTTAGGAGTTTTGAGAGGTCGTATATTATACTAACACGCTTTTCAAGGTGCCAATGTGGTATACAGAGTCGTAAGATATTCTAAGTTGTCGTACAATGTTTAAATGACTCGGACCAATTCATTAGGTTTATTATGGAGTTTTAAGGTTTCGTACGGTATTGTAAAGTGTAGTTACAGTTTTGAGGGGTCGTATATTATACCAACAAGCTTTTCAAGGTGCCAATATGGTATACAGAGTCGTAAGATAATCTAAGTTGTCGTATAATGTTTAAATGACTCGGACTAATTCATTAGGTTTATTATGGAGTTTTAAGGTTTCATACGGTGTTGTAAGGTGTTTTTTGGAGCTGTAAGACGTCCTACATTATACTAACATGCTTTTCGAGTTGCTAATGTGGTATAAAGAGTCGTAAGATGTCTTAAGTTGCCGTACGATGTTCAAAGGACTCGTACGAATTCATTAGGTTTATTATGGAGTTTTAAGGTTTCATACGGTGTTGTAAGGTGTTTTTTGGAGCTGTAAGGCGTCCTACATTATACTAACATGCTTTTCGAGTTGCTAATGTGGTATAAAGAGTCGTAAGATGGCCTAAGTTGTCGTACGACGTTAAAAGGACTCGTACGAATTCATTAGGTTTATTATGGAGTTTAAGCTTACGTACGGTATTGTAAGGTGTAGTTAGGAGTTTTGAGAGGTCGTATATTATACTAACTCGCTTTTCAAGGTGCCAATGTGGTATACAGAGTCGTGATATATTCTAAGTTGTCGTACAATGTTTAATGACTCGGACCAATTCATTAGGTTTATTATGGAGTTTTAAGGTTTCGTACGGTATTGTAAGGTGTAGTTAGAGTTTTGAGGGGTCGTATATTATACCAACAAGCTTTTCAAGGTGCCAATATGGTATACAGAGTCGTAAGATAATCTAAGTTGTCGTATAATGTTTAAATGACTCGGACTAATTCATTAGGTTTATTATGGAGTTTTAAGGTTTCATACGGTGTTGTAAGGTGTTTTTTGGAGCTGTAAGGCGTCCTACATTATACTAACAAGCTTTTCGAGTTGCTAATGTGGTATAAAGAGTCGTAAGATGGCCTAAGTTGTCGTACGACGTTAAAAGGACTCGTACGAATTCATTAGGTTTATTATGGAGTGTAAGCTTACGTACGGTATTGTAAGGTGTAGTTAGGAGTTTTGAGAGGTCGTATATTATACTAACTAGCTTTTCAAGGTGCCAATGTGGTATACAGAGTCGTAATATATTCTAAGTTGTCGTACAATGTTTAATGACTCGGACCAATTCATTAGGTTTATTATGGAGTTTTAAGGTTTCGTACGGTATTGTAAGGTGTAGTTAGAGTTTTGAGGGGTCGTATATTATACCAACAAGCTTTTCAAGGTGCCAATATGGTATACAGAGTCGTAAGATAATCTAAGTTGTCGTATAATGTTTAAATGACTCGGACTAATTCATTAGGTTTATTATGGAGTTTTAAGGTTTCGTACGGTGTTGTAAGGTGTTTTTAGGAGCTGTAAGGCGTCCTACATTATACTAACATGCTTTTCGAGTTGCTAATGTGGCATAAAGAGTCGTAAGATGTCCTAAGTTGTCGTACGATGTTCAAAGTACTCGTACGAATTCATTAGGTTTATTATGGAGTTTTAAGCTTACGTAGGGTATTGTAAGGTGTAGTTAAGAGTTTTGAGAGGTCGTATATTATACTAACATGCTTTTCAAGGTGCCAATGTGGTATACAAAGTCGTAAGATATTCTAAGTTGTCGTACAATGTTTAAATGACTCGGACCAATTCATTAGGTTTATTATGGAGTTTTAAGGTTTCGTACGGTATTGTAAGGTGTAGTTAGAGTTTTGAGGGGTCGTATATTATACCAACAAGCTTTTCAAGGTGCCAATATGGTATACAGAGTCGTAAGATAATCTAAGTTGTCGTATAATGTTTAAATGACTCGGACTAATTCATTAGGTTTATTATGGAGTTTTAAGGTTTCATACGGTGTTGTAAGGTGTTTTTTGGAGCTGTAAGGCGTCCTACATTATACTAACATGCTTTTCGAGTTGCTAATGTGGTATAAAGAGTCGTAAGATGTCCTAAGTTGTCGTACGACGTTAAAAGGACTCGTACGAATTCATTAGGTTTATTATGGAGTTTAAGCTTACGTACGGTATTGTAAGGTGTAGTTAGGAGTTTTGAGAGGTCGTATATTATACTAACTCGCTTTTCAAGGTGCCAATGTGGTATACAGAGTCGTAATATATTCTAAGTTGTCGTACAATGTTTAATGACTCGGACCAATTCATTAGGTTTATTATGGAGTTTTAAGGTTTCGTACGGTATTGTAAGGTGTAGTTAGAGTTTTGAGGGGTCGTATATTATACCAACAAGCTTTTCAAGGTGCCAATATGGTATACAGAGTCGTAAGATAATCTAAGTTGTCGTATAATGTTTAAATGACTCGGACTAATTCATTAGGTTTATTATGGAGTTTTAAGGTTTCATACGGTGTTGTAAGGTGTTTTTTGGAGCTGTAAGGCGTCCTACATTATACTAACATGCTTTTCGAGTTGCTAATGTGGTATAAAGAGTCGTAAGATGGCCTAAGTTGTCGTACGACGTTAAAAGGACTCGTACGAATTCATTAGGTTTATTATGGAGTTTAAGCTTACGTACGGTATTATAAGGTGTAGTTAGGAGTTTTGAGAGGTCGTATATTATACTAACTAGCTTTTCAAGGTGCCAATGTGGTATACAGAGTCGTAAGATATTCTAAGTTGTCGTACAATGTTTAAATGACTCGGACCAATTCATTAGGTTTATTATGGAGTTTTAAGGTTTCGTACGGTATTGTAAGGTGTAGTTAGATGTTTTGAGGGGTAGTATATTATACTAACAAGCTTTTCAAGGTGCCAATATGGTATACAGAGTCGTAAGATATTCTAAGTTGTCGTACAATGTTTAATGACTCGGACCAATTCATTAGGTTTATTATGGAGTTTTAAGGTTTCGTACGGTATTGTAAGGTGTAGTTAGAGTTTTGAGGGGTCGTATATTATACCAACAAGCTTTTCAAGGTGCCAATATGGTATACAGAGTCGTAAGATAATCTAAGTTGTCGTATAATGTTTAAATGACTCGGACTAATTCATTAGGTTTATTATGGAGTTTTAAGGTTTCATACGGTGTTGTAAGGTGTTTTTTGGAGCTGTAAGGCGTCCTACATTATACTAACATGCTTTTCGAGTTGCTAATGTGGTATAAAGAGTCGTAAGATGTCTTAAGTTGTCGTACGATGTTCAAAGGACTCGTACGAATTCATTAGGTTTATTATGGAGTTTTAAGGTTTCATACGGTGTTGTAAGGTGTTTTTTGGAGCTGTAAGGCGTCCTACATTATACTAACATGCTTTTCGAGTTGCTAATGTGGCATAAAGAGTCGTAAGATGTCCTAAGTTGTCGTACGATGTTCAAAGTACTCGTACGAATTCATTAGGTTTATTATGGAGTTTTAAGCTTACGTACGGTATTGTAAGGTGTAGTTAAGAGTTTTGAGAGGTCGTATATTATACTAACATGCTTTTCAAGGTGCCAATGTGGTATACAAAGTCGTAAGATATTCTAAGTTGTCGTACAATGTTTAAATGACTCGGACCAATTCATTAGGCTTATTATGGAGTTTTAAGGTTTCGTACGGTATTGTAAGGTGTAGTTAGGAGTTTTGAGGGGTCGTATATTATACTAACAAGCTTTTCAAGGTGCCAATATGGTATACAGAGTCGTAAGATATTCTAAGTTCTCGTACAATGTTTAATGACTCGGACCAATTCATTAGGTTTATTATGGAGTTTTAAGGTTTCGTACGGTATTGTAAGGTGTAGTTAGAGTTTTGAGGGGTCGTATATTATACCAACAAGCTTTTCAAGGTGCCAATATGGTATACAAAGTCGTAAGATAATCTAAGTTGTCGTATAATGTTTAAATGACTCGGACTAATTCATTAGGTTTATTATGTAGTTTTAAGGTTTCGTACGGTGTTGTAAGTTGTTTTTAGGAGCTGTAAGGCGTCCTACATTATACTAACATGCTTTTCGAGTTGCTATTGTGGCATAAAGAGTCGTAAGATGTCCTAAGTTGACGTACGATGTTCAAAGGACTCGTACGAATTCATTAGGTTTATTATGGAGTTTTAAGCTTACGTACGGTATTGTAAGGTTTAGTTAGGAGTTTTAGAGGTCGTATATTATACTAACACGCTTTTCAAGGTGCCAATGTGGTATACAGAGTCGTAAGATATTCTAAGTTGACGTACATTGTTTAAATGACTCGGACCAATTCATTAGGTTTATTATGGAGTTTTAAGGTTTCGTACGGTATTGTAAGGTGTAGTTAGAGTTTTGAGGGGTCGTATATTATACCAACAAGATTTTCAAGGTGCCAATATGGTATACAGAGTCGTAAGATAATCTAAGTTGTCGTATAATGTTTAAATGACTCGGACTAATTCATTAGGTTTATTATGGAGTTTTAAGGTTTCATACGGTGTTGTAAGGTGTTTTTTGGAGCTGTAAGGCGTCCTACATTATACTAACATGCTTTTCGAGTTGCTAATGTGGTATAAAGAGTCGTAAGATGTCTTAAGTTGCCGTACGATGTTCAAAGGACTCGTACGAATTCATTAGGTTTATTATGGAGTTTTAAGGTTTCATACGGTGTTGTAAGGTGTTTTTTGGAGCTGTAAGGCGTCCTTCATTATACTAACATGCTTTTCGAGTTGCTAATGTGGCATAAAGAGTCGTAAGATGTCCTAAGTTGTCGTACGATGTTCAAAGGACTCGTACGAATTCATTAGGTTTATTATGGAGTTTAAGCTTACGTACGGTATTGTAAGGTGTAGTTAGGAGTTTTGAGAGGTCGTATATTATACTAACAAGCTTTTCAAGGTGCCAATGTGGTATACAGAGTCGTAAGATATTCTAAGTTGTCGTACAATGTTTAATGACTCGGACCAATTCATTAGGTTTATATTGGAGTTTTAAGGTTTCGTACGGTATTGTAAGTTGTAGTTAGAGTTTTGAGGGGTCGTATATTATACCAACAAGCTTTTCAAGGTGCCAATATGGTATACAGAGTCGTAAGATAATCTAAGTTGTCGTATAATGTTTAAATGACTCGGACTAATTCATTAGGTTTATTATGTAGTTTTAAGGTTTCATACGGTGTTGTAAGGTGTTTTTAGGAGCTGTAAGGCGTCCTACATTATACTAACATGCTTTTCGAGTTGCTAATGTGGCATAAAGAGTCGTAAGATGTCCTAAGTTGTCGTACGATGTTCAAAGGACTCGTACGAATTCATTAGGTTTATTATGGAGTTTTAAGCTTACGTACGGTATTGTAAGGTGTAGTTAAGAGTTTTGAGAGGTCGTATATTATACTAACAAGCTTTTCAAGGTGCCAATGTGGTATACAGAGTCGTAAGATATTCTAAGTTGTCGTACAATGTTTTAATGACTCAGACCAATTCATTAGGTTTATTATGGAGTTTTAAGGTTTCGTACGGTATTGTAAGGTGTAGTTAGAGTTTTGAGGGGTCGTATATTATACCAACAAGCTTTTCAAGGTGCCAATATGGTATACAGAGTCGTAAGATAATCTAAGTTGTCGTATAATGTTTAAATGACTCGGACTAATTCATTAGGTTTATTATGGAGTTTTTAGGTTTCGTACGGTGTTGTAAGGTGTTTTTTGGAGCTGTAAGACGTCCTACATTATACTAACATGCTTTTCGAGTTGCTAATGTGGTATAAAGAGTCGTAAGATGTCTTAAGTTGCCGTACGATGTTCAAAGGACTCGTACGAATTCATTAGGTTTATTATGGAGTTTTAAGGTTTCATACGGTGTTGTAAGGTGTTTTTTGGAGCTGTAAGGCGTCCTACATTATACTAACATGCTTTTCGAGTTGCTAATGTGGTATAAAGAGTCGTAAGATGGCCTAAGTTGTCGTACGACGTTAAAAGGACTCGTACGAATTCATTAGGTTTATTATGGAGTTTAAGCTTACGTACGGTATTGTAAGGTGTAGTTAGGAGTTTTGAGAGGTCGTATATTATACTAACTCGCTTTTCAAGGTGCCAATGTGGTATACAGAGTCGTGATATATTCTAAGTTGTCGTACAATGTTTAATGACTCGGACCAATTCATTAGGTTTATTATGGAGTTTTAAGGTTTCGTACGGTATTGTAAGGTGTAGTTAGAGTTTTGAGGGGTCGTATATTATACCAACAAGCTTTTCAAGGTGCCAATATGGTATACAGAGTCGTAAGATAATCTAAGTTGTCGTATAATGTTTAAATGACTCGGACTAATTCATTAGGTTTATTATGGAGTTTTAAGGTTTCATACGGTGTTGTAAGGTGTTTTTTGGAGCTGTAAGGCGTCCTACATTATACTAACAAGCTTTTCGAGTTGCTAATGTGGTATAAAGAGTCGTAAGATGGCCTAAGTTGTCGTACGACGTTAAAAGGACTCGTACGAATTCATTAGGTTTATTATGGAGTGTAAGCTTACGTACGGTATTGTAAGGTGTAGTTAGGAGTTTTGAGAGGTCGTATATTATACTAACTAGCTTTTCAAGGTGCCAATGTGGTATACAGAGTCGTAATATATTCTAAGTTGTCGTACAATGTTTAATGACTCGGACCAATTCATTAGGTTTATTATGGAGTTTTAAGGTTTCGTACGGTATTGTAAGGTGTAGTTAGAGTTTTGAGGGGTCGTATATTATACCAACAAGCTTTTCAAGGTGCCAATATGGTATACAGAGTCGTAAGATAATCTAAGTTGTCGTATAATGTTTAAATGACTCGGACTAATTCATTAGGTTTATTATGGAGTTTTAAGGTTTCGTACGGTGTTGTAAGGTGTTTTTAGGAGCTGTAAGGCGTCCTACATTATACTAACATGCTTTTCGAGTTGCTAATGTGGCATAAAGAGTCGTAAGATGTCCTAAGTTGTCGTACGATGTTCAAAGTACTCGTACGAATTCATTAGGTTTATTATGGAGTTTTAAGCTTACGTAGGGTATTGTAAGGTGTAGTTAAGAGTTTTGAGAGGTCGTATATTATACTAACATGCTTTTCAAGGTGCCAATGTGGTATACAAAGTCGTAAGATATTCTAAGTTGTCGTACAATGTTTAAATGACTCGGACCAATTCATTAGGTTTATTATGGAGTTTTAAGGTTTCGTACGGTATTGTAAGGTGTAGTTAGAGTTTTGAGGGGTCGTATATTATACCAACAAGCTTTTCAAGGTGCCAATATGGTATACAGAGTCGTAAGATAATCTAAGTTGTCGTATAATGTTTAAATGACTCGGACTAATTCATTAGGTTTATTATGGAGTTTTAAGGTTTCATACGGTGTTGTAAGGTGTTTTTTGGAGCTGTAAGGCGTCCTACATTATACTAACATGCTTTTCGAGTTGCTAATGTGGTATAAAGAGTCGTAAGATGGCCTAAGTTGTCGTACGACGTTAAAAGGACTCGTACGAATTCATTAGGTTTATTATGGAGTTTAAGCTTACGTACGGTATTATAAGGTGTAGTTAGGAGTTTTGAGAGGTCGTATATTATACTAACTAGCTTTTCAAGGTGCCAATGTGGTATACAGAGTCGTAAGATATTCTAAGTTGTCGTACAATGTTTAAATGACTCGGACCAATTCATTAGGTTTATTATGGAGTTTTAAGGTTTCGTACGGTATTGTAAGGTGTAGTTAGATGTTTTGAGGGGTAGTATATTATACTAACAAGCTTTTCAAGGTGCCAATATGGTATACAGAGTCGTAAGATAATCTAAGTTGTCGTATAATGTTTAAATGACTCGGACTAATTCATTAGGTTTATTATGGAGTTTTAAGGTTTCATACGGTGTTGTAAGGTGTTTTTTGGAGCTGTAAGGCGTCCTACATTATACTAACATGCTTTTCGAGTTGCTAATGTGGTATAAAGAGTCGTAAGATGGCCTAAGTTGTCGTACGACGTTAAAAGGACTCGTACGAATTCATTAGGTTTATTATGGAGTTTAAGCTTACGTACGGTATTATAAGGTGTAGTTAGGAGTTTTGAGAGGTCGTATATTATACTAACTAGCTTTTCAAGGTGCCAATGTGGTATACAGAGTCGTAAGATATTCTAAGTTGTCGTACAATGTTTAAATGACTCGGACCAATTCATTAGGTTTATTATGGAGTTTTAAGGTTTCGTACGGTATTGTAAGGTGTAGTTAGATGTTTTGAGGGGTAGTATATTATACTAACAAGCTTTTCAAGGTGCCAATATGGTATACAGAGTCGTAAGATATTCTAAGTTGTCGTACAATGTTTAATGACTCGGACCAATTCATTAGGTTTATTATGGAGTTTTAAGGTTTCGTACGGTATTGTAAGGTGTAGTTAGAGTTTTGAGGGGTCGTATATTATACCAACAAGCTTTTCAAGGTGCCAATATGGTATACAGAGTCGTAAGATAATCTAAGTTGTCGTATAATGTTTAAATGACTCGGACTAATTCATTAGGTTTATTATGGAGTTTTAAGGTTTCATACGGTGTTGTAAGGTGTTTTTTGGAGCTGTAAGGCGTCCTACATTATACTAACATGCTTTTCGAGTTGCTAATGTGGTATAAAGAGTCGTAAGATGTCTTAAGTTGTCGTACGATGTTCAAAGGACTCGTACGAATTCATTAGGTTTATTATGGAGTTTTAAGGTTTCATACGGTGTTGTAAGGTGTTTTTTGGAGCTGTAAGGCGTCCTACATTATACTAACATGCTTTTCGAGTTGCTAATGTGGCATAAAGAGTCGTAAGATGTCCTAAGTTGTCGTACGATGTTCAAAGTACTCGTACGAATTCATTAGGTTTATTATGGAGTTTTAAGCTTACGTACGGTATTGTAAGGTGTAGTTAAGAGTTTTGAGAGGTCGTATATTATACTAACATGCTTTTCAAGGTGCCAATGTGGTATACAAAGTCGTAAGATATTCTAAGTTGTCGTACAATGTTTAAATGACTCGGACCAATTCATTAGGCTTATTATGGAGTTTTAAGGTTTCGTACGGTATTGTAAGGTGTAGTTAGGAGTTTTGAGGGGTCGTATATTATACTAACAAGCTTTTCAAGGTGCCAATATGGTATACAGAGTCGTAAGATATTCTAAGTTCTCGTACAATGTTTAATGACTCGGACCAATTCATTAGGTTTATTATGGAGTTTTAAGGTTTCGTACGGTATTGTAAGGTGTAGTTAGAGTTTTGAGGGGTCGTATATTATACCAACAAGCTTTTCAAGGTGCCAATATGGTATACAAAGTCGTAAGATAATCTAAGTTGTCGTATAATGTTTAAATGACTCGGACTAATTCATTAGGTTTATTATGTAGTTTTAAGGTTTCGTACGGTGTTGTAAGTTGTTTTTAGGAGCTGTAAGGCGTCCTACATTATACTAACATGCTTTTCGAGTTGCTATTGTGGCATAAAGAGTCGTAAGATGTCCTAAGTTGACGTACGATGTTCAAAGGACTCGTACGAATTCATTAGGTTTATTATGGAGTTTTAAGCTTACGTACGGTATTGTAAGGTTTAGTTAGGAGTTTTAGAGGTCGTATATTATACTAACACGCTTTTCAAGGTGCCAATGTGGTATACAGAGTCGTAAGATATTCTAAGTTGACGTACATTGTTTAAATGACTCGGACCAATTCATTAGGTTTATTATGGAGTTTTAAGGTTTCGTACGGTATTGTAAGGTGTAGTTAGAGTTTTGAGGGGTCGTATATTATACCAACAAGATTTTCAAGGTGCCAATATGGTATACAGAGTCGTAAGATAATCTAAGTTGTCGTATAATGTTTAAATGACTCGGACTAATTCATTAGGTTTATTATGGAGTTTTAAGGTTTCATACGGTGTTGTAAGGTGTTTTTTGGAGCTGTAAGGCGTCCTACATTATACTAACATGCTTTTCGAGTTGCTAATGTGGTATAAAGAGTCGTAAGATGTCTTAAGTTGCCGTACGATGTTCAAAGGACTCGTACGAATTCATTAGGTTTATTATGGAGTTTTAAGGTTTCATACGGTGTTGTAAGGTGTTTTTTGGAGCTGTAAGGCGTCCTTCATTATACTAACATGCTTTTCGAGTTGCTAATGTGGCATAAAGAGTCGTAAGATGTCCTAAGTTGTCGTACGATGTTCAAAGGACTCGTACGAATTCATTAGGTTTATTATGGAGTTTAAGCTTACGTACGGTATTGTAAGGTGTAGTTAGGAGTTTTGAGAGGTCGTATATTATACTAACAAGCTTTTCAAGGTGCCAATGTGGTATACAGAGTCGTAAGATATTCTAAGTTGTCGTACAATGTTTAATGACTCGGACCAATTCATTAGGTTTATATTGGAGTTTTAAGGTTTCGTACGGTATTGTAAGTTGTAGTTAGAGTTTTGAGGGGTCGTATATTATACCAACAAGCTTTTCAAGGTGCCAATATGGTATACAGAGTCGTAAGATAATCTAAGTTGTCGTATAATGTTTAAATGACTCGGACTAATTCATTAGGTTTATTATGTAGTTTTAAGGTTTCATACGGTGTTGTAAGGTGTTTTTAGGAGCTGTAAGGCGTCCTACATTATACTAACATGCTTTTCGAGTTGCTAATGTGGCATAAAGAGTCGTAAGATGTCCTAAGTTGTCGTACGATGTTCAAAGGACTCGTACGAATTCATTAGGTTTATTATGGAGTTTTAAGCTTACGTACGGTATTGTAAGGTGTAGTTAAGAGTTTTGAGAGGTCGTATATTATACTAACAAGCTTTTCAAGGTGCCAATGTGGTATACAGAGTCGTAAGATATTCTAAGTTGTCGTACAATGTTTTAATGACTCAGACCAATTCATTAGGTTTATTATGGAGTTTTAAGGTTTCGTACGGTATTGTAAGGTGTAGTTAGAGTTTTGAGGGGTCGTATATTATACCAACAAGCTTTTCAAGGTGCCAATATGGTATACAGAGTCGTAAGATAATCTAAGTTGTCGTATAATGTTTAAATGACTCGGACTAATTCATTAGGTTTATTATGGAGTTTTTAGGTTTCGTACGGTGTTTTTAGGAGCTGTAAGGCGTCCTACATTATACTAACATGCTTTTCGAGTTGCTAATGTGGCATAAAGTGTCGTAAGATGTCCTAAGTTGTCGTACGATGTTCAAAGGACTCGTACGAATTCATTAGGTTTATTATGGAGTTTTAAGCTTACGTACGGTATTGTAAGGTGTAGTTAAGAGTTTTGAGAGGTCGTATATTATACTAACAAGCTTTTCAAGGTGCCAATGTGGTATACAAAGTCGTAAGATATTCTAAGTTGTCGTACAATGTTTAAATGACTCGGACCAATTCATTAGGTTTATTATGGAGTTTTAAGGTTTCGTACGGTATTGTAAGGTGTAGTTAGGAGTTTTGAGGGGTCGTATATTATACTAACAAGCTTTTCAAGGTGCCAATATGGTATACAGAGTCGTAAGATATTCTAAGTTGTCGTACAATGTTTAATGACTCGGACCAATTCATTAGGTTTATTATGGAGTTTTAAGGTTTCGTACGGTATTGTAAGGTGTAGTTAGAGTTTTGAGGGGTCGTATATTATACCAACAAGCTTTTCAAGGTGCCAATATGGTATACAGAGTCGTAAGATAATCTAAGTTGTCGTATAATGTTTAAATGACTCGGACTAATTCATTAGGTTTATTATGGAGTTTTAAGGTTTCATACGGTGTTGTAAGGTGTTTTTAGGAGCTGTAAGGCGTCCTACATTATACTAACATGCTTTTCGAGTTGCTAATGTGGCATAAAGAGTCGTAAGATGTCCTAAGTTGTCGTACGATGTTCAAAGGACTCGTACGAATTCATTAGGTTTATTATGGAGTTTTAAGCTTACGTACGGTATTGTAAGGTGTAGTTAAGAGTTTTGAGAGGCCGTATATTATACTAACAAGCTTTTCAAGGTGCCAATGTGGTATACAGAGTCGTAAGATATTCTAAGTTGTCGTACAATGTTTTAATGACTCGGACCAATTCATTAGGTTTATTATGGAGTTTTAAGGTTTCGTACGGTATTGTAAGGTGTAGTTAGAGTTTTGAGGGGTCGTATATTATACCAACAAGCTTTTCAAGGTGCCAATATGGTATACAGAGTCGTAAGATAATCTAAGTTGTCGTATAATGTTTAAATGACTCGGACTAATTCATTAGGTTTATTATGGAGTTTTAAGGTTTCGTACGGTGTTGTAAGGTGTTTTTAGGAGCTGTAAGGCGTCCTACATTATACTAACATGCTTTTCGAGTTGCTAATGTGGCATAAAGTGTCGTAAGATGTCCTAAGTTGTCGTACGATGTTCAAAGGACTCGTACGAATTCATTAGGTTTATTATGGAGTTTTAAGCTTACGTACGGTATTGTAAGGTGTAGTTAAGAGTTTTGAGAGGTCGTATATTATACTAACAAGCTTTTCAAGGTGCCAATGTGGTATACAGAGTCGTAAGATATTCTAAGTTGTCGTACAATGTTTTAATGACTCGGACCAATTCATTAGGTTTATTATGGAGTTTTAAGGTTTCGTACGGTATTGTAAGGTGTAGTTAGAGTTTTGAGGGGTCGTATATTATACCAACAAGCTTTTCAAGGTGCCAATATGGTATACAGAGTCGTAAGATAATCTAAGTTGTCGTATAATGTTTAAATGACTCGGACTAATTCATTAGGTTTATTATGGAGTTTTAAGGTTTCGTACGGTATTGTAAGGTGTAGTTAGAGTTTTGAGGGGTCGTATATTATACCAACAAGCTTTTCGAGGTGCCAATATGGTATACAGAGTCGTAAGATAATCTAAGTTGTCGTATAATGTTTAAATGACTCGGACTAATTCATTAGGTTTATTATGGAGTTTTAAGGTTTCATACGGTGTTGTAAGGTGTTTTTAGGAGCTGTAAGGCGTCCTACATTATACTAACATGCATTTCGAGTTGCTAATGTGGCATAAAGAGTCGTAAGATGTCCTAAGTTGTCGTACGATGTTCAAAGGACTCGTACGAATTCATTAGGTTTATTATGGAGTTTTAAGCTTACGTACGGTATTGTAAGGTGTAGTTAAGAGTTTTGAGAGGTCGTATATTATACTAACAAGCTTTTCAAGGTGCCAATGTGGTATACAGAGTCGTAAGATATTCTAAGTTGTCGTACAATGTTTTAATGACTCGGACCAATTCATTAGGTTTATTATGGAGTTTTAAGGTTTCGTACGGTATTGTAAGGTGTAGTTAGAGTTTTGAGGGGTCGTATATTATACCAACAAGCTTTTCAAGGTGCCAATATGGTATACAGAGTCGTAAGATAATCTAAGTTGTCGTATAATGTTTAAATGACTCGGACTAATTCATTAGGTTTATTATGGAGTTTTAAGGTTTCGTACGGTGTTGTAAGGTGTTTTTAGGAGCTGTAAGGCGTCCTACATTATACTAACATGCTTTTCGAGTTGCTAATGTGGCATAAAGTGTCGTAAGATGTCCTAAGTTGTCGTACGATGTTCAAAGGACTCGTACGAATTCATTAGGTTTATTATCGAGTTTTAAGCTTACGTACGGTATTGTAAGGTGTAGTTAAGAGTTTTGAGAGGTCGTATATTATACTAACAAGCTTTTCAAGGTGCCAATGTGGTATACAGAGTCGTAAGATATTCTAAGTTGTCGTACAATGTTTTAATGACTCGGACCAATTCGTTAGGTTTATTATGGAGTTTTAAGGTTTCGTACGGTATTGTAAGGTGTAGTTAGAGTTTTGAGGGGTCGTATATTATACCAACAAGCTTTTCAAGATGCCAATATGGTATACAGAGTCGTAAGATAATCTAAGTTGTCGTTTAATGTTTAAATGACTCGGACTAATTCATTAGGTTTATTATAGAGTTTTAAGGTTTCGTACGGTGTTGTAAGGTGTTTTTAGGAGCTGTAAGGCGTCCTACATTATACTAACATGCTTTTCGAGTTGCAAATGTGGCATAAAGTGTCGTAAGATGTCCTAAGTTGTCGTACGATGTTCAAAGGACTCGTACGAATTCATTAGGTTTATTATGGAGTTTTAAGCTTACGTACGGTATTGTAAGGTGTAGTTAAGAGTTTTGAGAGGTCGTATATTATACTAACAAGTTTTTCAAGGTGCCAATGTGGGATACAAAGTCGTAAGATATTCTAAGTTGTCGTACAATGTTTAAATGACTCGGACCAATTCATTAGGTTTATTATGGAGTTTTAAGGTTTCGTACGGTATTGTAAGGTGTAGTTAGGAGTTTTGAGGGGTCGTATATTATACTAAGAAGCTTTTCAAGGTGCCAATATGGTATACAGAGTCGTAAGATATTCTAAGTTGTCGTACAATGTTTAATGACTCGGACCAATTCATTAGGTTTATTAAGGAGTTTTAAGGTTTCGTACGGTATTGTAAGGTGTAGTTAGAGTTTTGAGGGGTCGTATATTATACTGTCACAACCCCAACACGGCAGGCGGTCCCAGGAACCCGGGGGTTTACACGCGTGTGACGAATGGATATCATGAGCAACGCAGCGGAATCAACAAACATACATACACACAGCTTAAAACTTAAAGTTGTGCATACATTAAACTTCATATATACAATACATTGATTACAAAACGACGATTGTTTGTTTGATACATAACATTAACAAACTAAAGCTAGCAACTATTCTAGGTCCAGAGCGTCTATCTTCTAAGCCCGCAAGCCCTCTACCTGCTCTAGCCTCAGCAATGCTTTCCTGCATCACACGGCACCTAGGATGTGTGCTAAAAAGTTTTAAAAGAAAGGGTCAGCTTACGCTGGTGAGTTCATAATAAAACATTTTACAAAACATTACAAAACATCCAACCAAATACTTGTAAAAACCTTGATCAACGAGTTGCCAAGCTCCATTGATCAAAGAGTTACCACTAACTCCATCACTTACAAGCATTTCATAAACATACTAGCATAATCAGATAAATATACACAGACAATACGATAAACCCCTCAACAACTCCGTCAGGCACGTCTGCGCTGGAGCAGAATATATGCATATACCCTTCACTGAGTTTACCGCCCGTCACCCTAAAAACAGAAGTGGTATTGCCCGATATTTACCGTAGAATGCTAGCCAACCGTTCAAAAACAACAGTTTAAGAACACAACCATTCCAAAAGAGTTTATACAAAAACTCACAGTCATTTGCAACCAAAACAGGTTTAAGCAACACATCCAGTTTTGTAAAACATACCATCATTTCAAAAGAGTTTAAGTGTATGAACTCACCTCAACAAGATCACAACAAGCTCACAACTAGCTTCGTCCCTTGATCTAATCCCGACAATCAATCCAAATGACTATCTTTGCAATCAACACAAATAGCTATACTGACAATCAACTTCAATAGCTATAATCCACCTATAACGTGATATCACAACGTTATAAATAACGATTCCTAAGACTATGTAAGTCCTAGGGCATAACTAGCGAAGCATACGACTAGATACAAGTCGTTGCCACCTACGCGTACCAATTCCCATACCTCGGGAATCTAAACGAATCCTACAGAGATATGTTACCCGTTCACAACGGATATCATACCCCTAGGGTACGGATATTCTACCCGCACCCTCCCCGGGTAATCTACCCGTTAGTTGCGGGTGTTTAATCCCGCAACCATTTCCCCTAGCACGTCCCTCGTGCTATGCGGGTATCTTCACCCCGCATTCCCATCGGGTTCCCAACCCGATTCCCGTCCTAAACTAATCGAGAATGAAAGACCATTACCTCGTCGATCACCGATCTTCAATTGCGCAACACTTTGATGATCACCGTTCTTCACTCGGGCAGAACCTCGACGCACGCCAAGCGATCTTCACGTGCCGAGGCTCGAAGGAACGTCACGACGCAGGGTACCGCACACGAGGCGCGATTCCGCAACAAAAACTAAGTGTTTCTCTCTCTAAAACGTTCTAGAGAGAGAGAGAAGTTGAGCAAGGAGTGAAGGGGGGTTGCACCCCTTTAAATAGGCTGGTCGGGCTGTTCTAGGCGCTACGCGCAGGACCATGGGTCCTCCTGCGCGTATCGCGTAACAGGCAAGTGCCTGACAGCTGTTTTCCACCCGACTGACACTAGGCGATACGCGCAGGGGCCTACCCTTTGATGCGCGGGTCGCGTAACCTACATTTTCAGATTCCTCTCGTCGAAACACGTGGAATTCATATATTATGGGCTCCGTAACTCTTCTTCTAAGTCAAGATATGCTCGAAAGAAGTTTTCGGGCATTCCTCGGGTGTTTTCGCATTTCCCGCTTCGTTATAACTCCGATTTGAGTTCCGTTTTCGCCCACGTTCTTCATTTTAAGTCCTCTATCACCCCTAGGGTTTATCTCTATACATTAGGACTCTTTATTCAACGTGCTATTTACATGAACACCCGCCCATTATCGACTTATACTTACGTCAAAATTTAGGGTTTTACATTTCTCCCCTCCTTAAAAGAATTTCGTCCTCGAAATTCGAGTATTACAAAAATAACTGAGGGTATTTGGCTTTCATCACACTAGCCAATTCCCAAGTTTTCTCCGGTCCTCTTTGTCCTTCCCATTGGACCAACACTAACCGGATTCTTTTCTTTCTCAATTTCCTTTCTTGCGTACCAAGAATCTTTACCGGCCTCTCTGTAAAAGATAGCTTCTCGCTTACTTGAACATCTTCGAGAGGTACAGCTTGATTCGGATCTGGCAAGCATTTCCTTAAGTTTGACACGTGAAAGGTATCGTGTACACCTTTCAAGGTTTCCGGTAACTCAAGCTTATAAGCAACTTTCCCAACTCTCGCAACAACCTTGAATGGACCAATGTACCTCGGGGCTAACTTTCCTCGTTTGACAAATCTCACCACTCCTTTCCAAGGAGATACTTTCAACATCACGTGATCTCCGACTTTGAATTCTAAAGGCCTTCTATGGACGTCAGCATAACTTTTCTGCCTATCCTGGGCAGCTTTCAGCCTTTGCCTAATCTGTTGGATTTTATCAGTTGTTTCCAGCATCGTCTCTGTACTACACAACTGATCATCCCCAATTTCCGTCCAACAAACAGGAGTTCTGCACTTTCTTCCATAAAGTGCTTCAAACGGTGCCATCCCTATGCTGGTGTGATAACTGTTGTTGTATGAAAACTCAACCAATGGTAAGAATTCATCCCAACTACCACTAAAGTCAATCACACACGCACGCAACATATCCTCAAGGGTTTGGATCGTACGCTCACTCTGCCCATCAGTTTGAGGGTGATATGCCGTGCTCAAATTCAATCTAGTTCCTAGATCTTTTTGCAAACTCGACCAAAACCTTGACGTGAATCGACTCTCTCTGTCGGAGATGATCGAAAGTGGCACGCCATGTCTACTCACAATCTCCTTGATATACAATTTCGCCATCTTCTCTGGTGAGTAGCTCTCGTTATATGGTATGAAATGGGACGACTTGGTCAATCGATCCACAATCACCCATATGGCATTATGCCCTGCACGAGTTCTTGGGAGCTTCGTAACATAATCCATCGTTATTCTTTCCCACTTCCAAACTGGTAATTCTATCTGTTGTAACAGACCTGCTGGTTTTTGATGCTCAATCTTAACTTGCAAACAAGTTAAGCACCTTTGCACATACTGTGCAATTGATCTCTTCATATTGGGCCACCAATAATGTTCTTTCAAGCTCTTGAACATCTTATCCGTTCCAGGATGAATCGAGTACTTAGACTTGTGGGTTTCATCAAGAATCTTATCCTGAATTCCTCCAAACTTTGGAATCCAAATTCTTGATGTAAACCTTAGAATCTCATCCTTTCCTTTTGTCAACAAACCTTCCTTTCCCACCATTCGCTCCTTCCTGATGTTTTCTTCCTTCAAGGCATTTGTCTGAGCTTCAACGATCTGATCCTTCCAATCAATCGTTACAATGATCTGCAAAGCCCTTACTCTAATGGGTTTAACCCTTTCCTTTCGACTCAGGGCGTCTGCTACCACATTGGCCTTGCCAGGGTGGTATTTGATCTCACAATCATAATCGCTAAGCAATTCCATCCATCTACGTTGCCTCATATTTAGCTCCTTCTGATCAAAAAGGTGTTGGAGGCTTTTGTGATCAGAATATATCACGAATTTAGTACCATAAAGATAGTGTCGCCAAGTCTTCAAGGCAAACACTATGGCACCTAATTCCAAATCATGTGTGGTGTAACGTTTCTCATGAATGCTTAATTGTCGTGATGCATAGGCAATGACCTTCTCTCGTTGCATCAGCACGCAACCAAGACCATTAAGTGAGGCATCACAACATACCACAAAATCCTCATTACCTTCGGGTAATGAAAGGATTGGAGCGCTACAAAGCTTCTTCTTCAAGACACTAAAGGCTTCCTCTTGCTCGGGTCCCCATTTGAACTCAGCCTTCTTCCGCGTTAATGCAGTCATCGGTGTAGCAATCTTGGAGAAGTCTTTGATAAATCTTCGGTAGTACCCAGCTAAGCCTAAGAAGCTTCTAATTTCTGTGGGAGTCTTCGGGACTTCCCATTTCGTTATGGCCTCTATCTTAGTTGGATCTACCTGAACACCAGCTTCATTTATCACATGCCCGAGAAATTGAACTTCTCTCTTCCAAAAATCACACTTGGAGAACTTAGCGTACAGCTTCTCCTGCCTGACAGTTTCCAAAACCTTCTTCAAGTGTTCAGCATGATCATTTTGATCTCTCGAATAGACCAAAATATCATCGATAAAGACAATGACGAATTTGTCTAAGTACGGCTTGCAGACTCTGTTCATGAGATCCATGAATGCTGCAGGGGCATTGGTTAGTCCAAAGGACATAACCAAAAACTCATAGTGCCCATAACGGGTTCTAAAAGCCGTCTTGGGAATATCTTCTTCCCGCACCTTTAGCTGATGGTATCCAGACCTAAGATCGATCTTGGAGAAATAGCTGGCTCCTTGCAGCTGGTCAAACAGATCGTCTATCCTCGGCAAGGGATACTTGTTCTTAATAGTCAGCTTGTTCAGCTCACGGTAGTCGATGCACATTCGCATGGAGCCATCCTTCTTCTTCACAAACAAAACTGGTGCACCCCAAGGGGATGAACTCGGTCTAATGAAGCCTAAGTCGAGCAACTCCTGGACTTGCTTCATTAGCTCTTGCAATTCGGAGGGCGCCAAATGATAAGGAGCCTTCGCAATCGGCCTTGCTTCAGGTATTAAATCGATTCGAAATTCGATTTGTCGGTTGGGAGGGAGTCCAGGTAAGTCATTAGGAAACACGTCAGGGTAATCACATACGACTGGGATATCCGAAATCTGCTTTTCAGGCTTAGCATCTAAAGCATAGGCTATAAAAGCCTCACAACCTTTCATCAAACATTTACTAGCCTTAATTGCAGATATCATCCGGATATTACCTCCTTTACTATCTCCCTTAACCACTAATGTTTCACCATCTGACTTACATACCCTAACCAACTTTTTCTCACAATCAACTTGGGCTCGATTATAAGTTAACCAGTCAATTCCTATGACTACATCATAACCACACAAGTTCATAGGCATAACATCAACTGGAAACTCAACACCATTTAAATTAAGCAAGCAATCCTTATACACTACTGTTATCACATCACTTCCTCCATTTGCGTTTTCTACCTCATAAGCAGAATCTAACACTACAGGTTCTTTTCCTAGGTATTTACCAAAGGAAGTTGACACAAAACTCTTATTTGCACCCGTGTCAAATAAAACCTTAGCATAAACGTTGTTTAGAGGGAACATACCTGCCACAACATCCTCATTAACTTCTTTATCATCACCCTTCTTCATAACAAACACCCGCCCTTTGGCTGGGTTCTTTCCTCCTTTATTTTTAGGGCAATCATTCTTAAAATGCCCTGTTTCCTGACAATTATAGCACTTAATCGTCGGACACGACCTTGAGAGATGTCCCGATTGTTGACATCTGTAACACTTCCTTTCTTGAGATTCCTCTCCTACCTTCCCTTTACCTTTGCTACCACCTTCTCCCCTTTTGAACTTGAATCTACCGCCAGAACCACTCTTCTTATCCTCCGCCTTCCTCTTCCTTTCTCCTTCATGTGCCTCTTGACTTTGCACCTCATCGTAGATGATTGCGCTCAGTCCTACTGCTTCATCAAAGGTCGTTGGCCCTTTTGCCTTCACATGCGTTCGGACCTTTGGTGGAAGCCCCTGGATATAACATCTCAACCTTCTGGACTCAGGAGTGACTAAGTGGGGAACCAACAAAGCCATCTCGTTGAATCTCGAGGTGTATTCACGATGTGTCATCGATCCAGCCTCTAGCCGAAGAAACTCCATCTCCATCTTGTCCAACTCATTCTGCGGACAGAATTGTTGGAGTACCAACTCCTTCATGTCATTCCACCTCATGCTATCGATAGCGGCTTGTCCTTTCCTTTGGACTATCGTCTTCCACCAGTGCATAGCTTCTTCTTCAAACGAATGAGCAGCGTACTTGACCGCTTGATCTTCTCGGCACTCACTGATGTTGATCACAGCTTCCATCGCAGAAATCCAATTGTACGTCGCTATGGCACCACCTTTTCCATTGAAGGGTTTAGGAGTACAATCCTTAAAACCTTTATACAAGCAACCTTTCTTTAGGATTCTCCCGCCATCGTTTCCACCAGTATCATCACCGCCTCTAGCATCGCCACCACTTCCCGTGCCACCACTACCTCTAGTACCACCACTGCCTCTGGTGCCTTCAGTACCACCACTACCATCACCGCCTCCACGGTTCCCTTCATTTGATCTCCTCTGCAATGCAGAGTCTAAGATTCTAGGCAACGTGGTTTCCAGTACCTTGGAGACTTGATCAGCAACCGCCGAATTAAACTGGGTTTCCGTCATGATAACTTCCTCTCCGTCATTATCATGATTCTCGATAGTCTCAGCGTTATCAGTTTCTTTATTCGTGTTCGTCCTAGTACTTCTTCTTGTAGGAGGACGTCTACCGCTACCTTCCTTTTACCAGCCATAACTCTACCTACAAAAGAGAGCAGGGAGTCAGTATTCACATGATGGATCATGTTTAAGAACAATATAGTGCTTGTAAACAAATAATGACAGTGGCCAGTTGCAATTATTTATTTACCGCGCTGATCGTGTTCTTAGCCATTCTCCGCCACGTTCATACCAAAACCCATTTCCCTTTCCAAAAAGGAACTTCTATACACCTATGCGGGCATTTATCCTATCTTATCTTAGTTTAAGTCTAGATACTAAGCTTGTACCTAGTTCGCTTAAACTACGGCTCTGATACCAAGCCTGTCACAACCCCATCACGGCGGGCGGTCCCAGGTGCCCGGGGGTTTACACGCGTGTGACGAATGGATATCATGAGCAACGCAGCGGAATCAACAAACATACATACACACAGCTTAAAACTTAAAGTTGTGCATACATTAAACTTCATATATACAATACATTGATTACAAAACGACGATTGTTTGTTTGATACATAACATTAACAAACTAAAGCTAGCAACTATTCTAGGTCCAGAGCGTCTATCTTCTAAGCCCGCAAGCCCTCTACCTGCTCTAGCCTCAGCAATGCTTTCCTGCATCACACGGCACCTAGGATGTGTGCTAAAAAGTTTTAAAAGAAAGGGTCAGCTTACGCTGGTGAGTTCATAATAAAACATTTTACAAAACATTACAAAACATCCAACCAAATACTTGTAAAAACCTTGATCAACGAGTTGCCAAGCTCCATTGATCAAAGAGTTACCACTAACTCCATCACTTACAAGCATTTCATAAACATACTAGCATAATCAGATAAATATACACAGACAATACGATAAACCCCTCAACAACTCCGTCAGGCACGTCTGCGCTGGAGCAGAATATATGCATATACCCTTCACTGAGTTTACCGCCCGTCACCCTAAAAACAGAAGTGGTATTGCCCGATATTTACCGTAGAATGCTAGCCAACCGTTCAAAAACAACAGTTTAAGAACACAACCATTCCAAAAGAGTTTATACAAAAACTCACAGTCATTTGCAACCAAAACAGGTTTAAGCAACACATCCAGTTTTGTAAAACATACCATCATTTCAAAAGAGTTTAAGTGTATGAACTCACCTCAACAAGATCACAACAAGCTCACAACTAGCTTCGTCCCTTGATCTAATCCCGACAATCAATCCAAATGACTCTCTTTGCAATCAACACAAATAGCTATACTGACAATCAACTTCAATAGCTATAATCCACTTATAACGTGATATCACAACGTTATAAATAACGATTCCTAAGACTATGTAAGTCCTAGGGCATAACTAGCGAAGCATACGACTAGATACAAGTCGTTGCCACCTACGCGTACCAATTCCCATACCTCGGGAATCTAAACGAATCCTACAGAGATATGTTACCCGTTCACAACGGATATCATACCCCTAGGGTACGGATATTCTACCCGCACCCTCCCCGGGTAATCTACCCGTTAGTTGCGGGTGTTTAATCCCGCAACCATTTCCCCTAGCACGTCCCTCGTGCTATGCGGGTATCTTCACCCCGCATTCCCATCGGGTTCCCAACCCGATTCCCGTCCTAAACTAATCGAGAATGAAAGACCATTACCTCGTCGATCACCGATCTTCAATTGCGCAACACTTTGATGATCACCGTTCTTCACTCGGGCAGAACCTCGACGCACGCCAAGCGATCTTCACGTGCCGAGGCTCGAAGGAACGTCACGACGCAGGGTACCGCACACGAGGCGCGATTCCGCAACAAAAACTAAGTGTTTCTCTCTCTAAAACGTTCTAGAGAGAGAGAGAAGTTGAGCAAGGAGTGAAGGGGGGTTGCACCCCTTTAAATAGGCTGGTCGGGCTGTTCTAGGCGCTACGCGCAGGACCATGGGTCCTCCTGCGCGTATCGCGTAACAGGCAAGTGCCTGACAGCTGTTTTCCACCCGACTGACACTAGGCGATACGCGCAGGGGCCTACCCTTTGATGCGCGGGTCGCGTAACCTACATTTTCAGATTCCTCTCGTCGAAACACGTGGAATTCATATATTATGGGCTCCGTAACTCTTCTTCTAAGTCAAGATATGCTCGAAAGAAGTTTTCGGGCATTCCTCGGGTGTTTTCGCATTTCCCGCTTCGTTATAACTCCGATTTGAGTTCCGTTTTCGCCCACGTTCTTCATTTTAAGTCCTCTATCACCCCTAGGGTTTATCTCTATACATTAGGACTCTTTATTCAACGTGCTATTTACATGAACACCCGCCCATTATCGACTTATACTTACGTCAAAATTTAGGGTTTTACATATACCAACAAGCTTTTCAAGGTGCCAATATGGTATACAGAGTCGTAAGATAATATAAGTTGTCGTATAATGTTTAAATGACTCGGACTAATTCATTAGGTTTATTATGTAGTTTTAAGGTTTCGTACGGTGTTGTAAGGTGTTTTTAGGAGCTGTAAGACGTCCTACATTATACTAACATGCTTTTCGAGTTGCTAATGTGGCATAAAGAGTCATAAGATGTCCTAAGTTGTCGTACCATGTTCAAAGGACTCGTACGAATTCATTAGGTTTATTATGGAGTTTTAAGCTTACGTACGGTATTGTAAGGTGTAGTTAGGAATTTTGAGAGGTCGTATATTATACTAACAAGCTTTTCAAGGTGCCAATGTGGTATACAGAGTCGTAAGATATTCTAAGTTGTCGTACAATGTTTAAATGACTCGGACCAATTCGTTAGGTTTATTATGGAATTTTAAGGTTTCGTACGGTAATGTAAGGTGTAGTTAGAGTTTTGAGGGGTCGTATATTATACCAACAAGCTTTTCAAGGTGCCAATATGGTATACAGAGTCGTAAGATAATCTAAGTTGTCGTATAATGTTTAAATGACTCGGACTAATTCATTAGGTTTATTATGGAGTTTTAAGGTTTCATACGGTGTTATAAGGTGTTTTTAGGAGCTGTAAGGCGTCCTACATTATACTAACATGCTTTTCGAGTTGCTAATGTGGCATAAAGAGTCGTAAGATGTCCTAAGTTGTCGTACGATTTTCAAAGGACTCGTACGAATTCATTAGGTTTATTATGGAGTTTTAAGCTTACGTACCGTATTGTAAGGTGTAGTTAAGAGTTTTGAGAGGTCGTATATTATACTAACAAGCTTTTCAAGGTGCCAATGTGGTATACAAAGTCGTAAGATATTCTAAGTTGTCGTACAATGTTTAAATGACTCGGACCAGTACATTAGGTTTATTATGGAGGTTTAAGGTTTCGTACGGTATTGTAAGGTGTAGTTAGGAGTTTTGAGGGGTCGTATATTATACTACCAAGCTTTTCAAGGTGCCAATATGGTATACAGAGTCGTAAGATAATCTAAGTTGTCGTATAATGTTTAAATGACTCGGACTAATTCATTAGGTTTATTATGGAGTTTTAAGGTTTCGTACGGTGTTGTAAGGTGTTTTTAGGAGCTGTAAGGCGTCCTACATTATACTAACATGCTTTTCGAGTTGCTAATGTGGCATAAAGTGTCGTAAGATGTCCTAAGTTGTCGTACGATGTTCAAAGGACTCGTACGAATTCATTAGGTTTATTATGGAGTTTTAAGCTTACGTACGGTATTGTATGGTGTAGTTAAGAGTTTTGAGAGGTCGTATATTATACTAACAAGCTTTTCAAGGTGCCAATGTGGTATACAAAGTCGTAAGATATTCTAAGTTGTCGTACAATGTTTAAATGACTCGGACCAATTCATTAGGTTTATTATGGAGTTTTAAGGTTTCGTACGGTATTGTAAGGTGTAGTTAGAGTTTTGAGGAGTCGTATATTATACCAACAAGCTTTTCAAGGTGCCAATATGGTATACAGAGTCGTAAGATAATCTAAGTTGTCGTATAATGTTTAAATGACTCGGACTAATTCATTAGGTTTATTATGGAGTTTTAAGGTTTCATACGGTGTTGTAAGGTGTTTTTAGGAGCTGTAAGGCGTCCTACATTATACTAACATGCTTTTCGAGTTGCTAATGTGGCATAAAGAGTCGTAAGATGTCCTAAGTTGTCGTACGATGTTCAAAGGACTCGTACGAATTCATTAGGTTTATTATGGAGTTTTAAGCTTACGTACGGTATTGTAAGGTGTAGTTAAGAGTTTTGAGAGGTCGTATATTATACTAACAAGCTTTTCAAGGTGCCAATGTGGTATACAGAGTCGTAAGATATTCTAAGTTGTCGTACAATGTTTTAATGACTCGGACCAATTCGTTAGGTTTATTATGGAGTTTTAAGGTTTCGTACGGTATTGTAAGGTGTAGTTAGAGTTTTGAGGGGTCGTATATTATACCAACAAGCTTTTCAAGGTGCCAATATGGTATACAGAGTCGTAAGATAATCTAAGTTGTCGTATAATGTTTAAATGACTCGGACTAATTCATTAGGTTTATTATGGAGTTTTAAGGTTTCGTACGGTGTTGTAAGGTGTTTTTAGGAGCTGTAAGGCGTCCTACATTATACTAACATGCTTTTCGAGTTGCAAATGTGGCATAAAGTGTCGTAAGATGTCCTAAGTTGTCGTACGATGTTCAAAGGACTCGTACGAATTCATTAGGTTTATTATGGAGTTTTAAGCTTACGTACGGTATTGTAAGGTGTAGTTAAGAGTTTTGAGAGGTCGTATATTATACTAACAAGCTTTTCAAGGTGCCAATGTGGTATACAAAGTCGTAAGATATTCTAAGTTGTCGTACAATGTTTAAATGACTCGGACCAATTCATTAGGTTTATTATGGAGTTTTAAGGTTTCGTACGGTATTGTAAGGTGTAGTTAGGAGTTTTGAGGGGTCGTATATTATACTAAGAAGCTTTTCAAGGTGCCAATATGGTATACAGAGTCGTAAGATATTCTAAGTTGTCGTACAATGTTTAAATGACTCGGACCAATTCATTAGGTTTATTAAGGAGTTTTAAGGTTTCGTACGGTATTGTAAGGTGTAGTTAGAGTTTTGAGGGGTCGTATATTATACCAACAAGCTTTTCAAGGTGCCAATATGGTATACAGAGTCGTAAGATAATCTAAGTTGTCGTATAATGTTTAAATGACTCGGACTAATTCATTAGGTTTATTATGTAGTTTTAAGGTTTCGTACGGTGTTGTAAGGTGTTTTTAGGAGCTGTAAGACGTCCTACATTATACTAACATGCTTTTCGAGTTGCTAATGTGGCATAAAGAGTCATAAGATGTCCTAAGTTGTCGTACGATGTTCAAAGGACTCGTACGAATTCATTAGTTTTATTATGGAGTTTTAAGCTTACGTACGGTATTGTAAGGTGTAGTTAGGAATTTTGAGAGGTCGTATATTATACTAACAAGCTTTTCAAGGTGCCAATGTGGTATACAGAGTCGTAAGATATTCTAAGTTGTCGTACAATATTTAAATGACTCGGACCAATACGTTAGGTTTATTATGGAGTTTTAAGGTTTCGTACGGTATTGTAAGGTGTAGTTAGAGTTTTGAGGGGTCGTATATTATACCAAAAAGCTTTTCAAGGTGCCAATATGGTATACAGAGTCGTAAGATAATCTAAGTTGTCGTATAATGTTTAAATGACTCGGACTAATTCATTAGGTTTATTATGGAGTTTTAAGGTTTCATACGGTGTTATAAGGTGTTTTTAGGAGCTGTAAGGCGTCCTACATTATACTAACATGCTTTTCGAGTTGCTAATGTGGCATAAAGAGTCGTAAGATGTCCTAAGTTGTCGTACGATTTTCAAAGGACTCATACGAATTCATTAGGTTTATTATGGAGTTTTAAGCTTACGTACCGTATTGTAAGGTGTAGTTAAGAGTTTTGAGAGGTCGTATATTATACTAACAAGCTTTTCAAGGTGCCAATGTGGTATACAAAGTCGTAAGATATTCTAAGTTGTCGTACAATGTTTAAATGACTCGGACCAATTCATTAGGTTTATTATGGAGGTTTAAGGTTTCGTACGGTATTGTAAGGTGTAGTTAGGAGTTTTGAGGGGTCGTATATTATACTAACAAGCTTTTCAAGGTGCCAATATGGTATACAGAGTCGTAAGAAAATCTAAGTTGTCGTATAATGTTTAAATGACTCGGACTAATTCATTAGGTTCATTATGGAGTTTTAAGGTTTCATACGGTGTTGTAAGGTGTTTTTAGGAGCTGTAAGGCGTCCTACATTATACTAACATGCTTTTCGAGTTGCTAATGTGGCATAAAGAGACGTAAGATGTCCTAAGTTGTCGTACGATTTTCAAAGGACTCGTACGAATTCATTAGGTTTATTATGGAGTTTTAAGCTTACGTACGGTATTGTAAGGTGTAGTTAAGAGTTTTGAGAGGTCGTACTAACAAGCTTTTCAAGGTGCCAATGTGGTATACAAAGTCGTAAGATATTCTAAGTTGTCGTACAATGTTTAAATGACTCGGACCAATTCATTAGGTTTATTATGTAGTTTTAAGGTTTCATACGGTATTGTAAGGTGTAGTTAGGAGTTTTGAGGGGTCGTATATTATACTAACAAGCTTTTCAAGGTGCCAATATGGTATACAGAGTCGTAAGATATTCTAAGTTGTCGTACAATGTTTAATGACTCGGACCAATTCATTAGGTTTATTATGGAGTTTTAAGGTTTCGTACGGTATTGTAAGGTGTAGTTAGAGTTTTGAGGGGTCGTATATTATACCAACAAGCTTTTCAAGGTGCCAATATGGTATACAGAGTCGTAAGATAATCTAAGTTGTCGTATAATGTTTAAATGACTCGGACTAATTCATTAGGTTTATTATGTAGTTTTAAGGTTTCGTACGGTGTTGTAAGGTGTAGTTAGAGTTTTGAGGGGTCGTATATTATACCAACAAGCTTTTCAAGGTTCCAATATGGTATACAGAGTCGTAAGATAATCTAAGTTGTCGTATAATGTTTAAATGACTCGGACTAATTCATTAGGTTTATTATGTAGTTTTAAGGTTTCGTACGGTGTTGTAAGGTGTTTTTAGGAGCTGTAAGGCGTCCTACATTATACTAACATGCTTTTCGAGTTGCTAATGTGGCATAAAGAGTCGTAAGATGTTCTAAGTTGTCGTACGATGTTCAAAGCACTCGTACGAATTCATTAGGTTTATTATGGAGTTTTAAGCTTACATACGGTATTGTAAGGTGTGGTTAGGAGTTTTGAGAGGTCGTATATTATACTAACAAGCTTTTCAAGGTGCCAATGTGGTATACAGAGTCGTAAGATATTCTAAGTTGTCGTACAATGTTTAAATGACTCGGACCAATTCGTTAGGTTTATTATGGAGTTTTAAGGTTTCGTACGGTATTGTAAGGTGTAGTTAGAGTTTTGAGGGGTCGTATATTATACCAACAAGCTTTTCAAGGTGCCAATATGGTATACAGAGTCGTAAGATAATCTAAGTTGTCGTATAATGTTTAAATGACTCGGACTAATTCATTAGGTTTATTATGTAGTTTTAAGGTTTCATACGGTGTTGTAACGTGTTTTAAGGAGCTGTAAGGCGTCCTACATTATACTAACATGCTTTTCGAGTAGCTAATGTGGTATAAAGAGTCGTAAGATGGCCTAAGTTGTCGTACGACGTTAAAAGGACTCGTACGAATTCATTAGGTTTATTATGGAGTTTAAGCTTACGTACGGTATTGTAAGGTGTAGTTAGGAGTTTTGAGAGGTCGTATATTATACTAACAAGCTTTTCAAGGTGCCAATGTGGTATACAGAGTCGTAAGATATTCTATGTTGTCGTACAATGTTTAATGACTCGGACCAATTCATTAGGTTTATTATGGAGTTTTAAGGTTTCGTACGGTATTGTAAGGTGTTGTTAGAGTTTTGAGGGGTCGTATATTATACCAACAAGCTTTTCAAGGTGCCAATATGGTATACAGAGTCGTAAGATAATCTAAGTTGTCGTATAATGTTTAAATGACTCGGACTAATTCATTAGGTTTATTATGGAGTTTTAGAGTGTCATACGGTGTTGAAAGGTGTTTTTAGGAGCTGTAAGGCGTCCTACATTATACTAACATGCTTTTCGAGTTGCTAATGTGGCATAAAGAGTCGTAAGATGTCCTAAGTTGTCGTACGATGTTCAAAGGACTCGTACGAATTCATTAGGTTTATTATGGAGTTTTAAGCTTACGTACGGTATTGTAAGGTGTAGTTAAGAGTTTTGAGAGGTCGTATATTATACTAACAAGCTTTTCAAGGTGCCAATGTGGTATACAAAGTCGTAAGATATTCTAAGTTGTCGTACAATGTTTAAATGACTCGGACCAATTCATTAGGTTTATTATGGAGTTTTAAGGTTTCGTACGGTATTGTAAGGTGCAGTTAGGAGATTTGAGGGGTCGTATATTATACTAACAAGCTTTTCAAGGTGCCAATATGGTATACAGAGTCGTAAGATAATCTAAGTTGTCGTACAATGTTTAAATGACTCGGACCAATTCATTAGGTTTATTATGGAGTTTTAATGTTTCGTATGGTGTTGTAAGTTGTTTTTAGGATCTGTAAGGCGTCCTACATTATACTAACATGCTTTTCGAGTTGATAATGTGGCATAAAGAGTCGTAAGATGTCCTAAGTTGTCGTACGATGTTCAAAGGACTCGTACGAATTCATTAGGTTTATTATGGAGTTTTAAGGTTTCGTACGGTGTTGTAAGGTGTTGTTTGGAGTTTTAAGGTGTCCTACGTTATACTAACATGCTCTTCAAGGTGCTAATATGGCATACAGAGTCTTAAGATGTCCTAACTTGTAGTACGATGTTCAAAGGACAAGGACCAATTCATTAGGTTTATTATGGAGTTTTAAGGTTTCGTACGGTATTGTAAGGTGTTTTTAGGAGCTGTAAGGCGTCGTACATTATACTAACATGCTTTTCAAGTTGCTAATGTGGAATAAAGAGTCGTAATATGTCCTAAGTTGTCGTACGATGTTCAAAGGTCTCGTACGAATTCATTAGGATTATTATGGAGTTTTAAGCTTACGTACGGTATTGTAAGGTGTAGTTAGGAGTTTTGAGAGGTCGTATATTATACCAACAAGCTTTTCAAGGTGCCAATGTGGTATACAGAGTCGTAAGATATTCTAAGTTGTCGTACAATGTTTAAATGACTCGGACCAATTCATTAGGTTTATTATGGAGTTTTAAGGTTTCGTACGGTATTGTAAGGTGTAGTTAGAGTTTTGAGAGGTCGTATATTATACCAACAAGCTTTTCAAGGTGCCAATATGGTATACAGAGTCGTAAGATAATCTAAGTTGTCGTATAATGTTTAAATGACTCGGACTAATTCATTAGGTTTATTATGGAGTTTTAAGGTTTCATACGGTGTTGAAAGGTGTTTTTAGGAGCTGTAAGGCGTCCTACATTATACTAACATGCTTTTCGAGTTGCTAATGTGGCATAAAGAGTCGTAAGATGTCCTAAGTTGTCTTACGATGTTCAAAGCACTCGTACGAATTCATTAGGTTTATTATGGAGTTTTAAGCTTACGTACGGTATTGTAAGGTGTAGTTAGGAGTTTTGAGAGGTCGTATATTATACTAACAAGCTTTTCAAGGTGCCAATATGGTATACAGAGTCGTAAGATAATCTAAGTTGTCGTATAATGTTTAAATGACTCGGACCAATTCATTAGGTTTATTATGGAGTTTTAAGGTTTCGTACGGTATTGTAAGGTGTAGTTAGGAGATTTGAGGGGTCGTATATTATACTAGCAAGCTTTTCAAGGTGCCAATATGGTATACAGAGTCGTAAGATAATCTAAGTTGTCGTACAATGTTTAAATGACTCGGACCAATTCATTAGGTTTATTATGGAGTTTTAATGTTTCGTATGGTGTTGTAAGGTGTAGTCATGAGTTTTGAGGGGTCGTATATTATACCAACAATCTTTTCAAGGTGCCAATATGGTATACAGAGTCGTAAGATAATCTAAGTTGTCGTATAATGTTTAAATGACTCGGACTAATTCATTAGGTTTATTATGTAGTTTTAAGGTTTCGTACGGTGTTGTAAGTTGTTTTTAGGAGCTGTAAGGCGTCCTACATTATACTAACATGCTTTTCGAGTTGCTAATGTGGCATAAAGAGTCGTAAGATGTCCTAAGTTGTCGTACGATGTTCAAAGGACTCGTACGAATTCATTAGGTTTATTATGAAGTTTTAAGCTTACGTACGGTATTGTAAGGTGTAGTTAGGAGTTTTGAGAGGTCGTATATTATACTAACAAGCTTTTCAAGGTGCCAATGTGGTATACAGAGTCGTAAGATATTCTAAGTTGTCGTACAATGTTTAAATGACTCGGACCAATTCGTTAGGTTTATTATGGAGTTTTAAGGTTTCGTACGGTATTGTAAGGTGTAGTTAGAGTTTTGAGGGGTCGTATATTATACCAACAAGCTTTTCAAGGTGCCAATATGGTATACAGAGTCGTAAGATAATCTAAGTTGTCGTATAATGTTTAAATGACTCGGACTAATTCATTAGGTTTATTATGGAGTTTTAAGGTTTCATACGGTGTTGTAAGGTGTTTTTTGGAGCTGTAAGGCCTCCTACATTATACTAACATGCTTTTCGAGTTGCTAATGTGGTATAAAGAGTCGTACGATGTCCTAAGTTGCCGTACGATGTTCAAAGGACTCGTACGAATTCATTAGGTTTATTATGGAGTTTTAAGGTTTCATACGGTGTTGTAAGGTGTTTTTTGGAGCTGTAAGACGTCCTACATTATACTAACATGCTTTTCGAGTAGCTAATGTGGTATAAAGAGTCGTAAGATGGCCTAAGTTGTCGTACGACGTTAAAAGGACTCTTACGAATTCATTAGGTTTATTATGGAGTTTAAGCTTACGTACGGTATTGTAAGGTGTAGTTAGGAGTTTTGAGAGGTCGTATATTATACTAACAAGCTTTTCAAGGTGCCAATGTGGTATACAGAGTCGTAAGATATTCTATGTTGTCGTACAATGTTTAAATGACTCGGACTAATTCATTAGGTTTATTATGGAGTTTTAGAGTTTCATACGGTGTTGAAAGGTGTTTTTAGGAGCTGTAAGGCGTCCTACATTATACTAACATGCTTTTCGAGTTGCTAATGTGGCATAAAGAGTCGTAAGATGTCCTAAGTTGTCGTACGATGTTCAAAGGACTCGTACGAATTCATTAGGTTTATTATGGAGTTTTAAGCTTACGTACGGTATTGTAAGGTGTAGTTAAGAGTTTTGAGAGGTCGTATATTATACTAACAAGCTTTTCAAGGTGCCAATGTGGTATACAAAGTCGTAAGATATTCTAAGTTGTCGTACAATGTTTAAATGACTCGGACCAATTCATTAGGTTTATTATGGAGTTTTAAGGTTTCGTACGGTATTGTAAGGTGCAGTTAGGAGATTTGAGGGGTCGTATATTATACTAACAAGCTTTTCAAGGTGCCAATATGGTATACAGAGTCGTAAGATAATCTAAGTTGTCGTACAATGTTTAAATGACTCGGACCAATTCATTAGGTTTATTATGGAGTTTTAATGTTTCGTATGGTGTTGTAAGTTGTTTTTAGGATCTGTAAGGCGTCCTACATTATACTAACATGCTTTTCGAGTTGATAATGTGGCATAAAGAGTCGTAAGATGTCCTAAGTTGTCGTACGATGTTCAAAGGACTCGTACGAATTCATTAGGTTTATTATGGAGTTTTAAGGTTTCGTACGGTGTTGTAAGGTGTTGTTTGGAGTTTTAAGGTGTCCTACGTTATACTAACATGTTCTTCAAGGTGCTAATATGGCATACAGAGTCTTAAGATGTCCTAACTTGTAGTACGATGTTCAAAGGACAAGGACCAATTCATTAGGTTTATTATGGAGTTTTAAGGTTTCGTACGGTATTGTAAGGTGTTTTTAGGAGCTGTAAGGCGTCCTACATTATACTAACATGCTTTTCAAGTTGCTAATGTGGAATAAAGAGTCGTAATATGTCCTAAGTTGTCGTACGATGTTCAAAGGTCTCGTACGAATTCATTAGGATTATTATGGAGTTTTAAGCTTACGTACGGTATTGTAAGGTGTAGTTAGGAGTTTTGAGAGGTCGTATATTATACCAACAAGCTTTTCAAGGTGCCAATGTGGTATACAGAGTCGTAAGATATTCTAAGTTGTCGTACAATGTTTAAATGACTCGGACCAATTCATTAGGTTTATTATGGAGTTTTAAGGTTTCGTACGGTATTGTAAGGTGTAGTTAGAGTTTTGAGAGGTCGTATATTATACCAACAAGCTTTTCAAGGTGCCAATATGGTATACAGAGTCGTAAGATAATCTAAGTTGTCGTATAATGTTTAAATGACTCGGACTAATTCATTAGGTTTATTATGGAGTTTTAAGGTTTCATACGGTGTTGAAAGGTGTTTTTAGGAGCTGTAAGGCGTCCTACATTATACTAACATGCTTTTCGAGTTGCTAATGTGGCATAAAGAGTCGTAAGATGTCCTAAGTTGTCGTACGATGTTCAAAGCACTCGTACGAATTCATTAGGTTTATTATGGAGTTTTAAGCTTACGTACGGTATTGTAAGGTGTAGTTAGGAGTTTTGAGAGGTCGTATATTATACTAACAAGCTTTTCAAGGTGCCAATATGGTATACAGAGTCGTAAGATAATCTAAGTTGTCGTATAATGTTTAAATGACTCGGACCAATTCATTAGGTTTATTATGGAGTTTTAAGGTTTCGTACGGTATTGTAAGGTGTAGTTAGGAGATTTGAGGGGTCGTATATTATACTAACAAGCTTTTCAAGGTGCCAATATGGTATACAGAGTCGTAAGATAATCTAAGTTGTCGTACAATGTTTAAATGACTCGGACCAATTCATTAGGTTTATTATGGAGTTTTAATGTTTCGTATGGTGTTGTAAGGTGTAGTCATGAGTTTTGAGGGGTCGTATATTATACCAACAAGCTTTTCAAGGTGCCAATATGGTATACAGAGTCGTAAGATAATCTAAGTTGTTGTATAATGTTTAAATGACTCGGACTAATTCATTAGGTTTATTATGGAGTTTTAAGGTTTCATACGGTGTTGTAAGGTGTTTTTTGGAGCTGTAAGGCCTCCTACATTATACTAACATGCTTTTCGAGTTGCTAATGTGGTATAAAGAGTCGTACGATGTCCTAAGTTGCCGTACGATGTTCAAAGGACTCGTACGAATTCATTAGGTTTATTATGGAGTTTTAAGGTTTCATACGGTGTTGTAAGGTGTTTTTTGGAGCTGTAAGGCGTCCTACATTATACTAACATGCTTTTCGAGTAGCTAATGTGGTATAAAGAGTCGTAAGATGGCCTAAGTTGTCGTACGACGTTAAAAGGACTCTTACGAATTCATTAGGTTTATTATGGAGTTTAAGCTTACGTACGGTATTGTAAGGTGTAGTTAGGAGTTTTGAGAGGTCGTATATTATACTAACAAGCTTTTCAAGGTGCCAATGTGGTATACAGAGTCGTAAGATATTCTATGTTGTCGTACAATGTTTAAATGACTCGGACTAATTCATTAGGTTTATTATGGAGTTTTAGAGTTTCATACGGTGTTGAAAGGTGTTTTTAGGAGCTGTAAGGCGTCCTACATTATACTAACATGCTTTTCGAGTTGCTAATGTGGCATAAAGAGTCGTAAGATGTCCTAAGTTGTCGTACGATGTTCAAAGGACTCGTACGAATTCATTAGGTTTATTATGGAGTTTTAAGCTTACGTACGGTATTGTAAGGTGTAGTTAAGAGTTTTGAGAGGTCGTATATTATACTAACAAGCTTTTCAAGGTGCCAATGTGGTATACAAAGTCGTAAGATATTCTAAGTTGTCGTACAATGTTTAAATGACTCGGACCAATTCATTAGGTTTATTATGGAGTTTTAAGGTTTCGTACGGTATTGTAAGGTGCAGTTAGGAGATTTGAGGGGTCGTATATTATACTAACAAGCTTTTCAAGGTGCCAATATGGTATACAGAGTCGTAAGATAATCTAAGTTGTCGTACAATGTTTAAATGACTCGGACCAATTCATTAGGTTTATTATGGAGTTTTAATGTTTCGTATGGTGTTGTAAGTTGTTTTTAGGATCTGTAAGGCGTCCTACATTATACTAACATGCTTTTCGAGTTGATAATGTGGCATAAAGAGTCGTAAGATGTCCTAAGTTGTCGTACGATGTTCAAAGGACTCGTACGAATTCATTAGGTTTATTATGGAGTTTTAAGGTTTCGTACGGTGTTGTAAGGTGTTGTTTGGAGTTTTAAGGTGTCCTACGTTATACTAACATGCTCTTCAAGGTGCTAATATGGCATACAGAGTCTTAAGATGTCCTAACTTGTAGTACGATGTTCAAAGGACAAGGACCAATTCATTAGGTTTATTATGGAGTTTTAAGGTTTCGTACGGTATTGTAAGGTGTTTTTAGGAGCTGTAAGGCGTCCTACATTATACTAAATGCTTTTCAAGTTGCTAATGTGGAATAAAGAGTCGTAATATGTCCTAAGTTGTCGTACGATGTTCAAAGGTCTCGTACGAATTCATTAGGATTATTATGGAGTTTTAAGCTTACGTACGGTATTGTAAGGTGTAGTTAGGAGTTTTGAGAGGTCGTATATTATACCAACAAGCTTTTCAAGGTGCCAATGTGGTATACAGAGTCGTAAGATATTCTAAGTTGTCGTACAATGTTTAAATGACTCGGACCAATTCATTAGGTTTATTATGGAGTTTTAAGGTTTCGTACGGTATTGTAAGGTGTAGTTAGAGTTTTGAGAGGTCGTATATTATACCAACAAGCTTTTCAAGGTGCCAATATGGTATACAGAGTCGTAAGATAATCTAAGTTGTCGTATAATGTTTAAATGACTCGGACTAATTCATTAGGTTTATTATGGAGTTTTAAGGTTTCATACGGTGTTGAAAGGTGTTTTTAGGAGCTGTAAGGCGTCCTACATTATACTAACATGCTTTTCGAGTTGCTAATGTGGCATAAAGAGTCGTAAGATGTCCTAAGTTGTCGTACGATGTTCAAAGCACTCGTACGAATTCATTAGGTTTATTATGGAGTTTTAAGCTTACGTACGGTATTGTAAGGTGTAGTTAGGAGTTTTGAGAGGTCGTATATTATACTAACAAGCTTTTCAAGGTGCCAATATGGTATACAGAGTCGTAAGATAATCTAAGTTGTCGTATAATGTTTAAATGACTCGGACCAATTCATTAGGTTTATTATGGAGTTTTAAGGTTTCGTACGGTATTGTAAGGTGTAGTTAGGAGATTTGAGGGGTCGTATATTATACTAACAAGCTTTTCAAGGTGCCAATATGGTATACAGAGTCGTAAGATAATCTAAGTTGTCGTACAATGTTTAAATGACTCGGACCAATTCATTAGGTTTATTATGGAGTTTTAATGTTTCGTATGGTGTTGTAAGGTGTAGTCATGAGTTTTGAGGGGTCGTATATTATACCAACAAGCTTTTCAAGGTGCCAATATGGTATACAGAGTCGTAAGATAATCTAAGTTGTTGTATAATGTTTAAATGACTCGGACTAATTCATTAGGTTTATTATGGAGTTTTAAGGTTTCATACGGTGTTGTAAGGTGTTTTTTGGAGCTGTAAGGCCTCCTACATTATACTAACATGCTTTTCGAGTTGCTAATGTGGTATAATGAGTCGTACGATGTCCTAAGTTGCCGTACGATGTTCAAAGGACTCGTACGAATTCATTAGGTTTATTATGGAGTTTTAAGGTTTCATACGGTGTTGTAAGGTGTTTTTTGGAGCTGTAAGGCGTCCTACATTATACTAACATGCTTTTCGAGTAGCTAATGTGGTATAAAGAGTCGTAAGATGGCCTAAGTTGTCGTACGACGTTAAAAGGACTCTTACGAATTCATTAGGTTTATTATGGAGTTTAAGCTTACGTACGGTATTGTAAGGTGTAGTTAGGAGTTTTGAGAGGTCGTATATTATACTAACAAGCTTTTCAAGGTGCCAATGTGGTATACAGAGTCGTAAGATATTCTATGTTGTCGTACAATGTTTAAATGACTCGGACTAATTCATTAGGTTTATTATGGAGTTTTAGAGTTTCATACGGTGTTGAAAGGTGTTTTTAGGAGCTGTAAGGCGTCCTACATTATACTAACATGCTTTTCGAGTTGCTAATGTGGCATAAAGAGTCGTAAGATGTCCTAAGTTGTCGTACGATGTTCAAAGGACTCGTACGAATTCATTAGGTTTATTATGGAGTTTTAAGCTTACGTACGGTATTGTAAGGTGTAGTTAAGAGTTTTGAGAGGTCGTATATTATACTAACAAGCTTTTCAAGGTGCCAATGTGGTATACAAAGTCGTAAGATATTCTAAGTTGTCGTACAATGTTTAAATGACTCGGACCAATTCATTAGGTTTATTATGGAGTTTTAAGGTTTCGTACGGTATTGTAAGGTGCAGTTAGGAGATTTGAGGGGTCGTATATTATACTAACAAGCTTTTCAAGGTGCCAATATGGTATACAGAGTCGTAAGATAATCTAAGTTGTCGTACAATGTTTAAATGACTCGGACCAATTCATTAGGTTTATTATGGAGTTTTAATGTTTCGTATGGTGTTGTAAGTTGTTTTTAGGATCTGTAAGGCGTCCTACATTATACTAACATGCTTTTCGAGTTGATAATGTGGCATAAAGAGTCGTAAGATGTCCTAAGTTGTCGTACGATGTTCAAAGGACTCGTACGAATTCATTAGGTTTATTATGGAGTTTTAAGGTTTCGTACGGTGTTGTAAGGTGTTGTTTGGAGTTTTAAGGTGTCCTACGTTATACTAACATGCTCTTCAAGGTGCTAATATGGCATACAGAGTCTTAAGATGTCCTAACTTGTAGTACGATGTTCAAAGGACAAGGACCAATTCATTAGGTTTATTATGGAGTTTTAAGGTTTCGTACGGTATTGTAAGGTGTTTTTAGGAGCTGTAAGGCGTCCTACATTATACTAAATGCTTTTCAAGTTGCTAATGTGGAATAAAGAGTCGTAATATGTCCTAAGTTGTCGTACGATGTTCAAAGGTCTCGTACGAATTCATTAGGATTATTATGGAGTTTTAAGCTTACGTACGGTATTGTAAGGTGTAGTTAGGAGTTTTGAGAGGTCGTATATTATACCAACAAGCTTTTCAAGGTGCCAATGTGGTATACAGAGTCGTAAGATATTCTAAGTTGTCGTACAATGTTTAAATGACTCGGACCAATTCATTAGGTTTATTATGGAGTTTTAAGGTTTCGTACGGTATTGTAAGGTGTAGTTAGAGTTTTGAGAGGTCGTATATTATACCAACAAGCTTTTCAAGGTGCCAATATGGTATACAGAGTCGTAAGATAATCTAAGTTGTCGTATAATGTTTAAATGACTCGGACTAATTCATTAGGTTTATTATGGAGTTTTAAGGTTTCATACGGTGTTGAAAGGTGTTTTTAGGAGCTGTAAGGCGTCCTACATTATACTAACATGCTTTTCGAGTTGCTAATGTGGCATAAAGAGTCGTAAGATGTCCTAAGTTGTCGTACGATGTTCAAAGCACTCGTACAAATTCATTAGGTTTATTATGGAGTTTTAAGCTTACGTACGGTATTGTAAGGTGTAGTTAGGAGTTTTGAGAGGTCGTATATTATACTAACAAGCTTTTCAAGGTGCCAATATGGTATACAGAGTCGTAAGATAATCTAAGTTGTCGTATAATGTTTAAATGACTCGGACCAATTCATTAGGTTTATTATGGAGTTTTAAGGTTTCGTACGGTATTGTAAGGTGTAGTTAGGAGATTTGAGGGGTCGTATATTATACTAACAAGCTTTTCAAGGTGCCAATATGGTATACAGAGTCGTAAGATAATCTAAGTTGTCGTACAATGTTTAAATGACTCGGACCAATTCATTAGGTTTATTATGGAGTTTTAATGTTTCGTATGGTGTTGTAAGGTGTAGTCATGAGTTTTGAGGGGTCGTATATTATACCAACAAGCTTTTCAAGGTGCCAATATGGTATACAGAGTCGTAAGATAATCTAAGTTGTCGTATAATGTTTAAATGACTCGGACTAATTCATTAGGTTTATTATGTAGTTTTAAGGTTTCGTACGGTGTTGTAAGTTGTTTTTAGGAGCTGTAAGGCGTCCTACATTATACTAACATGCTTTTCGAGTTGCTAATGTGGCATAAAGAGTCGTAAGATGTCCTAAGTTGTCGTACGATGTTCAAAGGACTCGTACGAATTCATTAGGTTTATTATGAAGTTTTAAGCTTACGTACGGTATTGTAAGGTGTAGTTAGGAGTTTTGAGAGGTCGTATATTATACTAACAAGCTTTTCAAGGTGCCAATGTGGTATACAGAGTCGTAAGATATTCTAAGTTGTCGTACAATGTTTAAATGACTCGGACCAATTCGTTAGGTTTATTATGGAGTTTTAAGGTTTCGTAAGGTAATGTAAGGTGTAGTTAGAGTTTTGAGGGGTCGTATATTATACCAACAAGCTTTTCAAGGTGCCAATATGGTATACAGAGTCGTAAGATAATCTAAGTTGTCGTATAATGTTTAAATGACTCGGACTAATTCATTAGGTTTATTATGGAGTTTTAAGGTTTCATACGGTGTTGTAAGGTGTTTTTTTGAGCTGTAAGGCCTCCTACATTATACTAACATGCTTTTCGAGTTGCTAATGTGGTATAAAGAGTCGTACGATGTCCTAAGTTGCCGTACGATGTTCAAAGGACTCGTACGAACTCATTAGGTTTATTATGGAGTTTTAAGGTTTCATACGGTGTTGTAAGGTGTTTTTTGGAGCTGTAAGGCGTCCTACATTATACTAACATGCTTTTCGAGTAGCTAATGTGGTATAAAGAGTCGTAAGATGGCCTAAGTTGTCGTACGACGTTAAAAGGACTCGTACGAATTCATTAGGTTTATTATGGAGTTTAAGCTTACGTACGGTATTGTAAGGTGTAGTTAGGAGTTTTGAGAGGTCGTATATTATACTAACAAGCTTTTCAAGGTGCCAATGTGGTATACAGAGTCGTAAGATATTCTATGTTGTCGTACAATGTTTAATGACTCGGACCAATTCATTAGGTTTATTATGGAGTTTTAAGGTTTCGTACGGTATTGTAAGGTGTTGTTAGAGTTTTGAGGGGTCGTATATTATACCAACAAGCTTTTCAAGGTGCCAATATGGTATACAGAGTCGTAAGATAATCTAAGTTGTCGTATAATGTTTAAATGACTCGGACTAATTCATTAGGTTTATTATGGAGTTTTAAGGTTTCATACAGTGTTGAAAGGTGTTTTTAGGAGCTGTAAGGCGTCCTACATTATACTAACATGCTTTTCGAGTTGCTAATGTGGCATAAAGAGTCGTAATATGTCCTAAGTTGTCGTACGATGTTCAAAGGACTCGTACGAATTCATTAGGTTTATTATGGAGTTTTAAGCTTACGTACGGTATTGTAAGGTGTAGTTAAGAGTTTTGAGAGGTCGTACTAACAAGCTTTTCAAGGTGCCAATGTGGTATACAAAGTCGTAAGATATTCTAAGTTGTCGTACAATGTTTAAATGACTCGGACCAATTCATTAGGTTTATTATGGAGTTTTAAGGTTTCGTACGGTATTGTAAGGTGTAGTTAGGAGTTTTGAGGGGTCGTATATTATACTAACAAGCTTTTCAAGGTGCCAATATGGTATACAGAGTCGTAAGATATTCTAAGTTGTCGTACAATGTTTAATGACTCGGACCAATTCATTAGGTTTATTATGGAGTTTTAAGGTTTCGTACGGTATTGTAAGGTGTAGTTAGAGTTTTGAGGGGTCGTATATTATACCAACAAGCTTTTCAAGGTGCCAATATGGTATACAGAGTCGTAAGATAATCTAAGTTGTCGTATAATGTTTAAATGACTCGAAATAATTCATTAGGTTTATTATGTAGTTTTAAGGTTTCGTACGGTGTTGTAAGGTGTTTTTAGGAGCTGTAAGGCGTCCTACATTATACTAACATGCTTTTCGAGTTGCTAATGTGGCATAAAGAGTCGTAAGATGTCCTAAGTTGTCGTACGATGTTCAAAGGACTCGTACGAATTCATTAGGTTTATTATGAAGTTTTAAGCTTACGTACGGTATTGTAAGGTGTAGTTAGGAGTTTTGAGAGGTCGTATATTATACTAACAAGCTTTTCAAGGTGCCAATGTGGTATACAGAGTCGTAAGATAATCTAAGTTGTCGTATAATGTTTAAATGACTCGGACCAATTCATTAGGTTTATTATGGAGTTTTAAGGTTTCGTACGGTATTGTAAGGTGTAGTTAGGAGATTTGAGGGGTCGTATATTATACTAGCAAGCTTTTCAAGGTGCCAATATGGTATACAGAGTCGTAAGATAATCTAAGTTGTCGTACAATGTTTAAATGACTCGGACCAATTCATTAGGTTTATTATGGAGTTTTAATGTTTCGTATGGTGTTGTAAGGTGTAGTCATGAGTTTTGAGGGGTCGTATATTATACCAACAATCTTTTCAAGGTGCCAATATGGTATACAGAGTCGTAAGATAATCTAAGTTGTCGTATAATGTTTAAATGACTCGGACTAATTCATTAGGTTTATTATGTAGTTTTAAGGTTTCGTACGGTGTTGTAAGTTGTTTTTAGGAGCTGTAAGGCGTCCTACATTATACTAACATGCTTTTCGAGTTGCTAATGTGGCATAAAGAGTCGTAAGATGTCCTAAGTTGTCGTACGATGTTCAAAGGACTCGTACGAATTCATTAGGTTTATTATGAAGTTTTAAGCTTACGTACGGTATTGTAAGGTGTAGTTAGGAGTTTTGAGAGGTCGTATATTATACTAACAAGCTTTTCAAGGTGCCAATGTGGTATACAGAGTCGTAAGATATTCTAAGTTGTCGTACAATGTTTAAATGACTCGGACCAATTCGTTAGGTTTATTATGGAGTTTTAAGGTTTCGTACGGTATTGTAAGGTGTAGTTAGAGTTTTGAGGGGTCGTATATTATACCAACAAGCTTTTCAAGGTGCCAATATGGTATACAGAGTCGTAAGATAATCTAAGTTGTCGTATAATGTTTAAATGACTCGGACTAATTCATTAGGTTTATTATGGAGTTTTAAGGTTTCATACGGTGTTGTAAGGTGTTTTTTGGAGCTGTAAGGCCTCCTACATTATACTAACATGCTTTTCGAGTTGCTAATGTGGTATAAAGAGTCGTACGATGTCCTAAGTTGCCGTACGATGTTCAAAGGACTCGTACGAATTCATTAGGTTTATTATGGAGTTTTAAGGTTTCATACGGTGTTGTAAGGTGTTTTTTGGAGCTGTAAGGCGTCCTACATTATACTAACATGCTTTTCGAGTAGCTAATGTGGTATAAAGAGTCGTAAGATGGCCTAAGTTGTCGTACGACGTTAAAAGGACTCTTACGAAATCATTAGGTTTATTATGGAGTTTAAGCTTACGTACGGTATTGTAAGGTGTAGTTAGGAGTTTTGAGAGGTCGTATATTATACTAACAAGCTTTTCAAGGTGCCAATGTGGTATACAGAGTCGTAAGATATTCTATGTTGTCGTACAATGTTTAAATGACTCGGACTAATTCATTAGGTTTATTATGGAGTTTTAGAGTTTCATACGGTGTTGAAAGGTGTTTTTAGGAGCTGTAAGGCGTCCTACATTATACTAACATGCTTTTCGAGTTGCTAATGTGGCATAAAGAGTCGTAAGATGTCCTAAGTTGTCGTACGATGTTCAAAGGACTCGTACGAATTCATTAGGTTTATTATGGAGTTTTAAGCTTACGTACGGTATTGTAAGGTGTAGTTAAGAGTTTTGAGAGGTCGTATATTATACTAACAAGCTTTTCAAGGTGCCAATGTGGTATACAAAGTCGTAAGATATTCTAAGTTGTCGTACAATGTTTAAATGACTCGGACCAATTCATTAGGTTTATTATGGAGTTTTAAGGTTTCGTACGGTATTGTAAGGTGCAGTTAGGAGATTTGAGGGGTCGTATATTATACTAACAAGCTTTTCAAGGTGCCAATATGGTATACAGAGTCGTAAGATAATCTAAGTTGTCGTACAATGTTTAAATGACTCGGACCAATTCATTAGGTTTATTATGGAGTTTTAATGTTTCGTATGGTGTTGTAAGTTGTTTTTAGGATCTGTAAGGCGTCCTACATTATACTAACATGCTTTTCGAGTTGATAATGTGGCATAAAGAGTCGTAAGATGTCCTAAGTTGTCGTACGATGTTCAAAGGACTCGTACGAATTCATTAGGTTTATTATGGAGTTTTAAGGTTTCGTACGGTGTTGTAAGGTGTTGTTTGGAGTTTTAAGGTGTCCTACGTTATACTAACATGCTCTTCAAGGTGCTAATATGGCATACAGAGTCTTAAGATGTCCTAACTTGTAGTACGATGTTCAAAGGACAAGGACCAATTCATTAGGTTTATTATGGAGTTTTAAGGTTTCGTACGGTATTGTAAGGTGTTTTTAGGAGCTGTAAGGCGTCCTACATTATACTAACATGCTTTTCAAGTTGCTAATGTGGAATAAAGAGTCGTAATATGTCCTAAGTTGTCGTACGATGTTCAAAGGTCTCGTACGAATTCATTAGGATTATTATGGAGTTTTAAGCTTACGTACGGTATTGTAAGGTGTAGTTAGGAGTTTTGAGAGGTCGTATATTATACCAACAAGCTTTTCAAGGTGCCAATGTGGTATACAGAGTCGTAAGATATTCTAAGTTGTCGTACAATGTTTAAATGACTCGGACCAATTCATTAGGTTTATTATGGAGTTTTAAGGTTTCGTACGGTATTGTAAGGTGTAGTTAGAGTTTTGAGAGGTCGTATATTATATCAACAAGCTTTTCAAGGTGCCAATATGGTATACAGAGTCGTAAGATAATCTAAGTTGTCGTATAATGTTTAAATGACTCGGACTAATTCATTAGGTTTATTATGGAGTTTTAAGGTTTCATACGGTGTTGAAAGGTGTTTTTAGGAGCTGTAAGGCGTCCTACATTATACTAACATGCTTTTCGAGTTGCTAATGTGGCATAAAGAGTCGTAAGATGTCCTAAGTTGTCGTACGATGTTCAAAGCACTCGTACGAATTCATTAGGTTTATTATGGAGTTTTAAGCTTACGTACGGTATTGTAAGGTGTAGTTAGGAGTTTTGAGAGGTCGTATATTATACTAACAAGCTTTTCAAGGTGCCAATATGGTATACAGAGTCGTAAGATAATCTAAGTTGTCGTATAATGTTTAAATGACTCGGACCAATTCATTAGGTTTATTATGGAGTTTTAAGGTTTCGTACGGTATTGTAAGGTGTAGTTAGGAGATTTGAGGGGTCGTATATTATACTAACAAGCTTTTCAAGGTGCCAATATGGTATACAGAGTCGTAAGATAATCTAAGTTGTCGTACAATGTTTAAATGACTCGGACCAATTCATTAGGTTTATTATGGAGTTTTAATGTTTCGTATGGTGTTGTAAGGTGTAGTCATGAGTTTTGAGGGGTCGTATATTATACCAACAAGCTTTTCAAGGTGCCAATATGGTATACAGAGTCGTAAGATAATCTAAGTTGTTGTATAATGTTTAAATGACTCGGACTAATTCATTAGGTTTATTATGGAGTTTTAAGGTTTCATACGGTGTTGTAAGGTGTTTTTTGGAGCTGTAAGGCCTCCTACATTATACTAACATGCTTTTCGAGTTGCTAATGTGGTATAAAGAGTCGTACGATGTCCTAAGTTGCCGTACGATGTTCAAAGGACTCGTACGAATTCATTAGGTTTATTATGGAGTTTTAAGGTTTCATACGGTGTTGTAAGGTGTTTTTTGGAGCTGTAAGGCGTCCTACATTATACTAACATGCTTTTCGAGTAGCTAATGTGGTATAAAGAGTCGTAAGATGGCCTAAGTTGTCGTACGACGTTAAAAGGACTCTTACGAATTTATTAGGTTTATTATGGAGTTTAAGCTTACGTACGGTATTGTAAGGTGTAGTTAGGAGTTTTGAGAGGTCGTATATTATACTAACAAGCTTTTCAAGGTGCCAATGTGGTATACAGAGTCGTAAGATATTCTATGTTGTCGTACAATGTTTAAATGACTCGGACTAATTCATTAGGTTTATTATGGAGTTTTAGAGTTTCATACGGTGTTGAAAGGTGTTTTTAGGAGCTGTAAGGCGTCCTACATTATACTAACATGCTTTTCGAGTTGCTAATGTGGCATAAAGAGTCGTAAGATGTCCTAAGTTGTCGTACGATGTTCAAAGGACTCGTACGAATTCATTAGGTTTATTATGGAGTTTTAAGCTTACGTACGGTATTGTAAGGTGTAGTTAAGAGTTTTGAGAGGTCGTATATTATACTAACAAGCTTTTCAAGGTGCCAATGTGGTATACAAAGTCGTAAGATATTCTAAGTTGTCGTACAATGTTTAAATGACTCGGACCAATTCATTAGGTTTATTATGGAGTTTTAAGGTTTCGTACGGTATTGTAAGGTGCAGTTAGGAGATTTGAGGGGTCGTATATTATACTAACAAGCTTTTCAAGGTGCCAATATGGTATACAGAGTCGTAAGATAATCTAAGTTGTCGTACAATGTTTAAATGAGTCGGACCAATTCATTAGGTTTATTATGGAGTTTTAATGTTTCGTATGGTGTTGTAAGTTGTTTTTAGGATCTGTAAGGCGTCCTACATTATACTAACATGCTTTTCGAGTTGATAATGTGGCATAAAGAGTCGTAAGATGTCCTAAGTTGTCGTACGATGTTCAAAGGACTCGTACGAATTCATTAGGTTTATTATGGAGTTTTAAGGTTTCGTACGGTGTTGTAAGGTGTTGTTTGGAGTTTTAAGGTGTCCTACGTTATACTAACATGCTCTTCAAGGTGCTAATATGGCATACAGAGTCTTAAGATGTCCTAACTTGTAGTACGATGTTCAAAGGACAAGGACCAATTCATTAGGTTTATTATGGAGTTTTAAGGTTTCGTACGGTATTGTAAGGTGTTTTTAGGAGCTGTAAGGCGTCCTACATTATACTAACATGCTTTTCAAGTTGCTAATGTGGAATAAAGAGTCGTAATATGTCCTAAGTTGTCGTACGATGTTCAAAGGTCTCGTACGAATTCATTAGGATTATTATGGAGTTTTAAGCTTACGTACGGTATTGTAAGGTGTAGTTAGGAGTTTTGAGAGGTCGTATATTATACCAACAAGCTTTTCAAGGTGCCAATGTGGTATACAGAGTCGTAAGATATTCTAAGTTGTCGTACAATGTTTAAATGACTCGGACCAATTCATTAGGTTTATTATGGAGTTTTAAGGTTTCGTACGGTATTGTAAGGTGTAGTTAGAGTTTTGAGAGGTCGTATATTATACCAACAAGCTTTTCAAGGTGCCAATATGGTATACAGAGTCGTAAGATAATCTAAGTTGTCGTATAATGTTTAAATGACTCGGACTAATTCATTAGGTTTATTATGGAGTTTTAAGGTTTCATACGGTGTTGAAAGGTGTTTTTAGGAGCTGTAAGGCGTCCTACATTATACTAACATGCTTTTCGAGTTGCTAATGTGGCATAAAGAGTCGTAAGATGTCCTAAGTTGTCGTACGATGTTCAAAGCACTCGTACGAATTCATTAGGTTTATTATGGAGTTTTAAGCTTACGTACGGTATTGTAAGGTGTAGTTAGGAGTTTTGAGAGGTCGTATATTATACTAACAAGCTTTTCAAGGTGCCAATATGGTATACAGAGTCGTAAGATAATCTAAGTTGTCGTATAATGTTTAAATGACTCGGACCAATTCATTAGGTTTATTATGGAGTTTTAAGGTTTCGTACGGTATTGTAAGGTGTAGTTAGGAGATTTGAGGGGTCGTATATTATACTAACAAGCTTTTCAAGGTGCCAATATGGTATACAGAGTCGTAAGATAATCTAAGTTGTCGTACAATGTTTAAATGACTCGGACCAATTCATTAGGTTTATTATGGAGTTTTAATGTTTCGTATGGTGTTGTAAGGTGTAGTCATGAGTTTTGAGGGGTCGTATATTATACCAACAAGCTTTTCAAGGTGCCAATATGGTATACAGAGTCGTAAGATAATCTAAGTTGTCGTATAATGTTTAAATGACTCGGACTAATTCATTAGGTTTATTATGTAGTTTTAAGGTTTCGTACGGTGTTGTAAGTTGTTTTTAGGAGCTGTAAGGCGTCCTACATTATACTAACATGCTTTTCGAGTTGCTAATGTGGCATAAAGAGTCGTAAGATGTCCTAAGTTGTCGTACGATGTTCAAAGGACTCGTACGAATTCATTAGGTTTATTATGAAGTTTTAAGCTTACGTACGGTATTGTAAGGTGTAGTTAGGAGTTTTGAGAGGTCGTATATTATACTAACAAGCTTTTCAAGGTGCCAATGTGGTATACAGAGTCGTAAGATATTCTAAGTTGTCGTACAATGTTTAAATGACTCGGACCAATTCGTTAGGTTTATTATGGAGTTTTAAGGTTTCGTAAGGTAATGTAAGGTGTAGTTAGAGTTTTGAGGGGTCGTATATTATACCAACAAGCTTTTCAAGGTGCCAATATGGTATACAGAGTCGTAAGATAATCTAAGTTGTCGTATAATGTTTAAATGACTCGGACTAATTCATTAGGTTTATTATGGAGTTTTAAGGTTTCATACGGTGTTGTAAGGTGTTTTTTTGAGCTGTAAGGCCTCCTACATTATACTAACATGCTTTTCGAGTTGCTAATGTGGTATAAAGAGTCGTACGATGTCCTAAGTTGCCGTACGATGTTCAAAGGACTCGTACGAATTCATTAGGTTTATTATGGAGTTTTAAGGTTTCATACGGTGTTGTAAGGTGTTTTTTGGAGCTGTAAGGCGTCCTACATTATACTAACATGCTTTTCGAGTAGCTAATGTGGTATAAAGAGTCGTAAGATGGCCTAAGTTGTCGTACGACGTTAAAAGGACTCGTACGAATTCATTAGGTTTATTATGGAGTTTAAGCTTACGTACGGTATTGTAAGGTGTAGTTAGGAGTTTTGAGAGGTCGTATATTATACTAACAAGCTTTTCAAGGTGCCAATGTGGTATACAGAGTCGTAAGATATTCTATGTTGTCGTACAATGTTTAATGACTCGGACCAATTCATTAGGTTTATTATGGAGTTTTAAGGTTTCGTACGGTATTGTAAGGTGTTGTTAGAGTTTTGAGGGGTCGTATATTATACCAACAAGCTTTTCAAGGTGCCAATATGGTATACAGAGTCGTAAGATAATCTAAGTTGTCGTATAATGTTTAAATGACTCGGACTAATTCATTAGGTTTATTATGGAGTTTTAAGGTTTCATACGGTGTTGAAAGGTGTTTTTAGGAGCTGTAAGGCGTCCTACATTATACTAACATGCTTTTCGAGTTGCTAATGTGGCATAAAGAGTCGTAAGATGTCCTAAGTTGTCGTACGATGTTCAAAGGACTCGTACGAATTCATTAGGTTTATTATGGAGTTTTAAGCTTACGTACGGTATTGTAAGGTGTAGTTAAGAGTTTTGAGAGGTCGTATATTATACTAACAAGCTTTTCAAGGTGCCAATGTGGTATACAAAGTCGTAAGATATTCTAAGTTGTCGTACAATGTTTAAATGACTCGGACCAATTCATTAGGTTTATTATGGAGTTTTAAGGTTTCGTACGGTATTGTAAGGTGTAGTTAGGAGTTTTGAGGGGTCGTATATTATACTAACAAGCTTTTCAAGGTGCCAATATGGTATACAGAGTCGTAAGATATTCTAAGTTGTCGTACAATGTTTAATGACTCGGACCAATTCATTAGGTTTATTATGGAGTTTTAAGGTTTCGTACGGTATTGTAAGGTGTAGTTAGAGTTTTGAGGGGTCGTATATTATACCAACAAGCTTTTCAAGGTGCCAATATGGTATACAGAGTCGTAAGATAATCTAAGTTGTCGTATAATGTTTAAATGACTCGAAATAATTCATTAGGTTTATTATGTAGTTTTAAGGTTTCGTACGGTGTTGTAAGGTGTTTTTAGGAGCTGTAAGGCGTCCTACATTATACTAACATGCTTTTCGAGTTGCTAATGTGGCATAAAGAGTCGTAAGATGTCCTAAGTTGTCGTACGATGTTCAAAGGACTCGTACGAATTCATTAGGTTTATTATGAAGTTTTAAGCTTACGTACGGTATTGTAAGGTGTAGTTAGGAGTTTTGAGAGGTCGTATATTATACTAACAAGCTTTTCAAGGTGCCAATGTGGTATACAGAGTCGTAAGATATTCTAAGTTGTCGTACAATGTTTAAATGACTCGGACCAATTCGTTAGGTTTATTATGGAGTTTTAATGTTTCGTACGGTATTGTAAGGTGTAGTTAGAGTTTTGAGGGGTCGTATATTATACCAACAAGCTTTTCAAGGTGCCAATATGGTATACAGAGTCGTAAGATAATCTAAGTTGTCGTATAATGTTTAAATGACTCGGACTAATTCAATAGGTTTATTATGGAGTTTTAAGGTTTCATACGGTGTTGTAAGGTGTTTTTTGGAGCTGTAAGGCCTCCTACATTATACTAACATGCTTTTCGAGTTGCTAATGTGGTATAAAGAGTCGTACGATGTCCTAAGTTGCCGTACGATGTTCAAAGGACTCGTACGAATTCATTAGGTTTATTATGGAGTTTTAAGGTTTCATACGGTGTTGTAAGGTGTTTTTTGGAGCTGTAAGGCGTCCTACATTATACTAACATGCTTTTCGAGTAGCTAATGTGGTATAAAGAGTCGTAAGATGGCCTAAGTTGTCGTACGACGTTAAAAGGACTCGTACGAATTCATTAGGTTTATTATGGAGTTTAAGCTTACGTACGGTATTGTAAGGTGTAGTTAGGAGTTTTGAGAGGTCGTATATTATACTAACAAGCTTTTCAAGGTGCCAATGTGGTATACAGAGTCGTAAGATATTCTATGTTGTCGTACAATGTTTAATGACTCGGACCAATTCATTAGGTTTATTATGGAGTTTTAAGGTTTCGTACGGTATTGTAAGGTGTTGTTAGAGTTTTGAGGGGTCGTATATTATACCAACAAGCTTTTCAAGGTGCCAATATGGTATACAGAGTCGTAAGATAATCTAAGTTGTCGTATAATGTTTAAATGACTCGGACTAATTCATTAGGTTTATTATGGAGTTTTAAGGTTTCATACGGTGTTGAAAGGTGTTTTTAGGAGCTGTAAGGCGTCCTACATTATACTAACATGCTTTTCGAGTTGCTAATGTGGCATAAAGAGTCGTAAGATGTCCTAAGTTGTCGTACGATGTTCAAAGGACTCGTACGAATTCATTAGGTTTATTATGGAGTTTTAAGCTTACGTACGGTATTGTAAGGTGTAGTTAAGAGTTTTGAGAGGTCGTATATTATACTAACAAGCTTTTCAAGGTGCCAATGTGGTATACAAAGTCGTAAGATATTCTAAGTTGTCGTACAATGTTTAAATGACTCGGACCAATTCATTAGGTTTATTATGGAGTTTTAAGGTTTCGTACGGTATTGTAAGGTGCAGTTAGGAGATTTGAGGGGTCGTATATTATACTAACAAGCTTTTCAAGGTGCCAATATGGTATACAGAGTCGTAAGATAATCTAAGTTGTCGTACAATGTTTAAATGACTCGGACCAATTCATTAGGTTTATTATGGAGTTTTAATGTTTCGTATGGTGTTGTAAGTTGTTTTTAGGATCTGTAAGGCGTCCTACATTATACTAACATGCTTTTCGAGTTGATAATGTGGCATAAAGAGTCGTAGGATGTCCTAAGTTGTCGTACGATGTTCAAAGGACTCGTACGAATTCATTAGGTTTATTATGGAGTTTTAAGGTTTCGTACGGTGTTGTAAGGTGTTGTTTGGAGTTTTAAGGTGTCCTACGTTATACTAACATGCTCTTCAAGGTGCTAATATGGCATACAGAGTCTTAAGATGTCCTAACTTGTAGTACGATGTTCAAAGGACAAGGACCAATTCATTAGGTTTATTATGGAGTTTTAAGATTTCGTACGGTATTGTAAGGTGTTTTTAGGAGCTGTAAGGCGTCCTACATTATACTAACATGCTTTTCAAGTTGCTAATGTGGCATAAAGAGTCGTAATATGTCCTAAGTTGTCGTACGATGTTCAAAGGTCTCGTACGAATTCATTAGGATTATTATGGAGTTTTAAGCTTACGTACGGTATTGTAAGGTGTAGTTAGGAGTTTTGAGAGGTCGTATATTATACCAACAAGCTTTTCAAGGTGCCAATGTGGTATACAGAGTCGTAAGATATTCTAAGTTGTCGTACAATGTTTAAATGACTCGGACCAATTCATTAGGTTTATTATGGAGTTTTAAGGTTTCGTACGGTATTGTAAGGTGTAGTTAGAGTTTTTAGAGGTCGTATATTATACCAACAAGATTTTCAAGGTGCCAATGTGGTATACAGAGTCGTAAGATAATCTAAGTTGTCGTATAATGTTTAAATGACTCGGACTAATTCATTAGGTTTATTATGGAGTTTTAAGGTTTCATACGGTGTTGAAAGGTGTTTTTAGGAGCTGTAAGGCGTCCTACATTATACTAACATGCTTTTCGAGTTGCTAATGTGGCATAAAGAGTCGTAAGATGTCCTAAGTTGTCGGACGATGTTCAAAGGACTCGTACGAATTCATTAGGTTTATTATGGAGTTTTAAGCTTACGTACGGTATTGTAAGGTGTAGTTAAGAGTTTTGAGAGGTCGTATATTATACTAACAAGCTTTTCAAGGTGCCAATGTGGTATACAAAGTCGTAAGATATTCTAAGTTGTCGTACAATGTTTAAATGACTCGGACCAATTCATTAGGTTTATTATGGAGTTTTAAGGTTTCGTACGGTATTGTAAGGTGTAGTTAGAGTTTTGAGAGGTCGTATATTATACCAACAAGCTTTTCAAGGTGCCAATATGGTATACAGAGTCGTAAGATAATCTAAGTTGTCGTATAATGTTTAAATGACTCGGACTAATTCATTAGGTTTATTATGGAGTTTTAAGGTTTCATACGGTGTTGAAAGGTGTTTTTAGGAGCTGTAAGGCGTCCTACATTATACTAACATGCTTTTCGAGTTGCTAATGTGGCATAAAGAGTCGTAAGATGTCCTAAGTTGTCGTACGATGTTCAAAGGACTCGTACGAATTCATTAGGTTTATTATGGAGTTTTAAGCTTACGTACGGTATTGTAAGGTGTAGTTAAGAGTTTTGAGAGGTCGTACTAACAAGATTTTCAAGGTGCCAATGTGGTATACAAAGTCGTAAGATATTCTAAGTTGTCGTACAATGTTTAAATGACTCGGACCAATTCATTAGGTTTATTATGGAGTTTTAAGGTTTCGTACGGTATTGTAAGGTGTAGTTAGGAGTTTTGAGGGGTCGTATATTATACTAACAAGCTTTTCAAGGTGCCAATATGGTATACAGAGTCGTAAGATATTCTAAGTTGTCGTACAATGTTTAATGACTCGGACCAATTCATTAGGTTTATTATGGAGTTTTAATGTTTCGTATGGTGTTGTAAGGTGTAGTTAGAGTTTTGAGGGGTCGTATATTATACCAACAAGCTTTTCAAGGTGCCAATATGGTATACAGAGTCGTAAGATAATCTAAGTTGTCGTATAATGTTTAAATGACTCGAAATAATTCATTAGGTTTATTATGTAGTTTTAAGGTTTCGTACGGTGTTATAAGGTGTTTTTAGGAGCTGTAAGGCGTCCTACATTATACTAACATGCTTTTCCAGTTGCTAATGTGGCATAAAGAGTCGTAAGATGTCCTAAGTTGTCGTACGATGTTCAAAGGACTCGTACGAATTCATTAGGTTTGTTATGGAGTTTTAAGCTTACGTACGGTATTGTAAGGTGTAGTTAGGAGTTTTGAGAGGTCGTATATTATACTAACAAGCTTTTCAAGGTGCCAATGTGGTATACAGAGTCGTAAGATATTCTAAGTTGTCGTACAATGTTTAAATGACTCGGACCAATTCATTAGGTTTATTATGGAGTTTTAAGGTTTCGTACGGTATTGTAAGGTGTAGTTAGAGTTTTGAGAGGTCGTATATTATACCAACAAGCTTTTCAAGGTGCCAATATGGTATACAGAGTCGTAAGATAATCTAAGTTGTCGTATAATGTTTAAATGACTCGGACTAATTCATTAGATTTATTATGGAGTTTTAAGGTTTCATACGGTGTTGAAAGGTGTTTTTAGGAGCTGTAAGGCGTCCTACATTATACTAACATGCTTTTCGAGTTGCTAATGTGGCATAAAGAGTCGTAAGATGTCCTAAGTTGTCGTACGATGTTCAAAGGACTCGTACGAATTCATTAGGTTTATTATGGAGTTTTAAGCTTACGTACGGTATTGTAAGGTGTAGTTAAGAGTTTTGAGAGGTCGTACTAACAAGCTTTTCAAGGTGCCAATGTGGTATACAAAGTCGTAAGATATTCTAAGTTGTCGTACAATGTTTAAATGACTCGGACCAATTCATTAGGTTTATTTTGGAGTTTTAAGGTTTCGTACGGTATTGTAAGGTGTAGTTAGGAGTTTTGAGGGGTCGTATATTATACTAACAAGCTTTTCAAGGTGCCAATATGGTATACAGAGTCGTAAGATATTCTAAGTTGTCGTACAATGTTTAATGACTCGGACCAATTCATTAGGTTTATTATGGAGTTTTAAGGTTTCGTACGGTATTGTAAGGTGTAGTTAGAGTTTTGAGGGGTCGTATATTATACCAACAAGCTTTTCAAGGTGCCAATATGGTATACAGAGTCGTAAGATAATCTAAGTTGTCGTATAATGTTTAAATGACTCGAAATAATTCATTAGGTTTATTATGTAGTTTTAAGGTTTCGTACGGTGTTGTAAGGTGTTTTTAGGAGCTGTAAGGCGTCCTACATTATACTAACATGCTTTTCCAGTTGCTAATGTGGCATAAAGAGTCGTAAGATGTCCTAAGTTGTCGTACGATTTTCAAAGGACTCATACGAATTCATTAGGTTTATTATGGAGTTTTAAGCTTACGTACCGTATTGTAAGGTGTAGTTAAGAGTTTTGAGAGGTCGTATATTATACTAACAAGCTTTTCAAGGTGCCAATGTGGTATACAAAGTCGTAAGATATTCTAAGTTGTCGTACAATGTTTAAATGACTCGGACCAATTCATTAGGTTTATTATGGAGGTTTAAGGTTTCGTACGGTATTGTAAGGTGTAGTTAGGAGTTTTGAGGGGTCGTATATTATACTAACAAGCTTTTCAAGGTGCCAATATGGTATACAGAGTCGTAAGAAAATCTAAGTTGTCGTATAATGTTTAAATGACTCGGACTAATTCATTAGGTTCATTATGGAGTTTTAAGATTTCATACGGTGTTGTAAGGTGTTTTTAGGAGCTGTAAGGCGTCCTACATTATACTAACATGCTTTTCGAGTTGCTAATGTGGCATAAAGAGTCGTAAGATGTCCTAAGTTGTCGTACGATGTTCAAAGGACTCGTACGAATTCATTAGGTTTATTATGGAGTTTTAAGCTTACGTACGGTATTGTAAGGTGTAGTTAAGAGTTTTGAGAGGTCGTACTAACAAGCTTTTCAAGGTGCCAATGTGGTATACAAAGTCGTAAGATATTCTAAGTTGTCGTACAATGTTTAAATGACTCGGACCAATTCATTAGGTTTATTATGGAGGTTTAAGGTTTCGTACGGTATTGTAAGGTGTAGTTAGGAGTTTTGAGGGGTCGTATATTATACTAACAAGCTTTTCAAGGTGCCAATATGGTATACAGAGTCGTAAGAAAATCTAAGTTGTCGTATAATGTTTAAATGACTCGGACTAATTCATTAGGTTCATTATGGAGTTTTAAGATTTCATACGGTGTTGTAAGGTGTTTTTAGGAGCTGTAAGGCGTCCTACATTATACTAACATGCTTTTCGAGTTGCTAATGTGGCATAAAGAGTCGTAAGATGTCCTAAGTTGTCGTACGATGTTCAAAGGACTCGTACGAATTCATTAGGTTTATTATGGAGTTTTAAGCTTACGTACGGTATTGTAAGGTGTAGTTAAGAGTTTTGAGAGGTCGTACTAACAAGCTTTTCAAGGTGCCAATGTGGTATACAAAGTCGTAAGATATTCTAAGTTGTCGTACAATGTTTAAATGACTCGGACCAATTCATTAGGTTTATTATGGAGTTTTAAGGTTTCGTACGGTATTGTAAGGTGTAGTTAGGAGTTTTGAGGGGTCGTATATTATACTAACAAGCTTTTCAAGGTGCCAATATGGTATACAGAGTCGTAAGATATTCTAAGTTGTCGTACAATGTTTAATGACTCGGACCAATTCATTAGGTTTATTATGGAGTTTTAAGGTTTCGTACGGTATTGTAAGGTGTAGTTAGAGTTTTGAGGGGTCGTATATTATACCAACAAGCTTTTCAAGGTGCCAATATGGTATACAGAGTCGTAAGATAATCTAAGTTGTCGTATAATGTTTAAATGACTCGAAATAATTCATTAGGTTTATTATGTAGTTTTAAGGTTTCGTACGGTGTTGTAAGGTGTTTTTAGGAGCTGTAAGGCGTCCTACATTATACTAACATGCTTTTCCAGTTGCTAATGTGGCATAAAGAGTCGTAAGATGTCCTAAGTTGTCGTACGATGTTCAAAGGACTCGTACGAATTCATTAGGTTTGTTATGGAGTTTTAAGCTTACGTACGGTATTGTAAGGTGTAGTTAGGAGTTTTGAGAGGTCGTATATTATACTAACAAGCTTTTCAAGGTGCCAATGTGGTATACAGAGTCGTAAGATATTCTAAGTTGTCGTACAATGTTTAAATTACTCGGACCAATTCGTTAGGTTTATTATGGAGTTTTAAGGTTTCGTACGGTATTGTAAGGTGTAGTTAGAGTTTTAAGGGGTCGTATATTATACCAACAAGCTTTTCAAGGTGCCAATATGGTATACAGAGTCGTAAGATAATCTAAGTTGTCGTATAATGTTTAAATGACTCGGACTAATTCATTAGGTTTATTATGGAATTTTAAGGTTTCATACGGTGTTGTAAGGTGTTTTTAGGAGCTGTAAGGCGTCCTACATTATACTAACATGCTTTTCGAGTTGCTAATGTGGCATAAAGAGTCGTAAGATGTCCTAAGTTGTCGTACGTTGTTCAAAGGACTCGTACGAATTCATTAGGTTTATTATGGAGTTTTAAGCTTACGTACGGTATTGTAAGGTGTAGTTAGGAATTTTGAGAGGTCGTATATTATACTAACAAGCTTTTCAAGGTGCCAATGTGGTATACAGAGTCGTAAGATATTCTAAGTTGTCGTACAATGTTTAAATGACTCGGACCAATTCGTTAGGTTTATTATGGAGTTTTAAGGTTTCGTACGGTATTGTAAGGTGTAGTTAGAGTTTTGAGGGGTCGTATATTATACCAACAAGCTTTTCAAGGTGCCAATATGGTATACAGAGTCGTAAGATAATCTAAGTTGTCGTATAATGTTTAAATGACTCGGACTAATTCATTAGGTTTATTATGGAGTTTTAAGGTTTCATACGGTGTTATAAGGTGTTTTTAGGAGCTGTAAGGCGTCCTACATTATACTAACATGCTTTTCGAGTTGCTAATGTGGCATAAAGAGTCGTAAGATGTCCTAAGTTGTCGTACGATTTTCAAAGGACTCATACGAATTCATTAGGTTTATTATGGAGTTTTAAGCTTACGTACCGTATTGTAAGGTGTAGTTAAGAGTTTTGAGAGGTCGTATATTATACTAACAAGCTTTTCAAGGTGCCAATGTGGTATACAAAGTCGTAAGATATTCTAAGTTGTCGTACAATGTTTAATGACTCGGACCAATTCATTAGGTTTATTATGGAGTTTTAAGGTTTCGTACGGTATTGTAAGGTGTAGTTAGAGTTTTGAGGGGTCGTATATTATACCAACAAGCTTTTCAAGGTGCCAATATGGTATACAGAGTCGTAAGATAATCTAAGTTGTCGTATAATGTTTAAATGACTCGGACCAATTCATTAGGTTTATTATGGAGTTTTAAGGTTTCGTACGGTATTGTAAGGTGTAGTTAGGAGATTTGAGGGGTCGTATATTATACTAACAAGCTTTTCTAGGTGCCAATATGGTATACAGAGTCGTAAGATAATCTAAGTTGTCGTACAATGTTTAAATGACTCGGACCAATTCATTAGGTTTACTATGGAGTTTTAATGTTTCGTATGGTGTTGTAAGGTGTAGTCATGAGTTTTGAGGGGTCGTATATTATACTAACAAGCTTTTCAAGGTGCCAATATGGTATACAGAGTCGTAAGATATTCTAAGTTGTCGTACAATGTTTAATGACTCGGACCAATTCATTAGGTTTATTATGTAGTTTTAAGGTTTCGTACGGTGTTGTAAGGTGTTTTTAGTAGCTGTAAGGCGTCCTACATTATACTAACAAGCTTTTCGAGTTGCTAATGTGGCATAAAGAGTCGTAAGATGTCCTAAGTTGTCGTACGATTTTCAAAGGACTCGTACGAATTCATTAGGTTTATTATGGAGTTTTAAGCTTACGTACCGTATTGTAAGGTGTAGTTAAGTGTTTTGAGAGGTCGTATATTATACTAACAAGCTTTTCAAGGTGCCAATGTGGTATACAAAGTCGTAAGATAATCTAAGTTGTCGTACAATGTTTAAATGACTCGGACCAATTCATTAGGTTTATTATGGAGTTTTAAGGTTTCGTACGGTATTGTAAGGTGTAGTTAGGAGTTTTGAGGGGTCGTATATTATACTAACAAGCTTTTCAAGGTGCCAATATGGTATACAGAGTCGTAAGATATTCTAAGTTGTCGTACAATGTTTAATGACTCGGACCAATTCATTAGGTTTATTATGGAGTTTTAAGGTTTCGTACGGTATTGTAAGGTGTAGTTAGAGTTTTGAGGGGTCGTATATTATACCAACAATCTTTTCAAGGTGCCAATATGGTATACAGAGTCGTAAGATAATCTAAGTTGTCGTATAATGTTTAAATGACTCGGACTAATTCATTAGGTTTATTATGTAGTTTTAAGGTTTCGTACGGTGTTGTAAGGTGTTTTTAGGAGCTGTAAGGCGTCCTACATTATACTAACATGCTTTTCGAGTTGCTAATGTGGCATAAAGAGTCGTAAAATGTCCTAAGTTGTCGTACGATGTTCAAAGGACTCGTACGAATTCATTAGGTTTATTATGGAGTTTTAAGCTTACGTACGGTATTGTAAGGTGTAGTTAGGAGTTTTGAGAGGTCGTATATTATACTAACAAGCTTTTCAAGGTGCCAATGTGGTATACAGAGTTGTAAGATATTCTAAGTTGTCGTACAATGTTTAAATGACTCGGACCAATTCGTTAGGTTTATTATGGAGTTTTAAGGTTTCGTACGGTATTGTATGGTGTAGTTAGAGTTTTGAGGGGTCGTATATTATACCAACAAGCTTTTCAAGGTGCCAATATGGTATACAGAGTCGTAAGATAATCTAAGTTGTCGTATAATGTTTAAATGACTCGGACTAATTCATTAGGTTTATTATGGAGTTTTAAGGTTTCATACGGTGTTATAAGGTGTTTTTAGGAGCTGTAAGGCGTCCTACATTATACTAACATGCTTTTCGAGTTGCTAATGTGGCATAAAGAGTCGTAAGATGTCCTAAGTTGTCGTACGATTTTCAAAGGACTCGTACGAATTCATTAGGTTTATTATGGAGTTTTAAGCTTACGTACCGTATTGTAAGGTGTAGTTAAGAGTTTTGAGAGGTCGTATATTATACTAACAAGCTTTTCAAGGTGCCAATGTGGTATACAAAGTCGTAAGATATTCTAAGTTGTCGTACAATGTTTAAATGACTCGGACCAATTCATTAGGTTTATTATGGAGGTTTAAGGTTTCGTACGGTATTGTAAGGTGTAGTTAGGAGTTTTGAGGGGTCGTATATTATACTAACAAGCTTTTCAAGGTGCCAATATGGTATACAGAGTCATAAGATAATCTAAGTTGTCGTATAATGTTTAAATGACTCGGACTAATTCATTAGGTTTATTATGGAGTTTTAAGATTTCATACGGTGTTGTAAGGTGTTTTTAGGAGCTGTAAGGCGTCCTACATTATACTAACATGTTTTCGAGTTGCTAATGTGGCATAAAGAGTCGTAAGATGTCCTAAGTTGTCGTACGATTTTCAAAGGACTCGTACGAATTCATTAGGTTTATTATGGAGTTTTAAGCTTACGTACGGTATTGTAAGGTGTAGTTAAGAGTTTTGAGAGGTCGTACTAACAAGCTTTTCAAGGTGCCAATGTGGTATACAGAGTTGTAAGATATTCTAAGTTGTCGTACAATGTTTAAATGACTCGGACCAATTCATTAGGTTTATTATGGAGTTTTAAGGTTTCGTACGGTATAGTAAGGTGTAGTTAGGAGTTTTGAGGGGTCGTATATTATACTAACAAGCTTTTCAAGGTGCCAATATGGTATACAGAGTCGTAAGATAATCTAAGTTGTCGTATAATGTTTAAATGACTCGGACTAATTCATTAGGTTTATTATGGAGTTTTAAGGTTTCATACGGTGTTATAAGGTGTTTTTAGGAGCTGTAAGGCGTCCTACATTATACTAACATGCTTTTCGAGTTGCTAATGTGGCATAAAGAGTCGTAAGATGTCCTAAGTTGTCGTACGATTTTCAAAGGACTCGTACGAATTCATTAGGTTTATTATGGAGTTTTAAGCTTACGTACCGTATTGTAAGGTGTAGTTAAGAGTTTTGAGAGGTCGTATATTATACTAACAAGCTTTTCAAGGTGCCAATGTGGTATACAAAGTCGTAAGATATTCTAAGTTGTCGTACAATGTTTAAATGACTCGGACCAATTCATTAGGTTTATTATGGAGGTTTAAGGTTTCGTACGGTATTGTAAGGTGTAGTTAGGAGTTTTGAGGGGTCGTATATTATACTAACAAGCTTTTCAAGGTGCCAATATGGTATACAGAGTCATAAGATAATCTAAGTTGTCGTATAATGTTTAAATGACTCGGACTAATTCATTAGGTTTATTATGGAGTTTTAAGATTTCATACGGTGTTGTAAGGTGTTTTTAGGAGCTGTAAGGCGTCCTACATTATACTAACATGTTTTCGAGTTGCTAATGTGGCATAAAGAGTCGTAAGATGTCCTAAGTTGTCGTACGATTTTCAAAGGACTCGTACGAATTCATTAGGTTTATTATGGAGTTTTAAGCTTACGTACGGTATTGTAAGGTGTAGTTAAGAGTTTTGAGAGGTCGTACTAACAAGCTTTTCAAGGTGCCAATGTGGTATACAAAGTCGTAAGATATTCTAAGTTGTCGTACAATGTTTAAATGACTCGGACTAATTCATTAGGTTTATTATGGAGTTTTAAGGTTTCGTACGGTATAGTAAGGTGTAGTTAGGAGTTTTGAGGGGTCGTATATTATACTAACAAGCTTTTCAAGGTGCCAATATGGTATACAGAGTCGTAAGATATTCTAAGTTGTCGTACAATGTTTAATGACTCGGACCAATTCATTAGGTTTATTATGGAGTTTTAAGGTTTCGTACGGTATTGTAAGGTGTAGTTAGGAGTTTTGAGGGGTCGTATATTATACTAACAAGCTTTTCAAGGTGCCAATATGGTATACAGAGTCGTAAGATATTCTAAGTTGTAGTACAATGTTTAATGACTCGGACCAATTCATTAGGTTTATTATGGAGTTTTAAGGTTTCGTACGGTATTGTAAGGTGTAGTTAGAGTTTTGAGGGGTCGTATATTATACCAACAAGCTTTTCAAGGTGCCAATATGGTATACAGAGTCGTAAGATAATCTAAGTTGTCGTATAATGTTTAAATGACTCGGACCAATTCATTAGGTTTATTATGGAGTTTTAAGGTTTCGTACGGTATTGTAAGGTGTAGTTAGGAGATTTGAGGGGTCGTATATTATACTAACAAGCTTTTCAAGGTGCCAATATGGTATACAGAGTCATAAGATAATCTAAGTTGTCGTACAATGTTTAAATGACTCGGACCAATTCATTAGGTTTATTATGGAGTTTTAATGTTTCGTATGGTGTTGTAAGGTGTAGTCAGGAGTTTTGAGGGGTCGTATATTATACTAACAAGCTTTTCAAGGTGCCAATATGGTATACAGAGTCGTAAGATATTCTAAGTTGTCGTACAATGTTTAATGACTCGGACCAATTCATTAGGTTTATTATGTAGTTTTAAGGTTTCGTACGGTGTTGTAAGGTGTTTTTAGGAGCTGTAAGGCGTCCTACATTATACTAACAAGCTTTTCGAGTTGCTAATGTGGCATAAAGAGTCGTAAGATGTCCTAAGTTGTCGTACGATTTTCAAAGGACTCGTACGAATTCATTAGGTTTATTATGGAGTTTTAAGCTTACGTACCGTATTGTAAGGTGTAGTTAAGAGTTTTGAGAGGTCGTATATTATACTAACAAGCTTTTCAAGGTGCCAATGTGGTATACAAAGTCGTAAGATATTCTAAGTTGTCGTACAATGTTTAAATGACTCGGACCAATTCATTAGGTTTATTATGGAGTTTTAAGGTTTCGTACGGTATTGTAAGGTGTAGTTAGAGTTTTGAGGGGTCGTATATTATACTAACAAGCTTTTCAAGGTGCCAATATGGTATACAGAGTCGTAAGATATTCTAAGTTGTCGTACAATGTTTAAATGACTCGGACCAATTCATTAGGTTTATTATGGAGTTTTAAGGTTTCGTACGGTATTGTAAGGTGTAGTTAGGAGTTTTGAGGGGTCGTATATTATACTAACAAGCTTTTCAAGGTGCCAATATGGTATACAGAGTCGTAAGATATTCTAAGTTGTCATACAATGTTTAATGACTCGGACCAATTCATTAGGTTTATTATGGAGTTTTAAGGTTTCGTACGGTATTGTAAGGTGTAGTTAGAGTTTTGAGGGGTCGTATATTATACCAACAAGCTTTTCAAGGTGCCAATATGGTATACAGAGTCGTAAGATAATCTAAGTTGTCGTATAATGTTTAAATGACTCGGACTAATTCATTAGGTTTATTATGTAGTTTTAAGGTTTCGTACGGTGTTGTAAGGTGTTTTTAGGAGTTGTAAGGCGTCCTACTTTATACTAACATGCTTTTCGAGTTGCTAATGTGGCATAAAGAGTCGTAAAATGTCCTAAGTTGTCGTACGATGTTCAAAGCACTCGTACGAATTCATTAGGTTTATTATGGAGTTTTAAGCTTACGTACGGTATTGTAAGGTGTAGTTAGGAGTTTTGAGAGGTCGTATATTATACTAACAAGCTTTTCAAGGTGCCAATGTGGTATACAGAGTTGTAAGATATTCTAAGTTGTCGTACAATGTTTAAATGACTCGGACCAATTCGTTAGGTTTATTATGGAGTTTTAAGGTTTCGTACGGTATTGTAAGGTGTAGTTAGAGTTTTGAGGGGTCGTATATTATACCAACAAGCTTTTCAAGGTGCCAATATGGTATACAGAGTCGTAAGATAATCTAAGTTGTCGTATAATGTTTAAATGACTCGGACTAATTCATTAGGTTTATTATGGAGTTTTAAGGTTTCATACGGTGTTATAAGGTGTTTTTAGGAGCTGTAAGGCGTCCTACATTATACTAACATGCTTTTCGAGTTGCTAATGTGGCATAAAGAGTCGTAAGATGTCCTAAGTTGTCGTACGATTTTCAAAGGACTCGTACGAATTCATTAGGTTTATTATGGAGTTTTAAGCTTACGTACCGTATTGTAAGGTGTAGTTAAGAGTTTTGAGAGGTCGTATATTATACTAACAAGCTTTTCAAGGTGCCAATGTGGTATACAAAGTCGTAAGATATTCTAAGTTGTCGTACAATGTTTAAATGACTCGGACCAATTCATTAGGTTTATTATGGAGGTTTAAGGTTTCGTACGGTATTGTAAGGTGTAGTTAGGAGTTTTGAGGGGTCGTATATTAAACTAACAAGCTTTTCAAGGTGCCAATATGGTATACAGAGTCATAAGATAATCTAAGTTGTCGTATAATGTTTAAATGACTCGGACTAATTCATTAGGTTTATTTTGGAGTTTTAAGATTTCATACGGTGTTGTAAGGTGTTTTTAGAGGCTGTAAGGCGTCCTACATTATACTAACATGTTTTCGAGTTGCTAATGTGGCATAAAGACTCGTAAGATGTCCTAAGTTGTCGTACGATTTTCAAAGGACTCGTACGAATTCATTAGGTTTATTATGGAGTTTTAAGCTTACGTACGGTATTGTAAGGTGTAGTTAAGAGTTTTGAGAGGTCGTACTAACAAGCTTTTCAAGGTGCCAATGTGGTATACAAAGTCGTAAGATATTCTAAGTTGTCGTACAATGTTTAAATGACTCGGACCAATTCATTAGGTTTATTATGGAGTTTTAAGGTTTCGTACGGTATTGTAAGGTGTAGTTAGGAGTTTTGAGGGGTCGTATATTATACTAACAAGCTTTTCAAGGTGCCAATATGGTATACAGAGTCGTAAGATATTCTAAGTTGTCATACAATGTTTAATGACTCGGACCAATTCATTAGGTTTATTATGGAGTTTTAAGGTTTCGTACGGTATTGTAAGGTGTAGTTAGAGTTTTGAGGGGTCGTATATTATACCAACAAGCTTTTCAAGGTGCCAATATGGTATACAGAGTCGTAAGATAATCTAAGTTGTCGTATAATGTTTAAATGACTCGGACTAATTCATTAGGTTTATTATGTAGTTTTAAGGTTTCGTACGGTGTTGTAAGGTGTTTTTAGGAGTTGTAAGGCGTCCTACATTATACTAACATGCTTTTCGAGTTGCTAATGTGGCATAAAGAGTCGTAAAATGTCCTAAGTTGTCGTACGATGTTCAAAGGACTCGTACGAATTCATTAGGTTTATTATGGAGTTTTAAGCTTACGTACGGTATTGTAAGGTGTAGTTAGGAGTTTTGAGAGGTCGTATATTATACTAACAAGCTTTTCAAGGTGCCAATTTGGTATACAGAGTTGTAAGATATTCTAAGTTGTCGTACAATGTTTAAATGACTCGGACCAATTCGTTAGGTTTATTATGGAGTTTTAAGGTTTCGTACGGTATTGTAAGGTGTAGTTAGAGTTTTGAGGGGTCGTATATTATACCAACAAGCTTTTCAAGGTGCCAATATGGTATACAGAGTCGTAAGATAATCTAAGTTGTCGTATAATGTTTAAATGACTCGGACTAATTCATTAGGTTTATTATGGAGTTTTAAGGTTTCATACGGTGTTATAAGGTGTTTTTAGGAGCTGTAAGGCGTCCTACATTATACTAACATGCTTTTCGAGTTGCTAATGTGGCATAAAGAGTCGTAAGATGTCCTAAGTTGTCGTACGATTTTCAAAGGACTCGTACGAATTCATTAGGTTTATTATGGAGTTTTAAGCTTACGTACCGTATTGTAAGGTGTAGTTAAGAGTTTTGAGAGGTCGTATATTATACTAACAAGCTTTTCAAGGTGCCAATGTGGTATACAAAGTCGTAAGATATTCTAAGTTGTCGTACAATGTTTAAATGACTCGGACCAATTCATTAGGTTTATTATGGAGGTTTAAGGTTTCGTACGGTATTGTAAGGTGTAGTTAGGAGTTTTGAGGGGTCGTATATTAAACTAACAAGCTTTTCAAGGTGCCAATATGGTATACAGAGTCATAAGATAATCTAAGTTGTCGTATAATGTTTAAATGACTCGGACTAATTCATTAGGTTTATTTTGGAGTTTTAAGATTTCATACGGTGTTGTAAGGTGTTTTTAGAGGCTGTAAGGCGTCCTACATTATACTAACATGTTTTCGAGTTGCTAATGTGGCATAAAGACTCGTAAGATGTCCTAAGTTGTCGTACGATTTTCAAAGGACTCGTACGAATTCATTAGGTTTATTATGGAGTTTTAAGCTTACGTACCGTATTGTAAGGTGTAGTTAAGAGTTTTGAGAGGTCGTATATTATACTAACAAGCTTTTCAAGGTGCCAATGTGGTATACAAAGTCGTAAGATATTCTAAGTTGTCGTACAATGTTTAAATGACTCGGACCAATTCATTAGGTTTATTATGGAGGTTTAAGGTTTCGTACGGTATTGTAAGGTGTAGTTAGGAGTTTTGAGGGGTCGTATATTAAACTAACAAGCTTTTCAAGGTGCCAATATGGTATACAGAGTCATAAGATAATCTAAGTTGTCGTATAATGTTTAAATGACTCGGACTAATTCATTAGGTTTATTTTGGAGTTTTAAGATTTCATACGGTGTTGTAAGGTGTTTTTAGAGGCTGTAAGGCGTCCTACATTATACTAACATGTTTTCGAGTTGCTAATGTGGCATAAAGACTCGTAAGATGTCCTAAGTTGTCGTACGATTTTCAAAGGACTCGTACGAATTCATTAGGTTTATTATGGAGTTTTAAGCTTACGTACGGTATTGTAAGGTGTAGTTAAGAGTTTTGAGAGGTCGTACTAACAAGCTTTTCAAGGTGCCAATGTGGTATACAAAGTCGTAAGATATTCTAAGTTGTCGTACAATGTTTAAATGACTCGGACCAATTCATTAGGTTTATTATGGAGTTTTAAGGTTTCGTACGGTATTGTAAGGTGTAGTTAGGAGTTTTGAGGGGTCGTATATTATACTAACAAGCTTTTCAAGGTGCCAATATGGTATACAGAGTCGTAAGATATTCTAAGTTGTCATACAATGTTTAATGACTCGGACCAATTCATTAGGTTTATTATGGAGTTTTAAGGTTTCGTACGGTATTGTAAGGTGTAGTTAGAGTTTTGAGGGGTCGTATATTATACCAACAAGCTTTTCAAGGTGCCAATATGGTATACAGAGTCGTAAGATAATCTAAGTTGTCGTATAATGTTTAAATGACTCGGACTAATTCATTAGGTTTATTATGTAGTTTTAAGGTTTCGTACGGTGTTGTAAGGTGTTTTTAGGAGTTGTAAGGCGTCCTACATTATACTAACATGCTTTTCGAGTTGCTAATGTGGCATAAAGAGTCGTAAAATGTCCTAAGTTGTCGTACGATGTTCAAAGGACTCGTACGAATTCATTAGGTTTATTATGGAGTTTTAAGCTTACGTACGGTATTGTAAGGTGTAGTTAGGAGTTTTGAGAGGTCGTATATTATACTAACAAGCTTTTCAAGGTGCCAATTTGGTATACAGAGTTGTAAGATATTCTAAGTTGTCGTACAATGTTTAAATGACTCGGACCAATTCGTTAGGTTTATTATGGAGTTTTAAGGTTTCGTACGGTATTGTAAGGTGTAGTTAGAGTTTTGAGGGGTCGTATATTATACCAACAAGCTTTTCAAGGTGCCAATATGGTATACAGAGTCGTAAGATAATCTAAGTTGTCGTATAATGTTTAAATGACTCGGACTAATTCATTAGGTTTATTATGGAGTTTTAAGGTTTCATACGGTGTTATAAGGTGTTTTTAGGAGCTGTAAGGCGTCCTACATTATACTAACATGCTTTTCGAGTTGCTAATGTGGCATAAAGAGTCGTAAGATGTCCTAAGTTGTCGTACGATTTTCAAAGGACTCGTACGAATTCATTAGGTTTATTATGGAGTTTTAAGCTTACGTACCGTATTGTAAGGTGTAGTTAAGAGTTTTGAGAGGTCGTATATTATACTAACAAGCTTTTCAAGGTGCCAATGTGGTATACAAAGTCGTAAGATATTCTAAGTTGTCGTACAATGTTTAAATGACTCGGACCAATTCATTAGGTTTATTATGGAGGTTTAAGGTTTCGTACGGTATTGTAAGGTGTAGTTAGGAGTTTTGAGGGGTCGTATATTAAACTAACAAGCTTTTCAAGGTGCCAATATGGTATACAGAGTCATAAGATAATCTAAGTTGTCGTATAATGTTTAAATGACTCGGACTAATTCATTAGGTTTATTTTGGAGTTTTAAGATTTCATACGGTGTTGTAAGGTGTTTTTAGAGGCTGTAAGGCGTCCTACATTATACTAACATGTTTTCGAGTTGCTAATGTGGCATAAAGACTCGTAAGATGTCCTAAGTTGTCGTACGATTTTCAAAGGACTCGTACGAATTCATTAGGTTTATTATGGAGTTTTAAGCTTACGTACGGTATTGTAAGGTGTAGTTAAGAGTTTTGAGAGGTCGTACTAACAAGCTTTTCAAGGTGCCAATGTGGTATACAAAGTCGTAAGATATTCTAAGTTGTCGTACAATGTTTAAATGACTCGGACCAATTCATTAGGTTTATTATGGAGTTTTAAGGTTTCGTACGGTATAGTAAGGTGTACTTAGGAGTTTTGAGGGGTCGTATATTATACTAACAAGCTTTTCAAGGTGCCAATATGGTATACAGAGTCGTAAGATATTCTAAGTTGTCGTACAATGTTTAATGACTCGGACCAATTCATTAGGTTTATTATGGAGTTTTAAGGTTTCGTACGGTATTGTAAGGTGTAGTTAGGAGTTTTGAGGGGTCGTATATTATACTAACAAGCTTTTCAAGGTGCCAATATGGTATACAGAGTCGTAAGATATTCTAAGTTGTCGTACAATGTTTAATGACTCGGACCAATTCATTAGGTTTATTATGGAGTTTTAAGGTTTCGTACGGTATTGTAAGGTGTAGTTAGAGTTTTGAGGGGTCGTATATTATACCAACAAGCTTTTCAAGGTGCCAATATGGTATACAGAGTCGTAAGATAATCTAAGTTGTCGTATAATGTTTAAATGACTCGGACCAATTCATTAGGTTTATTATGGAGTTTTAAGGTTTCGTACGGTATTGTAAGGTGTAGTTAGGAGATTTGAGGGGTCGTATATTATACTAACAAGCTTTTCAAGGTGCCAATATGGTATACAGAGTCATAAGATAATCTAAGTTGTCGTACAATGTTTAAATGACTCGGACCAATTCATTAGGTTTATTATGGAGTTTTAATGTTTCGTATGGTGTTGTAAGGTGTAGTCAGGAGTTTTTAGGGGTCGTATATTATACTAACAAGCTTTTCAAGGTGCCAATATGGTATACAGAGTCGTAAGATATTCTAAGTTGTCGTACTATGTTTAATGACTCGGACCAATTCATTAGGTTTATTATGTAGTTTTAAGGTTTCGTACGGTGTTGTAAGGTGTTTTTAGGAGCTGTAAGGCGTCCTACATTATACTAACAAGATTTTCGAGTTGCTAATGTGGCATAAAGAGTCGTAAGATGTCCTAAGTTGTCGTACGATTTTCAAAGGACTCGTACGAATTCATTAGGTTTATTATGGAGTTTTAAGCTTACGTACCGTATTGTAAGGTGTAGTTAAGAGTTTTGAGAGGTCGTATATTATACTAACAAGCTTTTCAAGGTGCCAATGTGGTATACAAAGTCGTAAGATATTCTAAGTTGTCGTACAATGTTTAAATGACTCGGACCAATTCATTAGGTTTATTATGGAGTTTTAAGGTTTCGTACGGTATTGTAAGGTGTAGTTAGGAGTTTTGAGGGGTCGTATATTATACTAACAAGCTTTTCAAGGTGCCAATATGGTATACAGAGTCGTAAGATATTCTAAGTTGTCGTACAATGTTTAATGACTCGGACTAATTCATTAGGTTTATTATGGAGTTTTAAGGTTTCGTACGGTATTGTAAGGTGTAGTTAGAGTTTTGAGGGGTCGTATATTATACCAACAAGCTTTTCAAGGTGCCAATATGGTATACAGAGTCATAAGATAATCTAAGTTGTCGTACAATGTTTAAATGACTCGGACCAATTCATTAGGTTTATTATGGAGTTTTAATGTTTCGTATGGTGTTGTAAGGTGTAATCAGGAGTTTTGAGGGGTCGTATATTATACTAACAAGCTTTTCAAGGTGCCAATATGGTATACAGAGTCGTAAGATATTCTAAGTTGTCGTACAATGTTTAATGACTCGGACCAATTCATTAGGTTTATTATGTAGTTTTAAGGTTTCGTACGGTGTTGTAAGGTGTTTTTTGGAGCTGTAAGGCGTCCTACATTATACTAACATGCTTTTCGAGTAGCTAATGTGGTATAAAGAGTCGTAAGATGGCCCAAGTTGTCGTACGACGTTAAAAGGACTCGTACGAATTCATTAGGTTTATTATGGAGTTTAAGCTTACGTACGGTATTGTAAGGTGTAGTTAGGAGTTTTGAGAGGTCGTATATTATACTAACAAGCTTTTTTTTTTTGGGTAAAGGGTTACCCCGGTGATTCTATTATAAAGACAACCGTCAATGAAGTACAAGTAGTGAGGAAGCGTTCCACACTAGTTCATATATGGGACAGACCCCACATATGTGAACATAAAAACAAAACTAACAAAAAACCAAGACAAACCAAACAAACTAGCCTACCACATATTAATGACATAAAAAATCTAACTAAAAACCATTCCATCAGCCGCCGTCATCAAAAGTGTAGGTTCCACCACAAAGACACCACAAACAATTTTGCCAGCAGATCAAGGCCCTAGTAATCCAGAATATCAGACAAACCATTAACACCCGATGTAGAAGGGGTACCTGCCCTTTTAGTAGACGCTGGAGATTCTAGCGCCATGGCCATGTTCATCATAAACCTTGCCGTCCCATTATCCACCTCTAGAACCTCATCCACTTCCGAATCCGAGTCCAACCTAGAGATTTCATTATCCCTTTTCCCTTTCACCTTGTCTGTGTCAATTTCTGCTATTTTCTCCACAGATAACGCCTCAAAAGGGTTTGATGTAGTTAGATCAGATTTACCCATATTTGAACTACCTTTAGTCTCCATAGTATCCATCCTAGTCACCTGCTTTTTAACATTTTGCACTTCCTTCCCTTTTTTATTAACTGGACGATACTCGAATTGGGGTTTTTTTAAAGCAACCCCAAATCTTTTTGCAGCCTTCTTATCCTTTACTTCCTTAAAACCATCATCCTCCTCTCTAGCCTTTGTTTTCTGCTCATGCTTAGTCGTCTTAGGGCATTCAGCATCATTATGGCCAAAAACACAACAATGGCCACATCTTGGAGGCTTCCAATCATACTCAACCTTCACATTTGCTGCTCCAAACTCATCCCCCTCTAATTCCGGAATAGCAATAGATATCTCCTCCTTAAACCCCGCATCCGCCGAGATCTCAACCAAAGCTCTTGCAAAACTACTTCTACCCCACGTATTTGCACACATGGAGCTTGTGAATGAATCCAACAACTTCGGAGTTCCAATTTGCGAGACCAAAAGACTCAAACCAACATCAGAATAAGCTACCAACGGAATATCATGTAATTTTACCCAAACAGACACATTCTTGAGATCATCCTTGTGTAGCTTTGTGTTAGGGGACCAGACATTCAGAATAATTGGTTTATTACGAATTATCCAAGGACCTGCTTCAATCACATCCATCATCCCCTTCCTATCATTAAACTTAAAGAAGAAAAAACCATTTGCATTCATCATTGCCTTTTGCAAGCCAAATTTTTTCCAATGAGTTTTAGCAAAGTATTCAACCACTGGATACGCTAGCCTATCCCCCAAAAAGTAGCCATACAAAGTGAATTCAAGCTTATTACACATCATACGCACAGTCTCTTTGGGTAACACAACATCAAACCCTTGTTTCTTCTCCTCATTCACCATATAACGAAAATTAACTGGCGTTGCAGGTAAGTCAGACTTTGGTTGAACAATAGCAGCATACGTTGTATTCAAACCAGACTTACCCGGCGCATCATTCACATTAGTCGCATGAGCATGAGAACTATCAGATGCATCAGCCGTATGAACATTAGATGACATAGTCGTGTGAGCTGAATCATTTTTGTGAGATGAATCAGTCGTATGACTTGTTGCATCATTCTTCTTAGCCGTGTCAACCCCATGAGGCGGATTAGGGTTTAAGGAGGAAACCCTAGTCGCCTTTTCCTTCTTCAACAAATTACAACGTGGATTGCCATCGATCTTTAGCACCTTACTAGCCAAATTACCACCCTCCATACTCGTTTTTATAATCAGAAACGAATCTGATCGTACAAACCCAAGAAAAAACGGCCAAAGATCAAGAAAAACGAATTAAATAACCAAACCAAGATTCAAGAACCAAGAAGCAAGAATCAAGATTCAAGGAACAAGAATCAAGAATCAAGAAACAAGAATCAAGATTCAAGATTCAAGAATCAAGAATCAAGAATCAAGAATAAAGAATCAAGATTAATGAACCAATTGCCAAATTCGTCCCTCTCTTTCAGCCGCCACAAACCCTAATCACGATCAGAAAAACCCTAACCACGATCAGAATTCAGCAAGCTCAAAACCTCTATTCTCTCGAAAAAGATCAAATCCAAGAACACCAACGCAGCAAAGCATCAATAACCCAAAAAAATCCAAGAAACGGCAGCCCCACAACACAAAACCCTAATCCTAGAATAAAAAAACGGCAATAACAAGAAGAAAAACAGAAAACCTAATTCGCATAAGTGTTAGATCCGCAAATCATACACCAAGAACGAATTAGATTCTAAGAAGAATGAAGAACACTTGAAATCGCCATTCTAGGGAGAGAAAATTAGGGTTTTTTCAAGGTGCCAATGTGGTATACAGAGTCGTAAGATATTCTATGTTGTCGTACAATGTTTAATGACTCGGACCAATTCATTAGGTTTATTATGGAGGTTTAAGGTTTCGTACGGTATTGTAAGGTGTAGTTAGGAGTTTTGAGGGGTCGTATATTATACTAACAAGCTTTTCAAGGTGCCAATATGGTATACAGAGTCATAAGATAATCTAAGTTGTCGTATAATGTTTAAATGACTCGGACTAATTCATTAGGTTTATTTTGGAGTTTTAAGATTTCATACGGTGTTGTAAGGTGTTTTTAGGAGTTGTAAGGCGTCCTACATTATACTAACATGTTTTCGAGTTGCTAATGTGGCATAAAGAGTCGTAAGATGTCCTAAGTTGTCGTACGATTTTCAAAGGACTCGTACGAATTCATTAGGTTTATTATGGAGTTTTAAGCTTACGTACGGTATTGTAACGTGTAGTTAAGAGTTTTGAGAGGTCGTACTAACAAGCTTTTCAAGGTGCCAATGTGGTATACAAAGTCGTAAGATATTCTAAGTTGTCGTACAATGTTTAAATGACTCGGACCAATTCATTAGGTTTATTATGGAGTTTTAAGGTTTCGTACGGTATAGTAAGGTGTAGTTAGGAGTTTTGAGGGGTCGTATATTATACTAACAAGCTTTTCAAGGTGCCAATATGGTATACAGAGTCGTAAGATATTCTAAGTTGTCGTACAATGTTTAATGACTCGGACCAATTCATTAGGTTTATTATGGAGTTTTAAGGTTTCGTACGGTATTGTAAGGTGTAGTTAGGAGTTTTGAGGGGTCGTATATTATACTAACAAGCTTTTCAAGGTGCCAATATGGTATACAGAGTCGTAAGATATTCTAAGTTGTCGTACAATGTTTAATGACTCGGACCAATTCATTAGGTTTATTATGGAGTTTTAAGGTTTCGTACGGTATTGTAAGGTGTAGTTAGAGTTTTGAGGGGTCGTATATTATACCAACAAGCTTTTCAAGGTGCCAATATGGTATACAGAGTCGTAAGATAATCTAAGTTGTCGTATAATGTTTAAATGACTCGGACCAATTCATTAGGTTTATTATGGAGTTTTAAGGTTTCGTACGGTATTGTAAGGTGTAGTTAGGAGATTTGAGGGGTCGTATATTATACTAACAAGCTTTTCAAGGTGCCAATATGGTATACAGAGTCATAAGATAATCTAAGTTGTCGTACAATGTTTAAATGACTCGGACCAATTCATTAGGTTTATTATGGAGTTTTAATGTTTCGTATGGTGTTGTAAGGTGTAGTCAGGAGTTTTGAGGGGTCGTATATTATACTAACAAGCTTTTCAAGGTGCCAATATGGTATACAGAGTCGTAAGATATTCTAAGTTGTCGTACAATGTTTAATGACTCGGACCAATTCATTAGGTTTATTATGTAGTTTTAAGGTTTCGTACGGTGTTGTAAGGTGTTTTTAGGAGCTGTAAGGCGTCCTACATTATACTAACAAGCTTTTCGAGTTGCTAATGTGGCATAAAGAGTCGTAAGATGTCCTAAGTTGTCGTACGATTTTCAAAGGACTCGTACGAATTCATTAGGTTTATTATGGAGTTTTAAGCTTACGTACCGTATTGTAAGGTGTAGTTAAGAGTTTTGAGAGGTCGTATATTATACTAACAAGCTTTTCAAGGTGCCAATGTGGTATACAAAGTCGTAAGATATTCTAAGTTGTCGTACAATGTTTAAATGACTCGGACCAATTCATTAGGTTTATTATGGAGTTTTAAGGTTTCGTACGGTATTGTAAGGTGTAGTTAGGAGTTTTGAGGGGTCGTATATTATACTAACAAGCTTTTCAAGGTGCCAATATGGTATACAGAGTCGTAAGATATTCTAAGTTGTCGTACAATGTTTAATGACTCGGACTAATTCATTAGGTTTATTATGGAGTTTTAAGGTTTCGTACGGTATTGTAAGGTGTAGTTAGAGTTTTGAGGGGTCGTATATTATACCAACAAGCTTTTCAAGGTGCCAATATGGTATACAGAGTCATAAGATAATCTAAGTTGTCGTACAATGTTTAAATGACTCGGACCAATTCATTAGGTTTATTATGGAGTTTTAATGTTTCGTATGGTGTTGTAAGGTGTAGTCAGGAGTTTTGAGGGGTCGTATATTATACTAACAAGCTTTTCAAGGTGCCAATATGGTATACAGAGTCGTAAGATATTCTAAGTTGTCGTACAATGTTTAATGACTCGGACCAATTCATTAGGTTTATTATGTAGTTTTAAGGTTTCGTACGGTGTTGTAAGGTGTTTTTTGGAGCTGTAAGGCGTCCTACATTATACTAACATGCTTTTCGAGTAGCTAATGTGGTATAAAGAGTCGTAAGATGGCCCAAGTTGTCGTACGACGTTAAAAGGACTCGTACGAATTCATTAGGTTTATTATGGAGTTTAAGCTTACGTACGGTATTGTAAGGTGTAGTTAGGAGTTTTGAGAGGTCGTATATTATACTAACAAGCTTTTCAAGGTGCCAATGTGGTATACAGAGTCGTAAGATATTCTATGTTGTCGTACAATGTTTAATGACTCGGACCAATTCATTAGGTTTATTATGGAGTTTTAAGGTTTCGTACGGTATTGTAAGGTGTTGTTAGAGTTTTGAGGGGTCGTATATTATACCAACAAGCTTTTCAAGGTGCCAATATGGTATACAGAGTCGTAAGATAATCTAAGTTGTCGTATAATGTTTAAATGACTCGGACTAATTCATTAGGTTTATTATGGAGTTTTAAGGTTTCATACGGTGTTATAAGGTGTTTTTAGGAGCTGTAAGGCGTCCTACATTATACTAACATGCTTTTCGAGTTGCTAATGTGGCATAAAGAGTCGTAAGATGTCCTAAGTTGTCGTACGATTTTCAAAGGACTCGTACGAATTCATTAGGTTTATTATGGAGTTTTAAGCTTACGTACCGTATTGTAAGGTGTAGTTAAGAGTTTTGAGAGGTCGTATATTATACTAACAAGCTTTTCAAGGTGCCAATGTGGTATACAAAGTCGTAAGATATTCTAAGTTGTCGTACAATGTTTAAATGACTCGGACCAATTCATTAGGTTTATTATAGAGGTTTAATGTTTCGTACGGTATTGTAAGGTGTATTTTGAGTTTTGAGAGGTCGTATATTATACCAACAAGCTTTTCAAGGTGCCAATATGGTATACAGAGTCGTAAGATAATCTAAGTTGTCGTATAATGTTTAAATGACTCGGACTAATTCATTAGGTTTATTATGGAGTTTTAAGGTTTCATACGGTGTTGAAAGTTGTTTTTAGGAGCTGTAAGGCGTCCTACATTATACTAACATGCTTTTCGAGTTGCTAATGTGGCATAAAGAGTCGTAAGATGTCCTAAGTTGTCGTACGATGTTCAAAGGACTCGTACGAATTCATTAGGTTTATTATGGAGTTTTAAGCTGACGTACGGTATTGTAAGGTGTAGTTAAGAGTTTTGAGAGGTCGTATATTATACTAACAAGCTTTTCAAGGTGCCAATGTGGTATACAAAGTCGTAAGATATTCTAATTGTCGTACAATGTTTAAATGACTCGGACCAATTCATTAGGTTTATTATGGAGTTTTAAGGTTTCGTACGGTATTGTAAGGTGTAGTTAGAGTTTTGAGAGGTCGTATATTATACCAACAAGCTTTTCAAGGTGCCAATATGGTATACAGAGTCGTAAGATAATCTAAGTTGTCGTATAATGTTTAAATGACTCGGACTAATTCATTAGGTTTATTACGGAGTTTTAAGGTTTCGTACGGTGTTGTAAGGTGTTTTTAGGAGCTGTAAGGCGTCCTACATTATACTAACATGCTTTTCGAGTTGCTAATATGTCATAAAGAGTCGTAAGATGTCCTAAGTTGTCGTACGATGTTCAAAGGACTCGTACGAATTCATTAGGTTTATTATGGAGTTTTAAGCTTACGTACGGTATTGTAAGGTGTAGTTAAGAGTTTTGAGAGGTCGTATATTATACTAACAAGCTTTTCAAGGTGCCAATGTGGTATACAAAGTCGTAAGATATTCTAAGTTGTCGCACAATGTTTAAATGACTCGGACCAATTCATTAGGTTTATTATGGAGTTTTAAGGTTTCGTACGGTATTGTAAGGTGTAGTTAGAGTTTTGAGAGGTCGTATATTATACCAACAAGCTTTTCAAGGTGCCAATATGGTATACAGAGTCGTAAGATAATCTAAGTTGTCGTATAATGTTTAAATGACTCGGACTAATTCATTAGGTTTATTATGGAGTTTTAAGGTTTCATACGGTGTTGAAAGGTGTTTTTAGGAGCTGTAAGGCGTCCTACATTATACTAACATGCTTTTCGAGTTGCTAATGTGGCATAAAGAGTCGTAAGATGTCCTAAGTTGTCGTACGATGTTCAAAGGACTCGTACGAATTCATTAGGTTTATTATGGAGTTTTAAGCTTACGTACGGTATTGTAAGGTGTAGTTAAGAGTTTTGAGAGGTCGTACTAACAAGCTTTTCAAGGTGCCAATGTGGTATACAAAGTCGTAAGATATTCTAAGTTGTCGTACAATGTTTAAATGACTCGGACCAATTCATTAGGTTTATTATGGAGTTTTAAGGTTTCGTACGGTATTGTAAGGTGTAGTTAGGAGTTTTGAGGGGTCGTATATTATACTAACAAGCTTTTCAAGGTGCCAATATGGTATACAGAGTCGTAAGATATTCTAAGTTGTCGTACAATGTTTAATGACTCGGACCAATTCATTAGGTTTATTATGGAGTTTTAAGGTTTCGTACGGTATTGTAAGGTGTATTTTGAGTTTTGAGAGGTCGTATATTATACCAACAAGCTTTTCAAGGTGCCAATATGGTATACAGAGTCGTAAGATAATCTAAGTTGTCGTATTATGTTTAAATGACTCGGACTAATTCATTAGGTTTATTATGGAGTTTTAAGGTTTCATACGGTGTTGAAAGGTGTTTTTAGGAGCTGTAAGGCGTCCTACATTATACTAACATGCTTTTCGAGTTGCTAATGTGGCATAAAGAGTCGTAAGATGTCCTAAGTTGTCGTACGATGTTCAAAGGACTCGTACGAATTCATTAGGTTTATTATGGAGTTTTAAGCTTACGTACGGTATTGTAAGGTGTAGTTAAGAGTTTTGAGAGGTCGTATATTATACTAACAAGCTTTTCAAGGTGCCAATGTGGTATACAAAGTCGTAAGATATTCTAAGTTGTCGTACAATGTTTAAATGACTCGGACCAATTCATTAGGTTTATTATGGAGTTTTAAGGTTTCGTACGGTATTGTAAGGTGTAGTTAGGAGATTTGAGGGGTCGTATATTATAATAACAAGCTTTTCAAGGTGCCAATATGGTATACAGAGTCGTAAGATAATCTAAGTTGTCGTATAATGTTTAAATGACTCGGACTAATTCATTAGGTTTATTATGGAGTTTTAATGTTTCGTATGGTGTTGTAAGTTGTTTTTAGGATCTGTAAGGCGTCCTACATTATACTAACATGCTTTTCGAGTTGATAATGTGGCATAAAGAGTCGTAAGATGTCCTAAGTTGTCGTACGATGTTCAAAGGACTCGTACGAATTCATTAGGTTTATTATGGAGTTTTAAGGTTTCGTACGGTGTTGTAAGGTGTTGTTTAGAGTTTTAAGGTGTCCTACGTTATACTAACATGCTCTTCAAGGTGCTAATATGGCATACAGAGTCTTAAGATGTCCTAACTTGTAGTACGATGTTCAAAGGACAAGGACCAATTCATTAGGTTTATTATGGAGTTTTAAGGTTTCGTACGGTATTGTAAGGTGTAGTTAGAGTTTTGAGAGGTCGTATATTATACCAACAAGCTTTTCAAGGTGCCAATATGGTATACAGAGTCGTAAGATAATCTAAGTTGTCGTATAATGTTTAAATGACTCGGACTAATTCATTAGGTTTATTATGGAGTTTTAAGGTTTCATACGGTGTTGAAAGGTGTTTTTAGGAGCTGTAAGGCGTCCTACATTATACTAACATGCTTTTCGAGTTGCTAATGTGGCATAAAGAGTCGTAAGATGTCCTAAGTTGTCGTACGATGTTCAAAGGACTCGTACGAATTCATTAGGTTTATTATGGAGTTTTAAGCTTACGTACGGTATTGTAAGGTGTAGTTAAGAGTTTTGAGAGGTCGTACTAACAAGCTTTTCAAGGTGCCAATGTGGTATACAAAGTCGTAAGATATTCTAAGTTGTCGTACAATGTTTAAATGACTCGGACCAATTCATTAGGTTTATTATGGAGTTTTAAGGTTTCGTACGGTATTGTAAGGTGTAGTTAGGAGTTTTGAGGGGTCGTATATTATACTAACAAGCTTTTCAAGGTGCCAATATGGTATACAGAGTCGTAAGATATTCTAAGTTGTCGTACAATGTTTAATGACTCGGACCAATTCATTAGGTTTATTATGGAGTTTTAAGGTTTCGTACGGTATTGTAAGGTGTATTTTGAGTTTTGAGAGGTCGTATATTATACCAACAAGCTTTTCAAGGTGCCAATATGGTATACAGAGTCGTAAGATAATCTAAGTTGTCGTATTATGTTTAAATGACTCGGACTAATTCATTAGGTTTATTATGGAGTTTTAAGGTTTCATACGGTGTTGAAAGGTGTTTTTAGGAGCTGTAAGGCGTCCTACATTATACTAACATGCTTTTCGAGTTGCTAATGTGGCATAAAGAGTCGTAAGATGTCCTAAGTTGTCGTACGATGTTCAAAGGACTCGTACGAATTCATTAGGTTTATTATGGAGTTTTAAGCTTACGTACGGTATTGTAAGGTGTAGTTAAGAGTTTTGAGAGGTCGTATATTATACTAACAAGCTTTTCAAGGTGCCAATGTGGTATACAAAGTCGTAAGATATTCTAAGTTGTCGTACAATGTTTAAATGACTCGGACCAATTCATTAGGTTTATTATGGAGTTTTAAGGTTTCGTACGGTATTGTAAGGTGTAGTTAGGAGATTTGAGGGGTCGTATATTATAATAACAAGCTTTTCAAGGTGCCAATATGGTATACAGAGTCGTAAGATAATCTAAGTTGTCGTATAATGTTTAAATGACTCGGACTAATTCATTAGGTTTATTATGGAGTTTTAATGTTTCGTATGGTGTTGTAAGTTGTTTTTAGGATCTGTAAGGCGTCCTACATTATACTAACATGCTTTTCGAGTTGATAATGTGGCATAAAGAGTCGTAAGATGTCCTAAGTTGTCGTACGATGTTCAAAGGACTCGTACGAATTCATTAGGTTTATTATGGAGTTTTAAGGTTTCGTACGGTGTTGTAAGGTGTTGTTTAGAGTTTTAAGGTGTCCTACGTTATACTAACATGCTCTTCAAGGTGCTAATATGGCATACAGAGTCTTAAGATGTCCTAACTTGTAGTACGATGTTCAAAGGACAAGGACCAATTCATTAGGTTTATTATGGAGTTTTAAGGTTTCGTACGGTATTGTAAGGTGTTTTTAGGAGCTGTAAGGCGTCCTACATTATACTAACATGCTTTTCAAGTTGCTAATGTGGCATAAAGAGTCGTAAGATGTCCTAAGTTGTCGTACGATGTTCAAAGGACTCGTACGAATTCATTAGGTTTATTATGGAGTTTTAAGGTTTCGTACGGTGTTGTAAGGTGTTGTTTAGAGTTTTAAGGTGTCCTACGTTATACTAACATGCTCTTCAAGGTGCTAATATGGCATACAGAGTCTTAAGATGTCCTAACTTGTAGTACGATGTTCAAAGGACAAGGACCAATTCATTAGGTTTATTATGGAGTTTTAAGGTTTCGTACGGTATTGTAAGGTGTTTTTAGGAGCTGTAAGGCGTCCTACATTATACTAACATGCTTTTCAAGTTGCTAATGTGGCATAAAGAGTCGTAAGATGTCCTAAGTTGTCGTACGATGTTCAAAGGTCTCGTACGAATTCATTAGGATTATTATGGAGTTTTAAGCTTACGTACGGTATTGTAAGGTGTTGTTAAGAGTTTTGAGAGGTCGTATATTATACCAACAAGCTTTTCAAGGTGCCAATGTGGTATACAGAGTCGTAAGATATTCTAAGTTGTCGTACAATGTTTAAATGACTCGGACCAATTCATTAGGTTTATTATGGAGTTTTAAGGTTTCGTACGGTATTGTAAGGTGTAGTTAGAGTTTTGAGAGGTCGTATATTATACCAACAAGCTTTTCAAGGTGCCAATATGGTATACAGAGTCGTAAGATAATCTAAGTTGTCGTATAATGTTTAAATGACTCGGACTAATTCATTAGGTTTATTATGGAGTTTTAAGGTTTCATACGGTGTTGAAAGGTGTTTTTAGGAGCTGTAAGGCGTCCTACATTATACTAACATGCTTTTCGAGGTTCTAATGTGGCATAAAGAGTCGTAAGATGTCCTAAGTTGTCGTACGATGTTCAAAGGACTCGTACGAATTCATTAGGTTTATTATGGAGTTTTAAGCTTACGTACGGTATTGTAAGGTGTAGTTAAGAGTTTTGAGAGGTCGTACTAACAAGCTTTTCAAGGTGCCAATGTGGTATACAAAGTCGTAAGATATTCTAAGTTGTCGTACAATGTTTAAATGACTCGGACCAATTCATTAGGTTTATTATGGAGTTTTAAGGTTTCGTACGGTATTGTAAGGTGTAGTTAGGAGTTTTGAGGGGTCGTATATTATACTAACAAGCTTTTCAAGGTGCCAATATGGTATACAGAGTCGTAAGATATTCTAAGTTGTCGTACAATGTTTAATGACTCGGACTAATTCATTAGGTTTATTATGGAGTTTTAAGGTTTCGTACGGTATTGTAAGGTGTAGTTAGAGTTTTGAGAGGTCGTATATTATACCAACAAGCTTTTCAAGGTGCCAATGTGGTATACAGAGTCGTAAGATATTCTAAGTTGTCGTACAATGTTTAAATGACTCGGACCAATTCATTAGGTTTATTATGGAGTTTTAAGGTTTCGTACGGTATTGTAAGGTGTAGTTAGAGTTTTGAGGGGTCGTATATTATACCAACAAGCTTTTCAAGGTGCCAATATGGTATTCAGAGTCGTAAGATAATCTAAGTTGTCGTATAATGTTTAAATGACTCGGACTAATTCATTAGGTTTATTATGTAGTTTTAAGGTTTCGTACGGTGTTGTAAGGTGTTTTTAGGAGCTGTAAGGCGTCCTACATTATACTAACATGTTTTTCAAGTTGCTAATGTGGCATAAAGAGTCGTAAGATGTCCTAAGTTGTCGTACGATGTTCAAAGGTCTCGTACGAATTCATTAGGATTATTATGGAGTTTTAAGCTTACGTACGGTATTGTAAGGTGTAGTTAGGAGTTTTGAGAGGTCGTATATTATACCAACAAGCTTTTCAAGGTGCCAATGTGGTATACAGAGTCGTAAGATATTCTAAGTTGTCGTACAATGTTTAAATGACTCGGACCAATTCATTAGGTTTATTATGGAGTTTTAAGGTTTCGTACGGTATTGTAAGGTGTATTTTGAGTTTTGAGAGGTCGTATATTATACCAACAAGCTTTTCAAGGTGCCAATTTGGTATACAGAGTCGTAAGATAATCTAAGTTGTCGTATAATGTTTAAATGACTCGGACTAATTCATTAGGTTTATTACGGAGTTTTAAGGTTTCGTACGGTGTTGTAAGGTGTTTTTAGGAGCTGTAAGGCGTCCTACATTATACTAACATGCTTTTCGAGTTGCTAATATGTCATAAAGAGTCGTAAGATGTCCTAAGTTGTCGTACGATGTTCAAAGGACTCGTACGAATTCATTAGGTTTATTATGGAGTTTTAAGCTTACGTACGGTATTGTAAGGTGTAGTTAACAGTTTTGAGAGGTCGTATATTATACTAACAAGCTTTTCAAGGTGCCAATGTGGTATACAAAGTCGTAAGATATTCTAAGTTGTCGCACAATGTTTAAATGACTCGGACCAATTCATTAGGTTTATTATGGAGTTTTAAGGTTTCGTACGGTATTGTAAGGTGTAGTTAGGAGTTTTGAGGGGTCGTATATTATACTAACAAGCTTTTCAAGGTGCCAATATGGTATACAGAGTCGTAAGATAATCTAAGTTGTCGTACAATGTTTAAATGACTCGGACCAATTCATTAGGTTTATTATGGAGTTTTATGGTTTCGTACGGTATTGTAAGGTGTAGTTAGAGTTTTGAGGGGTCGTATATTATACCAACAAGCTTTTCAAGGTGCCAATATGGTATACAGAGTCGTAAGATAATCTAAGTTGTCGTACAATGTTTAAATGACTCGGACCAATTCATTAGGTTTATTATGGAGTTTTAAGGTTTCGTATGGTGTTGTAAGGTGTTTTTAGGAGCTGTAAGGCGTCCTACATTATACTAACATGCTTTTTGAGTTGCTAATGTGGCATAAAGAGTCTTAAGATGTCCTAAGTTGCCGTACGATGTTCAAAGGACTCGTACGAATTCATTAGGTTTATTATGGAGTTTTAATGTTTTGTACGGTGTTGTAAGGTGCTGTTTGGAGTTTTAAGGTGTCCTACGTTATACTAACATGCTCTTCAAGGTGCTAATAAGGCATACAGAATCTTAAGATGTCCTAACTTGTAGTACGATGTTCAAAGGACAAGGACCAATTCATTAGGTTTATTATGGAGTTTTAAGGTTTCGTAAGGTGTTGTAAGATGCTGTTTGGAGTTTTAAGGTGTCCAACGTTATACTAACATGGTTTTCAAGGTGCTAATATGGCATACAGAGTCATAAGATGTCCTAACTTGTAGTACGATGTTTAAAGGACAAGGACCAATTCATTAGGTTTATTATGGAGTTATAAGGTTTCGTACGGTGTTGTAAGGTGCTGTTTGGAGTTTTAAGGTGTCCTACGTTATACTAACATGCTTTTCGAGTTGCTAATGTGGCATAAAGAGTCGTAAGATGTCCTAAGTTGTCGTACGATGTTCAAAGGTCTCGTACGAATTCATTAGGATTATTATGGAGTTTTAAGCTTACGTACGGTATTGTAAGGTGTAGTTAGGAGTTTTGAGAGGTCGTATATTATACCAACAAGCTTTTCAAGGTGCCAATGTGGTATACAGAGTCGTAAGATATTCTAAGTTGTCGTACAATGTTTAAATGACTCGGACCAATTCATTAGGTTTATTATGGAGTTTTAAGGTTTCGTACGATATTGTAAGGTGTATTTTGAGTTTTGAGAGGTCGTATATTATACCAACAAGCTTTTCAAGGTGCCAATATGGTATACAGAGTCGTAAGATAATCTAAGTTGTCGTATAATGTTTAAATGACTCGGACTAATTCATTAGGTTTATTATGGAGTTTTAGGGTTTCATACGGTGTTGAAAGGTGTTTTTAGGAGCTGTAAGGCGTCCTACATTATACTAACATGCTTTTCGAGTTGCTAATGTGGCATAAAGAGTCGTAAGATGTCCTAAGTTGTCGTACGATGTTCAAAGGACTCGTACGAATTCATTAGGTTTATTATGGAGTTTTAAGCTTACGTACGATATTGTAAGGTGTAGTTAAGAGTTTTGAGAGGTCGTATATTATACTAACAAGCTTTTCAAGGTGCCAATGTGGTATACAAAGTCGTAAGATATTCTAATTGTCGTACAATGTTTAAATGACTCGGACCAATTCATTAGGTTTATTATGGAGTTTTAAGGTTTCGTACGGTATTGTAAGGTGTAGTTAGAGTTTTGAGAGGTCGTATATTATACCAACAAGCTTTTCAAGGTGCCAATATGGTATACAGAGTCGTAAGATAATCTAAGTTGTCGTATAATGTTTAAATGACTCGGACTAATTCATTAGGTTTATTATGGAGTTTTAAGGTTTCGTACGGTGTTGTAAGGTGTTTTTAGGAGCTGTAAGGCGTCCTACATTATACTAACATGCTTTTCGAGTTGCTAATATGTCATAAAGAGTCGTAAGATGTCCTAAGTTGTCGTAAGATGTCCTAAGTTGTCGTACGATGTTCAAAGGACTCGTACGAATTCATTAGGTTTATTATGGAGTTTTAAGCTTACGTACGGTATTGTAAGGTGTAGTTAAGAGTTTTGAGAGGTCGTATATTATACTAACAAGCTTTTCAAGGTGCCAATGTGGTATACAAAGTCGTAAGATATTCTAAGTTGTCGTACAATGTTTCAATGACTCGGACCAATTCATTAGGTTTATTATGGAGTTTTAAGGTTTCGTACGGTATTGTAAGGTGTAGTTAGGAGATTTGAGGGGTCGTATATTATACTAACAAGCTTTTCAAGGTGCCAATATGGTATACAGAGTCGTAAGATAATCTAAGTTGTCGTATAATGTTTAAATGACTCGGACTAATTCATTAGGTTTATTATGGAGTTTTAATGTTTCGTATGGTGTTGTAAGTTGTTTTTAGGATCTGTAAGGCGTCCTACATTATACTAACATGCTTTTCGAGTTGATAATGTGGCATAAAGAGTCGTAAGATGTCCTAAGTTGTCGTACGATTTTCAAAGGACTCGTACGAATTCATTAGGTTTATTATGGAGTTTTAAGGTTTCGTACGGTGTTGTAAGGTGTTGTTTAGAGTTTTAAGGTGTCCTACGTTATACTAACATGCTCTTCAAGGTGCTAATATGGCATACAGAGTCTTAAGATGTCCTAACTTGTAGTACGATGTTCAAAGGACAAGGACCAATTCATTAGGTTTATTATGGAGTTTTAAGGTTTCGTACGGTATTGTAAGGTGTTTTTAGGAGCTGTAAGGCGTCCTACATTATACTAACATGCTTTTCAAGTTGCTAATGTGGCATAAAGAGTCGTAAGATGTCCTAAGTTGTCGTACGATGTTCAAAGGTCTCGTACGAATTCATTAGGATTATTAAGGAGTTTTAAGCTTACGTACGGTATTGTAAGGTGTTGTTAGGAGTTTTGAGAGGTCGTATATTATACCAACAAGCTTTTCAAGGTGCCAATGTGGTATACAGAGTCGTAAGATATTCTAAGTTGTCGTACAATGTTTAAATGACTCGGACCAATTCATTAGGTTTATTATGGAGTTTTAAGGTTTCGTACGGTATTGTAAGGTGTAGTTAGAGTTTTGAGAGGTCGTATATTATACCAACAAGCTTTTCAAGGTGCCAATATGGTATACAGAGTCGTAAGATAATCTAAGTTGTCGTATAATGTTTAAATGACTCGGACTAATTCATTAGGTTTATTATGGAGTTTTAAGGTTTCATACGGTGTTGAAAGGTGTTTTTAGGAGCTTTAAGGCGTCCTACATTATACTAACATGCTTTTCGAGTTGCTAATGTGGCATAAAGAGTCGTAAGATGTCCTAAGTTGTCGTACGATGTTCAAAGGACTCGTACGAATTCATTAGGTTTATTATGGAGTTTTAAGCTTACGTACGGTATTGTAAGGTGTAGTTAAGAGTTTTGAGAGGTCGTACTAACAAGCTTTTCAAGGTGCCAATGTGGTATACAAAGTCCTAAGATATTCTAAGTTGTCGTACAATGTTTAAATGACTCGGACCAATTCATTAGGTTTATTATGGAGTTTTAAGGTTTCGTACGGTATTGTAAGGTGTAGTTAGGAGTTTTGAGGGGTCGTATATTATACTAACAAGCTTTTCAAGGTGCCAATATGGTATACAGAGTCGTAAGATATTCTAAGTTGTCGTACAATGTTTAATGACTCGGACCAATTCATTAGGTTTATTATGGAGTTTTAAGGTTTCGTACGGTATTGTAAGGTGTAGTTAGAGTTTTGAGGGGTCGTATATTATACCAACAAGCTTTTCAAGGTGCCAATATGGTATCCAGAGTCGTAAGATAATCTAAGTTGTCGTATAATGTTTAAATGACTCGGACTAATTCATTAGGTTTATTATGTAGTTTTAAGGTTTCGTACGGTGTTGTAAGGTGTTTTTAGGAGCTGTAAGGCGTCCTACATTATACTAACATGCTTTTCAAGTTGCTAATGTGGCATAAAGAGTCGTAAGATGTCCTAAGTTGTCGTACGATGTTCAAAGGTCTCGTACGAATTCATTAGGATTATTATGGAGTTTTAAGCTTACGTACGGTATTGTAAGGTGTAGTTAGGAGTTTTGAGAGGTCGTATATTATACCAACAAGCTTTTCAAGGTGCCAATGTGGTATACAGAGTCGTAAGATATTCTAAGTTGTCGTACAATGTTTAAATGACTCGGACCAATTCATTAGGTTTATTATGGAGTTTTAAGGTTTCGTACGGTATTGTAAGGTGTATTTTGAGTTTTGAGAGGTCGTATATTATACCAACAAGCTTTTCAAGGTGCCAATTTGGTATACAGAGTCGTAAGATAATCTAAGTTGTCGTATAATGTTTAAATGACTCGGACTAATTCATTAGGTTTATTACGGAGTTTTAAGGTTTCGTACGGTGTTGTAAGGTGTTTTTAGGAGCTGTAAGGCGTCCTACATTATACTAACATGCTTTTCGAGTTGCTAATATGTCATAAAGAGTCGTAAGATGTCCTAAGTTGTCGTACGATGTTCAAAGGACTCGTACGAATTCATTAGGTTTATTATGGAGTTTTAAGCTTACGTACGGTATTGTAAGGTGTAGTTAACAGTTTTGAGAGGTCGTATATTATACTAACAAGCTTTTCAAGGTGCCAATGTGGTATACAAAGTCGTAAGATATTCTAAGTTGTCGCACAATGTTTAAATGACTCGGACCAATTCATTAGGTTTATTATGGAGTTTTAAGGTTTCGTACGGTATTGTAAGGTGTAGTTAGGAGTTTTGAGGGGTCGTATATTATACTAACAAGCTTTTCAAGGTGCCAATATGGTATACAGAGTCGTAAGATAATCTAAGTTGTCGTACAATGTTTAAATGACTCGGACCAATTCATTAGGTTTATTATGGAGTTTTAATGTTTCGTATGGTGTTGTAAGTTGTTTTTAGGATCTGTAAGGCGTCCTACATTATACTAACATGCTTTTCGAGTTGATAATGTGGCATAAAGAGTCGTAAGATGTCCTAAGTTGTCGTACGATGTTCAAAGGACTCGTACGAATTCATTAGGTTTATTATGGAGTTTTAAGGTTTCGTACGGTGTTGTAAGGTGTTGTTTAGAGTTTTAAGGTGTCCTACGTTATACTAACATGCTCTTCAAGGTGCTAATATGGCATACAGAGTCTTAAGATGTCCTAACTTGTAGTACGATGTTCAAAGGACAAGGACCAATTCATTAGGTTTATTATGGAGTTTTAAGGTTTCGTACGGTATTGTAAGGTGTTTTTAGGAGCTGTAAGGCGTCCTACATTATACTAACATGCTTTTCAAGTTGCTAATGTGGCATAAAGAGTCGTAAGATGTCCTAAGTTGTCGTACGATGTTCAAAGGTCTCGTACGAATTCATTAGGATTATTAAGGAGTTTTAAGCTTACGTACGGTATTGTAAGGTGTTGTTAGGAGTTTTGAGAGGTCGTATATTATACCAACAAGCTTTTCAAGGTGCCAATGTGGTATACAGAGTCGTAAGATATTCTAAGTTGTCGTACAATGTTTAAATGACTCGGACCAATTCATTAGGTTTATTATGGAGTTTTAAGGTTTCGTACGGTATTGTAAGGTGTAGTTAGAGTTTTGAGAGGTCGTATATTATACCAACAAGCTTTTCAAGGTGCCAATATGGTATACAGAGTCGTAAGATAATCTAAGTTGTCGTATAATGTTTAAATGACTCGGACTAATTCATTAGGTTTATTATGGAGTTTTAAGGTTTCATACGGTGTTGAAAGGTGTTTTTAGGAGCTTTAAGGCGTCCTACATTATACTAACATGCTTTTCGAGTTGCTAATGTGGCATAAAGAGTCGTAAGATGTCCTAAGTTGTCGTACGATGTTCAAAGGACTCGTACGAATTCATTAGGTTTATTATGGAGTTTTAAGCTTACGTACGGTATTGTAAGGTGTAGTTAAGAGTTTTGAGAGGTCGTACTAACAAGCTTTTCAAGGTGCCAATGTGGTATACAAAGTCGTAAGATATTCTAAGTTGTCGTACAATGTTTAAATGACTCGGACCAATTCATTAGGTTTATTATGGAGTTTTAAGGTTTCGTACGGTATTGTAAGGTGTAGTTAGGAGTTTTGAGGGGTCGTATATTATACTAACAATCTTTTCAAGGTGCCAATATGGTATACAGAGTCGTAAGATATTCTAAGTTGTCGTACAATGTTTAATGACTCGGACCAATTCATTAGGTTTATTATGGAGTTTTAAGGTTTCGTACGGTATTGTAAGGTGTAGTTAGAGTTTTGAGGGGTCGTATATTATACCAACAAGCTTTTCAAGGTGCCAATATGGTATTCAGAGTCGTAAGATAATCTAAGTTGTCGTATAATGTTTAAATGACTCGGACTAATTCATTAGGTTTATTATGTAGTTTTAAGGTTTCGTACGGTGTTGTAAGGTGTTTTTAGGAGCTGTAAGGCGTCCTACATTATACTAACATGCTTTTCAAGTTGCTAATGTGGCATAAAGAGTCGTAAGATGTCCTAAGTTGTCGTACGA